>CM024719.1:23959863-24180492 GCA_014182545.1 Eucalyptus globulus
AGATTCAACAGCTTCCCTCTGGTTTGAGGAAACTCAGAATTAAAGATTGCAGTCTTCTTGAAGTGATGCTCCATATCTTATCGAATTTATCAAGTTGGACTTCTCCAACACTTTTCTCACTGGTACTTTAACAATCTCCTCCTAAGCATGCTTCTCTAATCCATATTTCCTTTAGCACCATCTTATTTTAACATGAAGTTCCACATTATTGCTATGTATTGTAGCAACTGTCTTTGCAAACTTGAGGCCACTGTGCTCTAGTTGCCCCTTTTAGATAAACTATAATGGTAATTTCCACGTGAAACTGCATTGACCATGAGATGCATAGTGGATGCTAGATACACTATCATAAGAAGATTACCAAGAAAAGCTCAAGTCCAAACTCTTCAACATATCCAACTAGGTTTACCTTCACAAAAAATTTGAGAAAATAAGTATGGACCAACTATTATATATATTAATTGATCCATATTACGTTAAATTTTCGATATTAGACTTTTTTTTTAACACTATTAACATGTGCGTTTTAAGACACAAAGGGTGAAGAAAACCTCCTAGAAAATGTGAGAGATATGAAAACATATCTTAAAACACCTTTACTAATAGACTCATTTATGTATCTAGAAGGAATTTGCTATGTGACCTATAGTTTATAAATTTTGTATTAGGATATCTTCAAAAAAAATCATAAATCTATTATATGGCTATTAAATCAGTTATAAATTATTTAATTTGGCAAATTATATCCTAAACATTTTTTATGATTTTCCAATATAGTTTTTCTGGTTAATTTTAATTGGAAATCACTAACATGAATGTTAACTATTTTGTGTGGCACAACCGCCACGATTTGAACGATTTTCACAATTCTTTTATATTTTTGAATTCTTTACCATTTTCTTTTTCTTTTTTTCTTCTTCTTCCTTCCTCATCATCAAGACCCAATGATTGGCGAAGGAAAAAGGAAGAAAAAGAAAAGAAAAAAACATAAATTTCTTAAAAAGTTATAAAAATTGGCAACATCAGTATTACTTATGTTACGTAAGGCGGTAATGTTAACTAGACTATTATATCAGATTTTTTAGCATGGACTACATTGAAAATTTATCAAAAAGTTTAAAATTAAATTGAAAATTCAAATAGCCGCTTTATAACATGTTTAAGTTTTCAGCACTCTCACATGAGTCGCTAATCAACTAAAAAAGTGCAGAGCATTCAGTCAAATTTTGCACAACTAAAATTGCAGCCGCAAAAAAGATCTGATTTTTCTTTTTATCGCTTCACCAAAAATCTGTCTGTACATCTCGTCTGCAGTAACCGAATCAATATTCACATTCGTAAAAATAGAAAACTAATCAATTGAATCAGAACCCTCGGATTGAACAAAAAGAATAATCCAAGAACCCTGCTGTGTTCCAAGCTATGCTGACTCTGCTTTTGGAATTGGGACGAACTCCGATCATCGAACGGTCACCCAACCCCCGGAGTGTTCCCAATTAGGCCTCTCGTGGCTCGCCAACTCACCATCCTGATCCATCACCGATGAAGAATCCGACGAGATCTCCAACGCAGCAGCATCCTCTCTAATGAATGACGGATCAGAATCCATCTCCGAGGAGGGCGAAAGCGAGCCCGACTCCCAGCTCCTTGAACATTGCATCAAAACCCGGTCATGGAAATCGAAGTGGCACCTTGGAGAGGAATCCGCGAATTCGACTACTCCGTAATCTCCTACGACCTCCTCGTCGTTGATGCAGTCGAGGGCAAGGAAGAGATGCTTCAAGAGCATACGGGCGGTCCACACCTTCTTCGGGTTCTTTGCGAAGCACTTCATCAAGGAATGGCCTACGAACTGAAGAGCACGATTTGCCGCGAGGATACGTCCTTCCCGAAAATCTTCATGGCGTCTTCTGACCCTTAACCCTCTCTCTCCCTCTCTCTCGCTGTCTCCAAATGCATCGGACGGACGACGTTAGCTTGGTTGTCGGATGAACGCGAGCTGAGGGTCCGGCCACGTTTGGACCCTCTTACTCATGCCATTGTATTTTGCTTTACATTAACGGTACGATATTTTTTCCCATTTGAAGTAGTTTTTCTAACACAAAGAAAAATAAAAGGTATTGAAAGTTATTCAAAAAATATTAAATCAATTATGAAACGATATTATGTTAAGATAATCATGTACGTCATATTAACTATGTCAATAATCATGATGCTAATACTTATTTATGTAGGGATTGCAATACCTAGATATAATAATACATTTTTTAATATAATTTCAATGGCCCACGAGGTGGTGATTCGATTAAGAGAGTCTCTTCCTTCTTTCCTATCCTCCCTAGGATCTTGAACTAAAGTTTTAGATGATAGCCTAATTATACTTAGCAAGAATTAGGTAATGATCGTATTGCAGAGTTCAAGATCACTTGCATTTATAATTAGTGGAATTTAGGTTATGCAAGATATGGATTTCTAGAGGAAAGAGTAGATATTGTTGGATGACATATGCGCTATTTCCGCCTTTTAGTACGCAATTAATGGACGAGTCTAGACAAGGGTTCAGTTTCGGGCTTCTTAATGTTCGATAGTTCATATGGACATCAGAATTTCTGCTGACAAATTACGCATATGGTTTAGTAAAAAGTACAAAATAATGATAATGATAATGATACTAATAGACGAGTGAAAAATAGAGAAGTCTAATTTGATTATGTGAGCAATCATCTGCCCCGGTTCGTCGTAATAATAAATCAATTTGCGCACACCCAGCTTGTATTCAATTGGCACTACACTGGTAGCCTCGCTCAGCACGTTGACCACCATAGCTTTGGCACCGTCACAGAAATCTTTGAAGTCTCACACAAAGATCAATGAGAATCACGACCTCCGCTACAATCCAGACCGAGGTCACGCAGCGTCGATCTAGACATTTTCCACAATGTGTGACTGTTAAAGCTATCATCCAGAGTTAGCATTTGAATGACGACTCCATCAGAGGAGGAGAAGACGGTGAAGGTAGTAGTGCTGGCGAAGATGGTGCCAGGGGAGTGGACACCGGCAGGGAGGGTGATGAGTGGGTTTGTTTTGCTGGGGAAGGAAGTTTATTCTCGTTATATCTGCTGCGTGAGGGGTAAGGTAGTCCTTTTGCTCGCGCATTTTTGCCATTATAAGATGCGAAATGATTTTCAGAAACGGATGAGGCGAAATTGAATAGATGCAAAACCAGAGCCCGACATGTGTGGTGTCCAACTTGCAATGATTACACGAATCGGGTCATTAGCAAGCTAATGAGGGTTGCTGTCCAAATTCCAGACTTAATTATAACGTGTCAATTTTTTTTTCCTACCTTCGGGTTCTTTGCGAAGCACTTCATCAAGGAATGGCCTACGAACTGGAGCACGATTTGCCGCGAGGATACGTGCTTCCCGTAATTCTTCGTGGCGTCTTCTGACCCTTAGCCCTCTCTCTCTCTCTCTCTCTCTCTCTCTCTCTCTCTCTCTCTCTCGCATCGGATGGATGACGTTAGCTTGGCTGTCGGATGAACGCGAGCTGAGAGTCCGGCCACGTTTGGACCCTCTTACTCATGCCATTGTTTTTTGCTTTACATTAATTGTACGATGTTTGGTTACCCATTTGAAGTAGTTTTTCTAACAGAAAGAAAAAAAAAAATCGACCAAAAAATTGGAAAGAAAAAAAAGGTATGGAAAGCTATTTGAAAAATAGTATTTAATTATGAAATGATATTAGACTAAGATAATCATGCACGTCAAATTAACTATGTCAATAATCATGATGCTAATACTTATTTATGTAGGGATTGCACTACCTTACCATAATAATACATTTATTAATATGGTTTCAAATAATTTTTGGAATGGCCTACGAGGTGGTGATTCGATTAAGAGAGTCTCTTTCTTCTTCCGTACCCTCCCTAGGGTTTTTATTTTCACCTCGTCAAGATGAAAAAATAAAATAAAAATAAAACCTTTTATCCCTTTTTTTTTTTCATTTGGTGTTTCATACATCCTGACGTATTTCTGAGCCAGGGCCCAAAAAAGAAACCCTAGTTTTCATATCTTTTGGGTAGAATGGGTTTTCGGTCATTTGATGATTACATTATGGCCAAACACCAAGAAGAGGCATTTCAGGGCTAAAGATGTAGGGAAGGGGCATAAGGCCCAAAAGGAAGGGGCGAAAATTGGGCCTAATTATTTATGATACTTTGAAACGTCTCCCAATTTTTAATTTTTTTTTATCTACCTTACTCTATTCTATCCTATCTCAATTGATTCTATATTTTGGATGTCGAGAGTCAAGTAAAGATTGGATTTTTCTTAAATAAGGCGTATTCTATTATTAATGTTATTGTTAAGTTTTACTTTTAATTTTCTTGTATTCTTCACTTATGTTTTTTTGTAATATATGCACCATATTCTTTGTCCCCCCAATTCGACTAGTTGAACCTGGTGAAGAGCACTGAATCGGACAAGAGGCCGGGTGCAATGCCCCTGTTGCAAAGATTATTCTATTCTCCAATATTGTTTTTAGTTTACGAAGTTGTGGTGTACCTCCTAGGAAATCTGATTTTATTTTTTATTTCTTGAAAAAAATTAAAGAACTGATGTTGGAACTAAATAGCTACATAATTAATATACTCCAAAAGGCCAGAGCCCTAAGCAGAGAATGTATACTGGATCTAGAGCATGAAGTGCTTAACGATTTTCATAGATTTATCCGTAGAAAATGGAACAGGAGAGTAGATAATTTCTAAATGGATCAAAATACTCATGGTTTACATGTTTGTTAGCGATACATGATCACAAAGTGGAGAGAGTCTTCATGTTATTTGCTCCTCCAATTACGAGCTTTTTCAACCATGGCAGACTGAGAGGTCATGATGGCTTTGAGCTATACTTCTCCTCGAGGATTACCTCTGGAACAACATTCAATATCGCAATACTCCACCTTCTTCAAATTGGATAGATTAGGTAAACCTTGCAAGGAACTACAGCCTCCAATGGTGATTGATTGTAGTGATTCGAGTTTGTCAAGACCTTGAATCTCGATCAATTTCTGATAGCTCCACGAAACAAGTCCTTCGAGATATTTTAAGTTGGATAAGTTGGGCAATGTATGAAGGAGGGGCCAAAGTTCAATCGATAACAGCTGTAGATTCTCTAGTCTTTCAAGCCCACTAAGATTGCTAAACTCACAAGAGGACAGTTTCAGGCACCGTAATGATCTTAAACCTTCAAGGCCTTGAATATTTGGTATCCCAAAACTGAGACTTAAGTCCAACAATTTCTGCAAGTTAGAAAGATCTATACTTTGTAGAACACTACAGTGGGAAATTGTAAGTTTCCTCAAACGAGAGGGAAGCAGTCCAATGTGCCACAGTTTCTTACAACAGGATGAATAGAAGTTCTTTCGGGCAACAAAGGTGATCCAAATCTAATGGTATGCTAGTGATGCTTGGAAGTTCCAATCTTAAGTACTCCAGTCTCAATAGTTTCCCAATCCACCATGGGTTGTATGTTCTATCCAGTTCCATAACTATGATGGACGTTGAGGTGGGAAAACTCAATTTCAAATTTCTTAGATTCGACAAGTCCGAAAAGAGAGATATAAACTTATTAAACTTGGGGGAAGCTCTGGTACTATCTTCACACGAGTTTTTTGTTAATTTTAAAATCTTCAAGAAACATAGTCTTGCAACATCTCTAGGAATCATTCCTAATGCTGAACAATCCTCTCCATGAATCTCTTCTAGTTTCCCCCACATCCCAATTGCCGTTGTTCATCTTCAAGATTTTCAAGTTCTTAAGATGAACAATCGAGCTAGGCAACTCTATAATTCCTGTGTTTGAGATATTCAATTCAACTAAAGATTTCAACAACCCAATTGATTCTGGAAGTCTTGTTAGCCTTGGAGCTCCACAAATGGACAAGCACTCGAGATTCAAAAGTGCTCCGATTGAGCTTGGGACACACCTAATGCCTAGACTTTTTCCCCTAGATGGTCAATCCCTTCGATAACTTTTTCGTGCATAGGTGCCTCCATCCATGATAGCTTTGACTTCTACATATGACCAATACTTTCCATAAGTTTCTAGTGCAGAGGTCACTCCATCCATGAACATCTAAATTAAAGCTTTCAGAGAACCTAATTTAGGCATTTCTCAAAGTGAACAACATCCATTTAGATTCATGTGCTTCAGATGCCTTAATTGACCAATGGATGGATCAATCCAGTTCAAATTCTCACACTCCTCAAGAATTAGTATTTCTAAGGATAAATGTTTAGATAGCTCTGGAGTTACAGTCAGCCTACGACAATACGAAAGATTAAGGACCTTCAATCTTGTAGCCACCTGCAAATCATATTTTTTAAGAAGTTGAATTAGCAGAAAATTTGCAGGACATAACCAAAAATAATGTTACTCCATCAATGTAACCATAAACAAATATCCCAAATGAAGAAAGAGCTACACCAATGCCATACCTCACATTTTTTTACTTACATTCTCTTTATGCGACAAAATTTATTGAATTTACAATAGATTTGAGCCAGTCAATATTGTTTATTCCCTATATCCTCTACTTAGTAAACAAAAGTGCATAATCAAGATTTTCAATCTAACTAGTATTTGCTCAATATATCAGTTGAGAATTGTAATGAAAATGACAGGAATGTAAAATCCTATACATTACCAAAATGAAGATTATAAGATAGATTATAAGATACATATAGAAAAAGCAATCAGACTTAAGTACAACTAATGTAAATTACAAAATAACTTGGCCTAAAAGAGTAATCCTAATATAATCTAAAATACCTCTCAAACTAAAGGTAACTTGAAAGAAGTCAATTCGAATTGGAGAATAGATCTACAAAACACTCATATGGATGTGTCTTGGTGAGGATATCAGCACTCTAGTCAGCAGATGAAGTGGAGATATTGTACAATGCCATTCATTAGGCACGTGATATCAAACATTAGGCACGTGATATCAAATGAAATAACAATGAAAGTTCAATGTATTTTGTGCACTCATTATGCGCGATTAGGTAATTCTTACTCTTGCCAAGTAAAATTGGCCTTTATTGGCTTGCCAACATCTTTTCTCTAGATTCATCCCTACTCGCGGGCTTGTTTGAGAAAACAAAAAATAAGGGTGCGTTTGTTTCGCGGAATACATTTTTGGGAAAACATTTTTCTCATTTTCCGGCATTTGGATCGTTCGGGAAAATGAGTCAATGGAAAATATTTTCCTAAGAAAGCTTTAATTCAGAAAATGATTTCCCCTTTCAAAAGAACCGAAAACGTTTTTGAATCTACCAAAGCTTGGTTTATAAACAATTATTCTTATAAAAATATAGTTTAATAAAAATTGAATTGGAATTTTTATTTTTAAAAAAAAATTAAAATTTGGAAAACATTTTAAAAATAAAAATAAAAAATTTGAATTTGCTTTCTTTTCTTTTTCTTTTCTTCCTTTTTCTTTTGCTTCTTCTTTACCCGTCACCGGCCACAAGGATGGCCGGTGAGCTCTAGTCTCACCAGGATCGAGCGATCTCATGGCCTTCGACAATAAGGCTTGAGCTTGCCCGAGGCCGATGAGCCTCAAGCCTTGCTAAATTAGGTGAGCTTGTGGCCTCCAAAGCAATGAGACTCAAGCTTCGCTGGGATTAGGCGAGCTCGGACCTCTAGCGATAGTGGAGCTCTTCCCTCGTAAGCTGCTTGGGAACGATTGCTAGAGGAAGCAAAAGGGATGGCATGAGGAAGCTGAGGAGTGAAGGACAAGAAGAAGGAAAAGAAAAAAGAAAAAAAGAAAAAAGGAAATAAAAAGAAAGAAAATAAAAATTAGAAAATAAAAGTAAATAAAAAACAACGATATTAAAATTTTGAAGTTTTTTAAATTAAAAATCCATTTTATTTCTATGATGAAGTGTGAAATTATTTTTTATTGGGATCCAAACGGTAGAAAACATTTTCAATTATATATTACCAAACAAAGGAAAACAAAAAATATTCTTGGAAAATGCTTTCCCGGAAAGCATTTTCCCTTATCATTGAGTTTTCCGTAAAACAAACACACCTAAGTGGTGAAACTTTAAGTGTTGAAAATTGTTGAATTGTTTAAGCACCGAAAATGAAAATAAAATGTTGTTTTTATAACAGATGAACATTAAATAATTTTTTTTTTTTCTCACCAAATATAGTTGGAAGTTTTTAACTATGTAATTGGTATCACTGCAGTTTTTTATTGATTTTTTTATGCAATTAACCATAGTCGCATCCTTACATATTATATTAAGTGATTTATACTTAAAACAATTTATTAAGTTCTGTGGAGTTAGAGATTATCAAAAGTACCAAATGTGGTTATCAAACACATGCTTATTGCGTCCAATTTTGGCTTAGGTCTTATTAGTGCCTCTAGCGCACTTTGTTAGCCATATGTAGCAAATAAATATTTACATTAATAATGCACTGATTGTGCAAAATACGAGAAAAATACTTTAAAAATGACAAAATTTCTTTGATGGATGTCTAGCAAATGTTTTTAGAGCACTCATTAACAAAAACCTTTTAGATTTTCTTAAAATTGCATAAAAGGAAGAGAAAAGTATTTTCTTGAAATTGCAAAATTGCAAAAAAATAAATAATAATAACTATGATTACTATAAAAGACAAAAAAATCTTAAATTACATGATTGTCCTCCTTTATTTGTCATTTAAAATTTAATTAAGGTACTTGGGGAGAGAAGAGAGAAAATATCCCTGAAAATTAGAAACCTCTCTTCTCATATTTTTGTGCAAGAATTCCTGCACATGTAAAATGCTTGTATTTCCAACTTTGGATATATTGCATATAATTTATTCTAAGAGTGACTAATTATACATAAAATGGAAATTTTAGTTAGTAAAATGTATAAGGCTGTGTGGAGTTTTTCTTGTACTTAAAAAGGACAATGAAATTTTAAGCTTAGATTAGTTTACATATGATTTGTTTGGACTATTTTTTTTTTCTGATAAATAACAAAAGGGAGAGTTCATAATCGATAGGATTAGGGATTTTCAAACTAATTGAAGCTATCAAATTCATTCTAATATTTTTATTTTATTAATTTTTTAAAAAGGAAATCGGATCAGGCCAGGGACCCGGTCTGAACATGGGTCTGCCCCGGACCCTAAAGGTGCGGGGGTTGGGTCAAGAATCCGGACCAGCCCTGAGGCTCGGCCCGAATAAACCTATTTCGCTCAAACCAAATATACCTGGCCCGGCCTCCTCTTCTAATCAAACTAAGCCCACTGTACAGCAGTTTAAGCCCAAGTTTTCTAAAGCCAGACTAAAGCAAATCAGGCCCGAACTTAACAAACCCATGAAAACGGAAACGGACCTAAACGCACTAAACTAAATTAACCTTCACAGAACCAACGCCTCCCACTTCACCCTCTCGGTTGCTCTCTCTCCGTCCGAACAGAGACGAACGGCCATGAGCCGGCCCGTCTCTGATCTTCGCTCAATCAATAGGACCGTCCGCTGGCCTCGTCCACCAGGCCGACGGCTCTGTTGGCCGTTTTGAGCCGACACCGCCACACCGCCTGTTGGCCACAGCCAACCCCCATTCTCATCACCGTCCACCACGATACACACACGACACGGAAAAGAAACAGCGCACGACTCCCGGATGACAATGAGAGTCCACAAGCATGTCAAAGGACCGACAAACGCTTAGAACCAAACCAAAATCACGGAAAATCTACCCAAGCTCGGTTCGGGCATTTTCACGAACACATGACGGGCATCGAATGAAGGGAGGCTATTGAGTCAACCAGGATTCAACCCGCGCCAAGACGCTTAGCAATCGACAAGCAGTGATGAAAATGCAGCATAGCACAACATAGATGGGGGCTGGGACTCACACAAACCGGACCCCGACAAGGCCCAGTTCGACGAGCCGAAACAGGGCATAAAACCTGGCAAACGGGGGCCGTTGGTGGCGCCCTCTACTCGGCTCGGCGGCGGCGAATGGTGGGGGGAGCTCGATAGATCGGACCACGTCCGTTCGCCTCGCGCGCCTCCGATCGGGGATCCTCGAGGAATTGACCCAAATCGGAAAAAAAAAAAAAAAAAAAAAGGGCAACCGGATCTTACCACGTGCTCGATGCGGCTGGGACTCGGGCGCGGCCACTACCGGAAAACACCCGCGCGGCCTCACTCTTTTCTCTCTAGTTCTCGCTCCCTCTCGGTCACAGCTCAATCTCTCTCTTTCTCTGGTTTCTCCCGAAGAAACCTAGCATGCACTCCAAACAAGCAGTCCAAGCAAGCATCGAGCACCTGAGTAATGACTAATTTAGGTGCTTGTTTATTTTAATTCTATATGCAATTCAAGAAAAGAGTGGGGAAACCTAAGTTTATGAAACTTTGCTAAGTTATCTTCATTTAGGTTAGATGGTTTGTTTCTGTAAAATTTTATTGAACTGGAATTTACACGAAAAAGGAAAAAAAAAAAAATCTTCTGCATACTATTTGTTTATGTTGGCTATATTGTCTTTCAAAGGATACAACGATATGTGGCAAAGGTGAAGGATGAGGAAAAGAACAATAAACAGATCAAAGTGGGATATGAGTCAATTGAGAAGAGGGCCATCTATCAACTTCACAGACGCCTTTTGCTTTTGCACCAAAACACTAATAAAATTTCTTTTGATTAGGTTCAACAATAAAATTAAGATTGAGAAAAAAAAAATGAAACAGTTTAGTTTGAACCAAAAGAGCTAATCATAAATATAGACTCTAAATAATTAGTATTGTTTCATAAGAGAAAGCTCTAGAAAAATCAATAACATTGCATCAATCAGTTATTTAATCTTCATCCTTTTGAGGAAAGATAGAAATCTCATAAAAAAAAATTCATTTCTAGACGATGTCCAAAATCTTGATTTTCTGATCATCGGACACTTTTCTTATATAGATTTGATGACCGTTGGAGTTCCCAAATTGAGGCCCAGCTCATATCAATAGAGTATAATATTCCAAAATTATTTATGCAAAAAAAAAAAAATCACTAACAAAATTCGTTTAATACCGACCAAAAAAAAAATTCGTTTAATATTTTGGTGAGATGGCGTGATGAAAAACCAGCCATCAATAGAACATATGATTGCAGTCTATACTAAGGGAAGATTCCCCACATGTTTTTCAGGAGATATTTTGCCGAAATTCTCTACAAAGAATTAAATGGACTTCAAGGACAACGTCCGAATTTGGAGATCTATAAATTGGAGAAAACTCGGCCGAAAGTCATAAAATCTAAAAGGACAAAAGAAGTTAGAGTGAATACAATTGAGGGGTTTTTTGCGTCCATCTCTTTCGTAAGCTTGTAATGCCGACCTGGAAGGAAAAAGTGTTGGAAAATCTTAAACTTATTATATTTGTGTCAATTTAATAATAAATTTTTGATATATTATCAATTCAATCCTTCCAGCTAATTTTAACCAAATATTGATAATGTGGACATTAGTTGACCTACGTGACATAATTAGTGTTAATGTTGACAAATTTTAATAATATTTTAATATTTTTTTCGAATTTTTTTTTATTTGTTAAATATTTTTGAATCATTTAGTTATTTAATCCTCTTTTTTTCCATTCCCTTCCTTCTTCCAATAGTCGATCGCTGAGGTCTAGTGACGGCCAGAGGTGAGGGCAGCGAGCCTCACCAAAGGCCATGAGGGCGACTTTGTGCTAAGCTAGCGAGATGAGCCTCACCAAATCTGATGAGGGTCAAGCCTCACCGGCTATGGCGAGGCCCAACTTTGACAATATTGTGCTATGTGTATGATGTATGGGAACAAGTTCCAATCACAAATATATTCTCGGATAGATAATTTATAATGTATTAAAAAATCTCAACTCAAGCTCAATTATCATTCAGTTATATCAATAAGCATCTATCGCTTTTCAACTCACGTACATGCACATCATCTAGATAATATTTAAGCCCCATAATCTTGATTAATGAGCCACCTTAATCATCTAAAATCATAAGTATACATATCGACGTACCTGGCAATGGCTAGTGTAAAAAAAAAAAAAAAACTATAGAATTTCTCTATAAAATAATCGTGCTTTTCAAATTTTAAATTAATATAGTTTACCAAATTATAGTCAATTCATCATGCATAGGACAGTTTTGCCGTGTCCGTGTCGTGCCACAACGAAATTGTCATGCCCAATCTGACAACTAACATGAAGCATTTTTTATCTGACGGTTGGGATTGCGATGACATCCGACAGACGAGATTTCAAGCCCCCTTAATTCGTCATGCATCATTAGGAACCTTGCGAGTTTTCCTGACGTGACCCCAGTCTAACTGTTTCCCAATGCGAAATGAAAACGAATTTCTCTTAAGTATTTTATTAATATGACTTGTTAAATGGGGGAACGTTGTGAGTTGTAATCCACTTATATAATAATAAACCAAACACGTTCTCGAGAAAATGAAAAATTAAAATTAAAAAGTCATATTCAAATTAAAAATATGTTTCAAAACCAAATAGTTGATCTCTGCAAAATTTCGTGAAAATGACTAAAAGGACACCATAGGCACAACTCTATATTATTAAGAAAATTGTCAAATCCATGTTAGAACAAATTACTTACACTAGTACACTCCACACCAGCTAAAGCCGGTAAGTAGGATGCTCTTGAATCAATAGAAATACTGCTACGTCGAGGATTATTTTCATAGATCATTACTTTATTGCAAAAAGTAAGCTAGATTTGGAGAGATCAAGTGCTTAATAATATTTCTAATTCTTCTTCGTGTAGGATATTGAATGTGCGAGAAGATACTGTCTATACTTTTTGTAACTGGGATTTCGTTGAAGAGTGCCTGAAACACCTCTTGAGCTACTTGACAAAAATGTAAACGTCACAGTTTATTTGCTTCAGTAACCACTGTACAATGAGTCCGTATATTATTTATATATTTGAAGACAAATTCCTCCACGCCTCAAAGTTCAAGATTTGCTGATCTTCTAAGCCTTTTCTAGTACCAGAGTGGAAGATATTTGCTTTGAGCTACTCGTTTTCCCCTCGCCGAATATGTCGTAAGAGCATCAACGTCCCAAGTCTCTAGCTTCTTCCAGTGGGATAGATCAGGTAAGCATAGCCAGGAACTGCAGCGTCTAATTACAAGACTTTCCAGTGACTCCAGTTGGTCAAGACCTTGAATCTCAACTAGTTTCAAACAGTCCCATACTCCAAGGCCCTTTAGATTATTGAAGTCAGATAAGTTGGAAAGGTCCACAACTTCAAGAAGATTGAAATTGTCGACCTTAAGTTCCGTCAAACTAGAGGGAAGTTGTCCAATCTTATGCAAGTTCTCGCAATTGATGAGTTCAAGTTCTTTTATATGGCGAAGGCAACCCAAATATGAGCTTATACTGGAGATACTCGGAAGTTCCAATTTACACTCTGCGAATTTAGTGCTCAAATCCACATCATCGCGGCAGCTATGCATTGGTTGATAGAAGCACTGGCTTTCAGTATCCCTTCCGATAGAGGTTGAGCTGGTAAAACACAATTCCAAACTACTTAAATTCACAAGGTTGGAGATATCTGGAACTTTTTCTAAGGCTCTTGAGGACAGATGTAGACATATCAGACTTTGAGGAAGCTTTGGTACATTCCCCACACAAGTTTCTGTTAATATCAAATTCTTCAAGAATGGTAGTCTCACGATGTCGCCGGGAATGGTCTCTAGCCAATTGCAACACATTCCATAAATCTCTTCAAGTTTCTCCAACATCCCAATTGTCTCGGGTAACTTTTGTATGCGACTTCCGCTCACATTCAATGCTTTCAAGCTCTTTAAATTGATAATAGTATTTGGCAACTCTGCAATACCTGTGTATGAGACATCCAACTCAACTAAACATTTCAACATTCCGATTGAGTCGGGAAGTTTCGTTAGGTGGCGAGCTCCACAAATGACCAAGTGCCCAAGATTTACGAGTGCTCCGATTGAGCTTGGGACCTGACTAATACTTGTAGGGAATCGGCCGCAATTTAAGAACATCTCAGTCAATGCTTCTAGAGCACCCAATTCTTTAGGAAGGACTTGGAGACGACGACATCCTTTTAGATCCAATTGCTTCAGACGTTTTAGATAACTAATGGATCGATCAATCCTTAACAAATCTCTACACCCACTTAGAATTAATATTTCTAAGAATAAATATGTAGAGAGGTCAGGAATTTCCTTTAAGCAGCAGCAATTAGATAGATTAAGGACCTTCAATTTTGTAGCCACCTGTAAAATAATTATGTATATTCAACGAGTTTGATTTATAAAATCTTGCAAGGCATAAATAAATATATTGACCACGGAAGCTTTCCACCAGAGTAACTTATAAAAACTCTGTGCATATCAATTCCTTAAGTCAAAACCACACTTTGTCTCGCACTTTTTTCATTTCTTCCAATATTGTCCCCAGCAACAAAGAAGAAAATGGATCTGGTTTCAAATCACCGCTGGATCGAATAATAAAAAGACAAGAACGTAACCAACATATCTCTTATGAAAACATCCCTTTCCGATTTCAGCATGGAATTACCAATGTTGTCCCCGACACAATCACTTATGACTTTCCTATGTCAATGCATTATCAAAACATCAATATAGAAATAATTTTATATGTCTTCTGACCATCAACTAATCTATAATTGCAGTCTACTATTTTTTGCTTTTTGTTTTTGTTTCATACTTTGAGATAATGGCGTTATTAGCTTTCACATAACCTTTGAAGAGTATAGCATCTTTGTATACTATTGATGTACTAAACAAGTCAGTTTGCATGTTCAATTTTACTAGCATCCTATGTATAGTACCGATAGTCTTATTAACCACTTATTTTTAACTTAATTTAAATATCTAATAGTGACAACTCATTGCCTTGATTAGGGAACTCAAAACAACGTGAATGTTCATATAACGTTCTCTAAAAGGAATGTAAGTCAATAAATATCAAGCGACAACAATTATTCCATTAGATGATTTAACAATTCTATAAATTATTTGTATGAATATCTAAATAAGTCATTCCCAATAATGGAGTTACTAGTAACATGGAATGTTCACCTTACAATACCTTTTAATCATGCAGCTCCCATCAATTTGAATTGAAGTCATCAGGAAAAGATTTGCCATAAATGATAAACAACAATAGTATAGTATCAATGTAAAATTAAAAATGCAACGCAAATTAATGACAATAACCAAATCTTAACATCTTTTTGGTAAATTAATTGTTTAGTTTAGAAAAATAAAAATAAAAATGCAATCTTGAAAGATCTACACGTCAATAAAATATTGAAAGAATGAAATAATTGTGATAGAAGGTAACATTCTTTCCGTTGACCATAATGTGCACAACCCCTCTATGCCATGAATATAAAGTAATTGTTTGAGTCAATATATATTTAAGTTTCAAACCTATGGAATGAGGGATTGGTGTCATAAGCCTTCTCTGAGACCAAGATTTGTTCTATGAATTAAGCCAATAAAATGTAATTAAAAAAAAAAGATCAATAAAATGATGATTTACAAACCCGTGTGACACGAGCTAGTGTGACTAGAAGAAAATATAACACGTTATACCAAATTATTTGCACACACATACCTTGAGTTGAGTCCATCCACCCCAATGTTCGTCAATTTTGCTATGTGATAGGTTGAGGATGACTAGATTTTTTGGGCAAAAGTTGGTTGCCTGCATTTCTTCCGGACAAAAGTTCCAATTAAGCCATCTCAATTCCGAAAAGAGACCCTCAAAGTCTCCAGAGAGGGAACAACCAGACAATTCCAGAAATCTAATATTTGGCATTTCGATAAAGTCTTCCAATGTCAAAACAAAGTCTTGAGAACGCACGTAACACTGCCAATAGTTCACTGCAACAGTTTCGGTTCCCTAAATTGAGGAAAGAGTCGGTTTAATGTGAGGAGTTCCAAATAGAGCGTAAAATAAAGAGAAAACAGTCCAAGGAAGATTTCTGCAATGAAAAAAAAGTAGACGAGGGTGCACTTACATTTATACCTTCTTTTGCCGGACAATATCAGGACCTTCCTCATCATTCGACCACACCCGATAACCCTTTTTTGGGTCTTTGCAACATTCTTCATACACAATGCTCCTGCCTAAGTCCTTGAGCTGATCATGCATACATAGTTCATTCCTTTCACCAATCTTCACTAAGGACATTAAAAGCAAAACATCAATCCCCTCATCTGGAAAAAATCCACAATTGTCCCATATATAATGTGAATAACTCTTATCTTTTCCATCTAGAAAGCAAGCAATATCAAGAAATATTTGCTTTTGCAAATGATCTAATGTCTCATAACTCAACATTAATTTTTCCTTCACATCCCTATGAGGATGATATTCCATCTTTTCCAGTGCATCTTGCCAAACCGCTTCCCTTTTTCCATATAAAAATGAGCCAATCACTTCTATAGTCAAAGGAAGCCCTCCAGTTTTTTTAGTAATTCTCTTAGATAGACTCAAGAATGCATTTGGAGTAGAGTTGCTTCTAAAGGCATGCTTTCTAAAAAGTTGGAGAGCTTCGAGCCGGTTGAGTTCCTTAGCGTCATAAATCAAACAACAATTAAATTGATCTTGCAATCGATATAAAACACTTTTGTCTCTTGTTGTAACAACTATTCTACTTCCTAAACCCAACCATTCTTTCTTTGCTGCCAATGCCATGAGCTGGCTTGTATGATCAACATCATCAAGGAAGATAAGAACTTTCTTTCTGCAAAATCGATCTCCGATCATATTCATCCCCTGATCAATGCTAGAAAGTTCAACTCCTATGTCACCAATGATATGAGAGACTAATGGAGTCTGCAAATTTATAAGACCGAAACCTTTAGATGCTTCTCGGACATTTGAAATGAAGCTATGGCTCTCAAAATGAATAGATACCATCCTGTAAACAACCTTGGCAAGAGTTGTCTTGCCTATTCCACCCATCCCGCAAATTCCGATGAGTCTTATGTCCTTAGATTCGACATTAAGTAAATCTACTAATTCATCCACTGATTCGTCCATTCCAACTAAATGATCGGGTATATGAACACAAGACACCTTAAGCTTAACTAACACTTTCCAAGCTATCAATCGTGCGAGTTCTCCGTGGCTGTGCCATGAAACACAACATAATTAAGTTAATTATAAGAATTGATGGGAAACTTATAAACTTGCACGATCAAACAATAACATGAAGTCACGAAATTGATGCCGGGCTCAGTGAACAAAAGAACAAGTACATGATTCTTTGGTTTTTGTTCAATCTAGGATACTAAGTTATAATGCTTATGTCGAGCAAGTAATCCTTGAGTCTTGAGACAATGGAGTGTAGAATTCCATGCGATATCTATCACAATTTTCGGTCCAGAAGTAGAAAAAAAGAAAAAGATTGTGCTCTTCAAATCAGAATCCGCATTCAAGCAAAAGAAACAGAGAGCAAAGGGAAGATGGAGTTGAGTGAGTTAACCTACCCTGTATTCTTGGTGTCCCAACCCTTGATTCTAGTAACTTCCTTGAGTGCCTCCGCCCAGCGCTGCACAATCTCAATACCACGTTTCTGTTCATGCAGAGTTAGTGCATCCCTGTACACTCTGGTTTCAAGCTTCACGTCAGAGGGTTCCACATCATAGAAAATGGGCATAACCTCAAGTTCATTGGTTTTCCTACGCTTCATCATGTGTTCCAGCTCACGTAGGCACCAGCTACTAGAGGCATAGCCTCTGGAGAAGATGGGAATGCAGATTTCCGAGTCATCGATGGCTTGGAAAATCTCAGGACCGATCTCTTCACCAACATCAATCCCCTGCTTGTCTATGAAAACACTGATACCCTTATCAAGCAGGGTATAATAGAGGAAATCTGTGAAATTAGTGCGAGTATCCGGTCCTCGAAAACTCAAGAACACCTCGAACTTATTTCCCGATGAGCCATGGCGTGTGGACCCAGTTTCCAGAGAAGGGCTTCTCTTTCTTTTCATCTCAGCTGCGTCTGCTAAAATTCTGAAAGCAAACCACAAAAGATTTGACATGCTTTTAACAAGGGCCAACGAGCGATGGTCAGGTAGGAAAGCGAGGATCAGTTTCCATTTACGTCCCGTCGGGGCATTGATCGAGAGAAATTGCTAGATATATGATTGAAGGATTAATTAATGGCCTAAGTCCCACGAGTTCACTGGTGGATGGGAAATTCAATATGGTAAATTTCGAGCAAGATTATATTAGTTGGGTTCTGTGAAATTGAGTTTCAATTTCCGATTTCCAATTCGATTTCCATTGCTGGCCTGAGGCCCACCAAGGTCTAAGTAAACTGAAAATAAGTAAGGCAAGTTGCCGTTACTGAATCAAATGTGATGATTAAGTTTTTCTTTTTTCTTTTTCTTTTTTTTTCTAATTTATGGTAAAGTAATATGTCTAATCAATGTTAAGGAAAAGGCAGGAGACGGAACCAACCATCAAGCTTCATTTTAACTTACTTTCTTATCATCGATAGACGCAAGTGTATATAGAGTTGGATTTCACAAATGACACATAATGAAATATAACTTAAGAAGGTAATCCTAATCCTGGCCAAAGCCAGTTGAATTTTATTAGGACCAGTTTGCTTGGTGCTTTTTAAAAAGCAAAACCTTTTTACTTTCTTGTTAAGATTTAAATGTTTATTCAAATATAAAGTGTAAGATAACATGTTATTGAAGCAAAGCAACAATTTTTCCCTTCCGTTGTTAAAATCACCATTTATCTGCACGGTGGTGATGGCTAGCATGGAGCCCACTGGAGTCAAGTCAACATAATTTAGTCGTAGTCTAAGAAAATACGAAACACATGTACCCAAAAAAGTAAAAGAAAAGAAGAATTGGCACTTGATTGACATTAAGATTTCTTATATAAATCAAAATAAGAGACAAAAAATTGCCTCCTCGACAGCGAATAGCGTCAGAAGCTTACCTACTACTCTAGGTTGTTTTGAGTGGCCTAATATTTATAGTCGTAGTCTTGAACCAAGTGATGCTTTTTAGTTTTTGCAGTTACTTTATTGTACTATTACTAGTCAAAAGCAACAAGAAAAATAAATCTAAAAAAGCTGGATTGTTGACAATTTTAGGTGCTTTTTTATTTTAATTATACATGCATTTCTAAAAGAAGGTTCGGAAAATAGAATTTTATGAAACTTTGTTAACTTATATTCATTTAGGTTGGATGGTCTGTTTACGTAATCTTACATTAAATTAAAACTTACGTATAAGGAAAATCAAAATTATTTTAAAAAAAAATTGTTTATGCAATCCATAACCCAGATCAAATTATTGAAATAAGAAATTTCCTAACATGGAGATGCTTAAAAATCTCAAACAAATCAAGATTATTATCGAATGCTATAAATTAGATAATCAATAATTGCTACCTATCAGATTGGTTCAAGAAATTACCTAGTTTGAAGTATTTCTTTCCAAGAATTGGGTCTGACGACGGGCAGCTTTACAGCGACGGGTGAGGAGGAACGTCAGGCCCAAAGCAGCGACGATGGCAATTCAGCAAGGACACAGCAAATTGCGGACAGGTTAGCTAGAATAAAAGATGCAACGGTGAAGGTTTGTTGGTTTTGGGCAGTCTAACTGGAAAGCTGAGGTCAGCCGGACTCTCCTTGGCGGCGACAGTGTGGATTCAGTCAATGCTAGTCTGCTCTATGCAACCTGCGAAAGGAAATCAAACGTAGCAGAGGAAACAAAACAGCAAGCGGTGGCCTCAAGTGGAGTCTGGATGCCGCCTGGAATCACCGGAAACCGCCAGGAACTGCTGCTGTGACGTCAGAATAAGTCGGCAAAACTGCTGTCGCGGCTGCAGCAGGACGTGCTGAGCGCGACGAAGAGTGCCGGCAAACGAGGTAGAGGCGCGACGATGGACACGCCGGCAACGAGCGCGGTGACTGGTGAGGGACGGCGCGGCGGTTGCGTTGGCAGAAGGACAGGAGCCGGAGATCAACGCCGGCAAACAAGGTCTCGAGAATTTCGACGAGGAAGCAAACCAGAGACCGCCGGACGAAAGCTGCAACGACGCCGAAAAATTAAACCACACCGGCGAACAAGCACAAGCAATCCCTCCTCAGTGTGTCATTTTATACAGTGTTTTTTTCCTTTTTCACTTTTTTTTTTTTGTGAACTGTTAGTCTCCCCTTTCTTGTTTTAAAATAACTATATATTAGTCTCAATATTCCTTTACCTCTCAAACCTCACGTAAAGTTCCCAGAAATTGCTTGAGATATTCATTATCCCAGAAATTGCTTGAGATATTCTTTATCTTTACCTTTGTAATTTCTTGTTTTCCTTTTGTCGTTTCCCTCAACGCGTACGACAGCGATGCATTTATGATGATGTGCCTACCTTGACTCGGGCGTCGACTTGGGCGTCTACGTTGGGGCTTGGATCGAATCCTGAGGAGATTAATCGAGCCTTGGGACAAGTTCTTGGAAATTTACCGTGGAGGAAGGACAAATGTGAGGAGGAGTCCATGGGTATAATTATTATAATATTTTTTTTTTTTTTTTGGGTTGTGGGGAGCGAAGGGAAGGGAAGGGAAATGGCCACGATCCTGTCCTGCTCCCACCAATACAGGCCCCTCGATTGGGATGAGAATGATCTCAGCCGTTGAAGTAGAACGAATCTTGCTGTGATGGGGTTGCGAAGATATTCCTGCAATGTCCTTCGAATTATTTTTTTTTACAAAGTTATTGTCTTTATCCTCCGAATTTACTCTAATGAATTAATTTTTTCCACCTTGGCACCTCTTGGTTCTTCCATTTATAACTTCGGTCACTTAGTGTTCTACTGGCTTGGCCAAAATTTTTTGCTCTCATAAATTCAGTCTAGTTTAATAGTTAAGTTTGAGACAATTCACTTAAATTTTTCCGTCACCGGTTCAATGTAAATATATAGGTTTAAATAATGCATGAAAGAAATATGCAACTAATATGTAAAATGCAAGGGATCGAGGTCGATTCCTATTTTTTATGCAATTAACAACTAATTAAGTTGTCAAAAATTAGGTGTTGACAACAAATAAGCTACTAATGCATTTCTACCCAAAGCGAGATCGCCAATAACTATAATGGCACCATTTGCTAAATTTGTCCTCTTCTAGTGCATTTACCCGTGGAATCTGGAATTTTTTTATGCATACATGTATTTTTGTTGGAACATAAGCGTTGGGAAAATAGAAATGTAATAAAAAAAAATCACTTATAAGGTGGTCATATAAAGTCTAAGTCTGAGGAAAGAGTATAACCAGCTCCTTTTTTTTTCACCTTGGCTGCACCTACTAAAATTCTGAAAACAAATCACACTACATTTTATGGTGATTTTACAAGCCTGGGATGATACAAAACGATTTCAAGGAAGTTGCAAGAACGTGTGGAACAAGGGTCAATGGGCAATGGTCATGCAGGAAAGCGCAAGGTGGTGGAGATATAATTGAAGGGTTGGGCCTAAGCCCCACAAGTGACGGGGCGCACGGGGCGAGAATCAAATGAAATGTCTGAGAAATGTAGACACGTGGAGTTGCACTTCTAACCTCGCTCGCTTGAAAATAAAAATGAAAGGGAAACACCTTATAACTTTAATTATCATTTTTTTTATCGTCTACAGACTTCTAGTTGCATTTCTCAAAATTGTGTTAACATTACCAACTTTAATTAGAGTGACTTACCTACTTTTCACTATTTAAATTATCAATTAATTTGGAGTTACCAACTCTTATTTAAATTAGTTACCAAGTTTTTTTTTTTTTTTTCAATTACCAACTTTTCTTATTTTTATTATCAATTTTACATTCAACTTTCTTTATTGTGCCTTAAATTTACTAACTCTTATTTGTCAACCTTTTGTTTGATTGAGCTTTCAACTGGTTACTAACTCTTATTTGAGTTAACTATAGATGTTTATTTGGTTTTTCTTAATTTTTAACCTTTTCCATTGAGTTACTTAATTTGGAAAAAATCAAGAAGTCACCAAGGAAATATTGGTAATTTTCTGTATAATTTGTAAATTTAAGATCTTGATAATTTAACAAAATTTGCCAAATAATATGAGAATTGGTTTATCAATCATGAAAGAAATTGGTAATTAATAAATAAATAAATAAATAAAAAGGAAGTTGGCTACTGATTTCTTGGACCCACAAGGAGCTTTCCAAGAAGAACGCCCCAAAGGCAACCTCCCCTTCCGGGTACCGTGTGAAATGGAAAGCGCTTTTAACCCTTTTTTCCCAGCCATCAACAAAAGGGAAAAGTTAAAGATTAGTCATGGAAGGAATCGCAAACGAGCTCTACTTTTTCTCATCCAATGTCGCGCTTCTATGACCTTTCTTGGTAGTTTAGAATCAATTGCTATTGTCTTGCTTTAAGACAACCTCAATCTCTTCGTGATCTTGACTTTGAATAATTTGTCCCATCTTTACAATGATTTCAGTCTTTGACACATCATGATTTAGCAACGACATTAGATTGTATCAAAGTTTAATTCTTTCCATAAATCATTATGATATGATATCCATTGTACGACGGATAGATCGAATTTCTTCATCTTTCTTCCTTTCCAACAAATGTTCATGTTTGTGAGCTGCAGCATAATGTTTATTAATCTAAACACTTTGGTTATAAAAAATATATATATCAAATAACAAGGTTGCGTGCTGGTGTACTTTTTTGTCTTCTACAAATTGTTTATTTCATAAGTCCTTGACAGAAGTGAGAACAAGAAGATAAGGGAACACATCTAACCAGTAACTTTGTAGACGATGCATCTTTGAAGGATGTTGTAGAGGATCATGAGATACTTTAGAGGACAATTACTCTAGTTTTCTAAATCTATCATGAAAAAAATCTCGAATGATCTTGCTTTTTCCCCATCCATTACCATTTCTATGACTTTTCTTGGAAATCTAGAATCAACTGTTTCCTTTAAAAAATTTCAATCACCTACTTTTTTTAATAGAAGTTAGGAATCAATTTCTTAGAACCCAAGAGGAAATTTCCAAGGAGGACGCTCAAAAGGTTATCTCCTTGGATGGCACACTGAACAAAATGGAAAAGACTAAAACTATTTTTCCCCGCCCTCAACAAAAGGGAAAATGTTAAGATTAGTCATGAAAGGAATCTCAAATGATCTTGCTTTTTCCCATCTACTATCACGTGTCGTTTGGTCATAATTTGAGTAAAGTAAATCCCTCATTTTTTGGGGTTCTGTTAATTTTGGATCTCAAGTATGCATTTAATAGGATGAAAAAGGGGAAAGAAGAAACATATGCACTTGATTGACATTAAGATTTCTGATTTAATAAGAAAAGAAGGAAAAGTTACACTTGACAAGATGACCACTCCAAAGAAAAAGGAAAGATAAATTCACCTCCATTGTGAGTTGCGTCAAAAGCAAACCTGCTCTCTCTACGATGCTTCGATTGGCCTGGTCTTTGTAGTCATTGTTGTGACTAACCCTTTCCGTCCAGAAGGGAAAAGAAATAGATTTAGAAATTTTGCCTAATGCAGATCAACGACTCTTAATTAAGTGCGGACTCTCTTAAGCCTATTCTCTTAAGCCTATTGGAGTTGATTAGAAATCATTCGAGACACGGGAGTGTCGTCTTAATTCCTACACAATCAGAGATTCTAAAGTCGAGGATTTGATTACGTTAATGTCTATGAGTGCCCTTTCGCTCTAGCTTGGAAGGTCATTACTTAAGTAGTCACATGGTCTTGACTGCCGATAATAGTCCTAAATGCATCAAAGTTGCTAAATGATCCTACAAATGTTTTTGTAGGGTTATTTTCATCAAATTCTAAACTAATCCTAACCTATTCTAGGAAAGCAATAAACAACTAATTTATTGAAAGATGAAGGAATAAGTAAACGCCCAAATATTGAAATGACTTTTAAAGTAAATGCGAAAAAGAAAACATGGTACAAATCGAGCAAAAAATATACATAGCCATGTTGTAATCCTTAAGACATTGTCCCCATGAGCTGATCCAAATCTAGTTTAATTACTTTCAAAAGGGTACTCTACTAGGACTAAGCTACATGTACACTAATTAAACTAAACTAAATAAATCTAATGCTACAACTTAAAAATTTCATGAAAACCTACTTCCAAGCATTTTATGAATTTTTATGAATTTTTTAATTTTTGATAATCCCGAAAATGGTGAACCGGATTGGGTCCTTGAGCCCAGTCCAAATAAAGACAGAATTCTAGCCTCGCCGAGATGGGCTAAACAGCGCAATTGAGTCCATCCTCAAGCCCAATCCAATTCTAACCGTCCTAAGCCTGATTTCTGAAGACTCCTAATTAAGCCCATTTTGTTTAACTTAAATTAAGCCCAAATTAAGAAGACTCATGACTAGCCTGCTCTTCCAACAAAAGCAACACCATGCCCATGTTAAAGCCTCTTTCAAATAAGGATGAATTAAACCCAGGTCCATGTTAAACCCATTTATCATTGTAGAGCCCATACCTTAATTTTCTATTCTTCACACTCGCTCTTAACGTTCAACTCGTCCATGGAAACACCTCTAAAACTTCCCCTCTTTTGGCTCCTCCTCTAGCTTCCCCATACTATTTACTAAGAGCATGTTTAGTAACTATCTTATTTTTCGATTTTTCTATCTTTTTGTTTCCCGGAACATAAAAGAAATATAAATTTGTTTCGTAATATTAATTAATTTTTTTATTCTAAGTCGTTAGAAAATAGATGTAGAACAGAAACAAA
Organism: Eucalyptus globulus; assembly: GCA_014182545.1. Taxonomy (NCBI): domain Eukaryota; kingdom Viridiplantae; phylum Streptophyta; class Magnoliopsida; order Myrtales; family Myrtaceae; genus Eucalyptus; species Eucalyptus globulus. The sequence goes on from CM024719.1 coordinate 23,984,731, forward strand.
AAGAAAAAAAAATTACTTCCTTGTTTTTTTTTTTTTTTGTAAAGTAAGTATATATTGACTTTAACCAAAACTATACAAAAGAGGGGTTCTCGACATCAAAACTTACACTCATAAAGATAAACGAGTCAAAACAAGTGGAAGGGTGCTGAGAAAGAAATCAAAAGCCGCTAACACAGAAGCAACAAGACAGCCAACCAGCGGCAAGAACCAACCAGAACAGTGGCAACAAAACAGCCAAAACAGTGGCAAGAACCAGCCAACCAGCGGCAACAACAATAAGGACAAGGGAGAAGGAAACCAGACATCAACCAGAATCCCCTCACACAAGCGACAGCAACTCCGAAGATTGATCTGGCCCCAGCTTTGCTTTACGCTCCCACCCGCAACAGCAGCAAACGACCGAAGAAAAGGCTTGAACAAACCCCATCCGGAAAAGCAGCAGCAGTATGAACAATCCGAGATTAAAGGGAGATATCGGACACCGTAGGAGAGAAAATGCACCGATCTATTCCCCAGCTGCGTTGAATCCTCCTATTCCTGGAAATATTTGCGACATTACTGAAAGTCAAGGCTTTATCCTTAACTACTTTGATGAGGTGGGTCTTCATGGCTGGGATGGCCAAAGATTGTTCACGAAAACCTTGTTCTTGATAATAAAAATGAAAAAAACTATTTCTAAATAGAAATTATTTTTGGGTATAAAAATATTACCAAACACACTCTAAACTTTATAAACTTTATGTGTCCATTGTTTTTAGTTAGTGGACTGAGAACTCATTAAATTTTACCCACTAACTCATGAAACTCAAGACTCATAATTTACGAACAATGCAAAAAATCTCAAGCCACAAACAAATGGACTTCACTACTTACTACCAATCATTATGTCGATTCATCATATACATTCCAGCCGTACACTCCATCTAGCAAGCATCACACAAGTAACACCAAAAGATGTGCAAAACGAGGAGCCAAACGCAAGAGAAAAAAAAAGGCAGGACATACGGCCATATACTCGAACCACAGAAAGATGAACTCAAAATGAATCAATTGAAGATGGATGTTGCGATTTAAAAAAGAAATGGTCATCAAAATGTTTTAAATCAGGAGACGTTCCCCAGGCAAAAACAGAGCTTCATTTAAACATTTATGCAAACACGCGGTGTGCAGTGCGTTGAGGAGAAGTTACTGACCGTTTCAAGACCCGAACTCGGATCTAGACCCGTGACGCCAAAGAAATAAACTCAGTTGGACATGGAACACTCAAGAACCGGAGAAACCAAGCCCAGGTCGTCCTTTAAATGGAACAAGGCGGAGCTGAAGGGGCTCGTGTGGGTGACCATTTAACGAGGAAGTCCCTACCTGGCTCAGAGACGACTAGTGGGCGAGTTCGAGGTGAACCGTGGCTCTGGCCAGCTCCAAGCCAAGATCCTTGGGAAAGAGCGACTCAAACTAAACAACCAAAGAGCACTCGCGAGATGCGGGCAGCGACTTAACGGAGAGACGACACCCAAAACGCCGAGAGCTTCCTACTAGAGATGGTGACAGTGGATGTAGAAGACCAGGTTCATTCCATACACGAAAGGGGATGAACAGTGATCTCACATCTTTCGACCCCGTCAAGCCCCGAGATCATCGGAAGACGGCGCTGACAATAACAACATCAAGAGGCCTACCTTGAGCAAGGACCGTCGGAAATCACCGTCTTCACCCTCTCGGTCTCTTCCTTTAAAGAGCAACCAACCAGCGATTCCTTCTTCTCAAGGACAACGCCCCCGTCCTCTCCGTTGGTCGCTTCCCCGACCAAAATTCTCGCTCGACGATCGCCGCTGCTGCAATGTTGTCTCTGCTGTACGAGCGTCCTTCCTCGCTTGTCTCCGCGAGGTGTGAAGAAAAATTGGGGAAAGAAAGAAAAGGAGGGATCGGGCTGACAAGGGAAAAGAACTGGGCCAAAACAAAATAAAAGAAATGGGCCAGGGAAAGAAAAGAAGGGGGAGGGGCTAAAGCCCGACCCAAAGGAGCCGGGTCGAACTAGCTCAATTTTTTTTTTTTTTTACAAATATATACTTTTTGTATTCTCATAAGAAGTGACAACCTACCAGACCGCTGAAATCAGGTGTCAACGGTCATGGTCAAACTGAAGGAGTTACTTTATTTCGTACTGTCATTAGTCAAAAGCAACAAGAAAAATAAATTAAAGAAAGCTTGCTTGGCCACCAATTTAGGTTGCTTTTTAATTTAACTAGACATGCATTTTAAGAAAAGACTGGGTAATGTAGTGTTTCGAAACTTTGTTAATTTATCTTCATTTAGGTTTGATCATTTGCTTATGTAATTAAAAATTACACATACGGAAAATAAAATAGGATCTTCTACATACTATTTGTTTATGATGGTTCCTTTGTCTTTCAAAAAAATACAGTGATATGTGGCCAGAAGGAAAAGGATGAAGGTAATGCTATAAAGCAAAGAAAAGGAAAAAGGAAAAGAAGATATATATAAAGATCAAAGTGGGATATACGTCAATTTAAGAGGGGCCATGTGTCAAACTTCACAAAGGCCTCTAGCTTTCGCACCAAATAACTATATAGTACTAGATCAAATTAAATCAGATTAGATTAGACTATATATATAATAAAAAAAAAAAAGCCAAAACAACTCAAGCTTGAACCGAAAGAACTAATTCTGAATAATTATCATTTATTTCAAAAGAGAAAGCACTATTATTTAATTTTTTTTTTTTGGAATTAGTAGTTGGATGCAATCTGCCCGTCCTTAAGGATTTTCTAGCCAAATCTTTCCTAAGCTTTGAAAAAAATTCAAATCTCATAGAAAGATCACTTCTAAGTTCTAAGGTGGTCAAATGAAGTAAAATAGTCGCATATACCTCGATGGATAAGGATGTATTATAATCTATACTACAAATGAATATTTATGTCAATTTATATTAATTAGAGTGCCGAACACCTGAAATCCCAAAACTTGGCACGGAGGATACTTAAAGTGCCAAAAGTTAGAAAAATGACACTTGAGTATCAAAATCAGAGTAAAATAAATTAGTTAAGTGACAATGGTGAGAAAATCTTGCCAAAATACTGATGTGACAATTTTACAACGAGTCAAGTGTAAAACGATATCGTTTTGCATGCCAACGTGGCTAGATTAATGCAAAAACAACATTGTTTTGCTGCTGACATGGGTAAAGAATTAATATAAAAATTAATTAAATTTAATTTAATACCAAAATTTAAAAAAGAAAAGAAGGGCCGACGACGGCGGGAAGGCCGCGGGGGCAAGGGCTGAGCCTTCAACCGCCTACAACTGTTCATCTTCTTCCTTCCTCTTTTTTTTATTAAAAAAAATAATTTTTTATATTAAAATTCAAATCTATGTCAAAACAACATCGTTTTCATGTTTATTTGTTGAGTCAGCTCTCTAACGAGCCACGTAGGCAAGCAAAATTAATAAAAAAAATTGTCACATACGATTTTCAACAAGGTTAGCCGGAGGTTGCTCAAGTGTCCAATTTTTCAAAAAAAGTAGCACTTAAAGTATCATTTTTCTAACTTTTGGCACTAAAGTATCATCTCGTGTCAAGTTTTAGCACTTGGGGTGTACTTTTACTATATTAATTAAGTTGTTGATGTCAATAAGTATATGGAATGGATGTTCATACAATTTATTTCAATATTCTTTTTTCACAAACCATACATGTTTTCAAGAAAAACGAAAGTGAAAATTTGAAAGCGTTTTCAAATTAAAAATATTTTCAAAAACGAAATGGCCAGTCTTTACATAATCTCATGAAAAAAGATCAAGACGACACCATAGGCCTGCCAAAGTTAAAGGGGAGTAAATAAACAAGTTTACGAATATATATATTCCTCCAAGCCTCAAAATTTTGGATCTACTGATCTTACAAGCTTGCTCGAGTGCTAGAGCGCGAGAACATCTCTTCAAGCTTTTTCTTAAAGTTGGAAATGATCATCTTTTCACCAGGGACTGGGAAAACCATTATATCAAAAAATAGACTTCATCTAGTTCTTCAATTTGGAAAAATCAAGTAAGCTTCCCCAATACTTGCAGCCTTCGATCGAATGAATTTTCAGAGATTCCAGTTTGTCAAGACCTTGAATGTCAACCAATTTCAGACTGTTCCATAACTCGCACTCCTTAAGATTTTTCAAGTCAGAGAAGTCGAGTAATGTCCGAAGGGAGCAACACTCAGTAATATACAAGAGTCGTAGATTTTCTAAATCGGAAAAGTCAACGACTTCAAGAAGATTGCAATGATGAACTGCAAGTTCCCTCAAACTAGAGGGAAGCTGTCCAATCTGGCGAAGATTGTCACGGATCCAAACTATGAGTTTCCTCAATCTAGAGGGAAGTTGTCCAATTTGTCGCAGGTTATCGCAGTTTTTGAGTTCAAGTCCTTTTAGACAACAAAGGCAACCCAAATATGAGCTTATGCTGGTGATACTCGAAAGTGTCAACGTACTACATAGGTTGGAGATGTCCGGAGGTTTTTGGGGAAAAGCGTGAAGGATGGGGGATGTGGGGGGAAAACCTAATTCCAGATTTCTTAATCTCAAAAGGTTGGAGATCTCTGGAGCTTTTTATGAAGTTCACAAGAGTGTGTATTAATATCAAAATCTTCAAAAAGGTAGTCTCCCGATGTCCCTAGATCTTTAGCCGTGTGCTACCCTTTTCCATAAATCTCTTCAAGTTTCTCCAACATCCCAATTGCCTCAGGTAATTTTTGGATGTGACATGAGTTTATCCTCAACAGTTTTAAGCTCTTTAGATTGATAAGGGTACTTGGAAACTCTACATTATTGATTTTATGATTTATCATGAGGCGTGTAAGTATATATGTAACCTAGACATCCTAAATATTCACCGGTGTCCTTAGTCATGGAAATTTTCTAACTTTTCTGACATGAGTAACTGCTTCCATGAAATTGACTAGACTAACATGACTGATATAACACCTCAGGAATAGCAACTTGGACACCTATCTTTTAGCCTCATCGAGCAGGAGGCCATAAACATTTAAAGCCACAAATTTGCAGTAGAAAGCTATGGCTTGCAATCAATGAATTCCAGAGTTCACGCAGCCAACAAGACAACAAAGCCGGCGCTGCATGTCTAACTGCAAATCAGTATCTAGTTCATTTTCTTTGCACCCTTTTTCTAAAAGTGGCTTGGTACTTCATCTGTAGCAACTACAGATCAAGTGGAATTCCGATCCATAAGAACTGAAAGATGCCGAATATTCCAAAGTGGGAAACCCCACCATTTGAGAGTCTTCTAAAGATGCATAACTATGATGATCACCTCGCATAAGCCCCTCCCATAAAGAAATGAGATTCCGAGTTCAACAGGCAACCTTTTTTTTTTTTTTTTTTTTTTTTTTTTTTGGGGGTGGTCGGTAACAGGCAACCTTCAAGTCCGGGTATATATACAAATTCATGTTCAGATCGTAAGACTTAATAAAATACCTCATACTATGATCAGATGATATTATCAGTCGCCTTAGTAACAGGGACATGCGCAACAGTTGGTTTAAACACACGTCAAGAGAACCTTCACTTCCTTGACAACACATGCAGTTAATGTATTGTCCTCTCTCTGTTCATTCACTCTCTACCCACAACCTCACACTTGCACGTAATTTTTCACTCGCTCCATGTTTCGTTTTTTCACTCTCGATATTTCACCTTTGGAGCATTTCAACTTCAATGTCTTCAGGGGAATACCACATGGTTTTACTTTCGGATCTTCCAGTTCCAACCGCATGTCAGATCCCATGTGATGCTCGATTTAGGTTCTTTTGGTAATGACTTTGGGCGTCAAATTGGAGCTGAGGAAAGTCGATCAGAAAATGAGTGTTCATGAGTTTCCAGAACAAGCAGCCAAGAAGACCCTCCTCTATTTCTTCCTGCTGCAGGTCTCTCTGTTTTATTCACCCTCGGGCAGCCCATTTCTTCCTTGATTTTCTCATGTGTTCAGTTCCTTTTATTTTACTTTTTTTTAATTATTTTTTTTGGAAAAAAATAGATTCCGAAAAAACTAATCCCACTTTAGAAAATGTACTAAATGCCTAAATAATCTATATTGCAATAACAAGCTCCAGTTTTTTGAAAATATGTAAAAACTATCTTTTGGCGACAACTTATTCTTAATATGGCATATAAAGAAGAGGGAAGAAAGGGAAGAAAGTATCTCCCTGAAAATACGAAAAAAAAAAGTTACTATAATTATTACAATAAATTCTTAAGTTACATGAATATCCTCCTTTACTTGTCATCTAAGATTCCATTAAGGTACTTGGGGAGAGAAGAGAGCAAGGGTGCGTTTGGTAATCATTCTGTTCCCGGAAATAATTTCTGATTAGAAATGATTCTTTTTTATTCTGTTTCCAGGAACAATTTCTAAGCAAAAGAACGCGTTTGATAACTATACAAAATTTCTGATTCTAGAATAGAAAAAGAACATAAATGCGTTTGATAACTATATAAATTTCTATTCCGATTCTTTTTTAATTACCTTTTTAGATGAGTGTAAATTTGATATTGAATTCTCATGGACCACTCACCAATATAATTATCTTCTTATAAGTGAAGAAATCATATTATATTTTATTATATTTTCAATTTCAAAAGAATTCGAATTTACAATTTTAATTCCATTCTAAAATTCTATCAATCATAGACATTCTATTGATTAATTATATTTATACTAAGTAATAATAATATTAACTAATCAAATTTTAATTAATAGTAAATAATAAACTATAGTAGAAACTATAAATATAAATACTAAATAATAAATTAAAATACAAAATTAAATATGTATTCTATATATAGCAAAATTTCAATTCCTACTTCAAATCATTTTTTAAATAATTTTTATTTTTTTCCTTATTTTTCTTTTTTTTCTTCTTTTCTTTTTTTCCTTTCTTTCTCCCATTTCTTCTTCTTCTTCAAGGTGGCCAGTAGCTACCTTGGGATGACCGGTGACCGGCTAGACAAGGGACCTTACCGAGCATCGTCGGCAGCTGGGCAAGGCTCGCCAGTGGCCGGGGAGGCCCGAGCGAGGCCCGCTTGGCCACCGATGAGGCTCGGCCTTGCTGGCGGCTAGGCGAGCCTGAGCGAGCCTCTGGCGAGCTCGCCAGTGGCTGGCGAGCTTACCAGTGGTGGGCAGTGGACGGTGGCGTTCGGCGAGGGGGTGGCGACGGTGGTAGCACTTGAAGAACAAGAGAGAAGGAAGAAGAACAAGAAGAAAGATGAGGAATAATAGGTAGATTTGATTCTAGAATTGTTCCCGAGAACAAAGAATCAACTTGTTTTTTATTCTTAATTCTACTCCAAATCTGTTTCCGGGAACAAAATTTTTACTAAACACGATTCTATTCCAAAATTGCTCCCGGAACAAAAGAATAAAAACAAACACCGTTTGGCCGGTTATCAAACATGCCCCAAATGTCCCTAAAAAACAGAAACTTCTCTCCTCATCTTTTTACACAAGAATCTGTGAACGTTTAAATTGCTTGTATATCCCATATTGAATATATTATATATGATTGACTTTGAGACTATTTAATCATACATAAAAAAGCAAAATAGTGATAAGAAAAATACAAAAACTTACTTTTTTTGTTTTAATTGTAGAAGAGGACACAATAATTATTTTCAATACGGTAAAGAGACCAATTTAAATTGATGGTTAAAGACAATCAACTTTTCACCTGTAAGTTCAATGAGAATAGAACTAACTAAACTTAGCCTAGTTCCGTTTCCCCTCCCCCTCTTTTGTTGGATCTTCTTTACTCGGACACTACTGCAGCGGGTTGTTCTGCTCCTTTAACTTGAATAGTATTTCTATTTCGACCAAAAAAAAAAATAACTTAGCCTAGTTTGTTAGTATCTCATATTCAGGAGAGAAAGGGGTTTATTCCACCACTCCTTAACGGCATGTGTGTCGATACGCTTCAATCCCACTTTCAGATGTCGAGTTCGAATTCTCCAACACATATTTTGTTCAAACTTATCTGATGTTAGGGGTGGACGCTCTCCGGGCACTGCAGGAGGAGTTTATTTGGGACAGCGCTGTTAAAGTGAAACGAGATTTGGAAATGGCAATGAAATTTGGAGCAAAACTCTAAGTAAATCTTTGATTTAGAAAGGCAGCTTTTTATTAGCCAACTGAATGTCGGGCCAAACAACATCTGCAAATGCCGACAGTACAACATAAATGAAGACCAGAATCACAACCCTGAAGCATCTCGCTATGGAAACGAAGCAACGACTGACAATGCCACTGAAAATCGATGCGTTTATTTTTATCTTTTTAGCAGTTTGAACTTATTCTTCTCCCCCATCAGACGGAACATCTTCAGAGCTAAAACATGACAGGTGGGAATTATTGAATGAGTGCGTTCTGTGTGCTAAAACTTCAACCCAGAACCGTGCAACTTCTCTTTCATAACACCGTCTATTATCTCCCCCATCTCCGCACTCATGTAATTCACCCAATCTCCGACCTCACCTCTCCTGAAGAAAGACTTGTTCTCTATTCCAGTCCAAAGGCTCCCGCTCTTGTTCAACTCCAGCGTGCTTAAATTGTTGAAGCTACACATCATCAGTACTCCCTCCATAGTCCTGTCTCTCAGCTCTTCTTCACTGAATGGACACCCCACGAAATCGACCAACCTCCTCACATGAACACGCGGGTCCTCTTTCATCTCCTCATACGTCATGAACAACACCTGCTCGAATGCAATTCTTTCTTTAAATCATAATGATATAATATTCATGGAATGCTGGATATATTGAATATCTTCTTTTCCTTTCCACTAAATATTCATGTTTGTGAGTTGCGACATAATGTTTGATAATCAAAACAATACTATTATTAAAAAATCAAACAATAAAGTTGTGATAGTTGTGAGGTGGTGTACTTTTTGAGCAGGTTGTTTGTTACATGTGGTCTTGACAAAAGTGAAAGCAAGAAAACGTATTTAACCGACACCATTGTAGATGATGCATCTTTGAGGAATCCTGTAGAGGATCATAAGAAATTTTAAAGGACAATTAATCCAATCTCCTAAATCAATCTCTCTCTTTAGCTCAGTCAGCACTTCGATCAGCACACATCTATTCAAGTTCTATTCAAGTTCTTTGATTTTTCTAAACTATAGAAAAATGAAAACTCTCATGTAATTGCTTGACATTTAGAACCATCGGCTCTAGCTTTAACTAGAGCATCAATACGATCACAAGCATCAACTAGTCCTAGTCACGTAGCCCAAAAAAATAAAAAATTATACAAAAAATCTTGTAGCACAAATGGTCAGACTTGATTGTCAAACACTTACACAGAGACGACAGTTGGAGTCCCCATATTGAAGACCCAGCTTATAGCATTACAGTGATATTTCAAGATTATTATGCCAAAAATCACAGAGTAATTCACTAAATAGACTGGTGAGACGATGCACTCAAAATCTGCTTATATTCAAGAGATCATTATTGGATAAATGTGTCATGCATGTAATAGTTTAGTATCTTTTGTGAGGTAAATATTAATTTAGTTCCTAACGTCTCTTTGTCTATTGTTTGATTAAGACAATTAGGAATCCCAAACTGGTAATCGCATGATATATTTATTCAAAATTAATTTTCCCCTCACAAAAAATATTAACATCTTACACCGTGTGAAGTGGCAAAGACTAACACTATTTGCGCAGCCATTAACAAAAAGAAAAAAATTTAAGATAAGTCATGAAAGGAATCTGAAACGATCTTTGATTTTCTCATCCATTATTGTGTTTCTAAGACCTTTGTTGGAAGTCTGGAATCAACCGTTTCTTTAACATAGCAAAACAGAGGTATGGATGGGAAAATCAAAGAGGAATGATTGCGCGATGGTTTGTCACGTATTTTGGAACTTTAGGCGGGTGTAGAGCTGTGAGCTGTTGCACTTTCTATCTTCTGTTGATTATCTGTTTCATGTGTTCTTTGTAAAAGGGAAGACAAGAAAACGAGACAACCCATTTAACCAGTAAGCGATGCATCTTTGTAGACGATCAAATTTAATCCGTGTGTGTGTGTATACACACACTGTTTCCACTGTAGTCGGACCACTTAAGATGGTTAGGATCATTGACTGAGCAACATCCCTTTTCTCCGACAACGTACCTCCATGGCAAAGTTGCGGGGAAATTGCCTCTACCATCTTGTAAAGAATCTATATTAACGTCACTTTCTAAAATAATTTTCAAATAGTGCCCCCACAAATTTAATGAGAAATCACTTTAATTAGTTATTTTCCTCACTTTTTCATTATTTTTCCTCCATGGTTGAGCACTGCAGAGTGCAGTATACACACACACATAATTTTTTGAAGGTTTAAGTGCAAACTATAAGCAAAATATAAGCAAAATCTATTGAAATTTTATTGATCATTCTATCTCAAGCACAGAACTATTATATATACTATTTGAGTCAATACATTGCATTCACTTTTTATTTTCTACTAGGTATTCCGACTAATGAAAATTTTCTGAAACTGTCCCCGATTTTCCCCCGTGTAAACACAGATACAAGGTAGCCAAGATAAATCCAAGGAAATCTCAATTCTAGAAGAAATAATACACAAAACAAACCTCAAAATCTAAAGGCCAAAATATATTAGAAATTGGACTTAACCAGAAGAGTAACGGTCTACATAGGATTCAACCAGGTCCATCAATGCCTCTGGCTGGTTGAGTCCACTGATTAGCATGGCTTGTTGACGGAGTGGATTTTTGGACTAGGCATGACATGGCATCATGTGGAGCTGACGTGGCACTACACAGAGCGGCTCTAACCATGGTAAAATGAGAAATTGGCACAAAGGCACCTAAATCGAGGCGAGACAGGTCCATGTCACGTGAAACTGAATCGGGACAGTCGGATCATCTATGACAATTCATGTGCAGGTTCGTCGAGTGTTGGAAGAGACTCCGGTTGTTAGTGTTTGGCTTTCTAGTGATGGTTGATTTGTTCCTAATGACAAGGACTGTGGACACTGGCATGTATTTGGATGGGAGTTGTATTCGCCCACGCATAGATGTGTATTCTGGCGCGAGGACATTCTCGGCGTCCGGCGAAGCTACATCACAATTGTAGGAAAACACCAAAAGTAATTAGATGATAGCAAAACTTAATCCAAGTATCTGAACTATTAAAGCTTTATAAATTGACTTGCCCTCTTGTAATGCCAACATCAGCACATTCTGCAGCAAATATTGCAGTTAGACAAGGTTAATTTGATAAAAAAGAAGTGTACACTTTTAAACATTTACGAATTATTTTTTTCATTAATATTGACCAAATATAGATAGCATGCAAATGTAAAAGTTACGTTTCTATTAGACCACGAACCGGATAACTCTTTATTCCTGTTTTAAAACTCATATTCTCTCATAAGTTGAACACTTGGTTTATGGTCAACTTTTTAAATCATGGCACCTGCAGTTCGATAAGCTTCTCTAAACTATTAGAGTTATATAATATCTGTGCATTTTTAGTTTTATTCTTTCGGCTATCTTCTTTGAGGATTTTTTTTTTTTTTTTTGGGTCCAATCTTCTTGGATTGTTAGGTAGCCAGTTTCACCTTATGCAATTATAACCTGAAATTAATTGATCAAGGGAAGACTTCTGTTTGGTCTCTATGCATTGTGTAACAGAGCTGGTAATAATATTTCTCTTGAACTCCGGAAAAAGAGATTGTCAACTAATACTCAACCCTAATTCCAAAAAAAAAAAAAAAAAAAAAAAACAAAAGTATGGTGCCGTATATCAAATTTGAAGTATGGCGTATGAAATCTTCGAAGAAATATAATAAAGGTAGATATAGATAGATTAGTAAAGGTGATTTTGGCTAATAAAAACGGTTGGACCTTCATTTGGTCTTAATTCAAGTAAAGTAACTCCTCAATTTCTTGTGTTCTGTTAATTTTGGATCTCTAATCTGCATTTGATAGGATGAAGAAGAGAATATAAAAGAAGAGCGTGCACTTAATTGGCATTAAGATTTCTGATAAAAGAAAAAATGCAAAGGCCATTCCAATGTCGACAATGGATCTTGTACCATAAACAAGAACAATCAGTGTGAAGCCAGCAAGCAATGATTTCAATCCAACGAGAATAAGCTCTCTAACTCAATTGGTCGCACAAAGGTTGCAAGCTCACGAACTTCTGATTTACTCGGAGAGCTGATTCATATGAACTTACATGCAACAAAAAAGAAGCTAGCCAACGTATGACAGGAAAAATAATAGCATACACACAAGTGTAGACTTCACCCAGACAATTATTGAAACGCCTAGCAAGCACTCCGAATGTAAATCTTATAAAGTAAAACTACATACAAAGCATCATATAGAATTTGAAACACGTATGCAATCATCAGAGTAGCATCGAACAAAGTTCAGTTCTTAACTTCTTATATAATCAAATTCGCGAATTCAAGATCTCTATTTTGAAGGAAACAGAGCGTGCCCTTTACCTTCTCAGTGAACCGAATATAGGCAACGATTGGGACCAAATCTGTAAAGGAACTCCTCGAAGGTTTTTCGGTGAAGATCAGGGCTGGTAAAGGAGAGTCGAACACGAATCAGATTCTTTTCGGACTCTTGGATCTGAAGACAGTCGAACAGGACAAACTCAGTGCGACGGTGAAATGGCCAACAGCCGTAGCGACAAACATTGGAATAAGCTAAAAGACGTCAAAAACTGCGATGAAATCCACAAATCTCTCCTCGAGAGAGGATTGTTATACATCCAGTGTGCATGTATTATGCTCTATTTCCTGGTATGGTTGTCATTGAGCTCGAAGTGGTCGGCTATGGAGCTTGACTGGTGAATTTTTGCGATCAGAACCCACTCTGTCAGACCAAACTTCTAGAAAAAATCAGGCGAGAAATGACTTGGGCTGAAGGCGAATTGGACTAGGCTTTTTTAAAAAAAAAAAAAATCATTTGGTTCCATTTATTCATACTTTTGATTTAAAGAAAAAAAACTACCTAAATGACCAAATTTGCTTGAAATTTCGATTAAAAATCAGTTGTAAACAATCATCGTAAATTGATCTTGTAACATTTTGATGAGAAATTCCTCCAAGCCTCAAATTTCAGGATTTATTGATCTTCAAGCTTTTTCCAGTGCTAGAGTGGGAGACCATCATATCCTTCTTTTATCCAACGCCACTAACTTCACCACCTTGGGCGGTAGACAGTTGCAAGGGATGCGCTCCTTCAGCTTCTTAAATTGGAATGGATCAGGCAAGCTTCGCAAAGAACTGCAGCCATGGATGTTAAGCCTTTCTAATGATTCCAATCTGTCAAGACATTTAATCTCAACCAGTTTCGGACAATCCAATAGTTCAAACTCCTTGAGATTTTTTAAGTTAGATAAGTTGGGCAATGTCTGAAGGGAGGGACACGTCAAAAGCTGCAAGAACCGTAGATTCTTCAGTCCTTCAAGCATATTGAACTTGCTTGACTTCCAGCCGTGCACTTTCAAGCATTGCAACGAAGCTAAACCTTCAAGTCCTTGAATATCACAAATCGGATTCTCAATTAGACTTAGCTCCAACAAATTCTCCCAGTTGGAAAGATCGACAACTTCAAGAAGACTGCAACCACTAATTTTGAGTTTCCTCAAACCAGAGGGAAGCCGTTGAATCTGGCACAGGTTCTTCGACTTCTTCAAGTGGGATGGATCAGGTAAGCTTCGCAAGGAACTGCAGTGTTGGATATCAAGCCTTTCTAGTGATTCCAATCTGTCAAGGCCTTCAATCTCAACCAGTTTCGAACATTTCCATAGTTCAAACTCCTTGAGATTTTTTAAGTTAGATAAGTTGGGCAATATCTGAAGGGAGGGACAAAACAGAAGCTGCAAGAGCTGTAGATTCTTCAGTCTTTCAAGCCCGCTGACCTTGCCTGACTTGCATTTGCCCACTTCACGCCCTTGAATATCATAAATCTCATTGTTGTATGGACTTAGCTCCAACAAATTCTCCAAGTTGGAAAAGTCAACAACTTCAAGAAGATTGCAGAAACTAATTTTGAGTTTCCTCAAATCAGAGGGAAGCTGTTGAATCCAGCACAGGTTATTGCAGTTGAAGAGTTCAAGTTCTCTTGTACAACGAAGCCAACCCCCAAATGAGATTACGCTATTCGGAAGCGTCATACACAATGAGTTGTCAAATGCGTGGTCTACATACTCTGAGTCAGACTTGATAGAGATTGTATCGTCGCCTTTTACGAAAAATAAATTCAGATTTCTTAAACTCGGACGGTTCACCAGGCTGAAGATCTCTGGAAATTTTTCTAGGGCACTTGAAGAAATATATAGACTTACCAAACTCCGTGGAAGCTTTGGCACATTCTTCACATAAGTTCCTCTTAATGCCAAAATCTTCAAGGATGGTAGTTTTCCAATATCATTAGGAATCATCTTTAGTTCCTTGCAATAATTTCCATGAATTTCCTTTATATTCTTCATCATCCCAATAGCCTCAGGTAACTTTTGCATTGAACTTCCATCCATCTTCAACACTTCCAAGCTCTCTAGATTGATAATGGTATTTGGCAACTCTACAATGCTTGTGTATGAGACATTTAACTCAACTAAACATTTCAGCATTCCAATCGAGTCGGGGAGTTTCGTAAGCGCTTTACACAGCTCTAGAATTAATATTTCTAAGGATAAAAATGCAAAGAGGTCAGGAGTTTCCTTCAACATGTCACAACCTAACAGATTAAGGACCTTCAATCTTGTAGCCCCCTGTCAAATAATTACGAATATCCAACAAGTTTAATTTATAGAAGTTTTGTGGGACATTAGCAAATATATCTACTAAAGAAGCATTCCACCAAAGTAACCTTATAAATACTTTATATGCATTCCTAACTTAAGCCAAAACCACTTTGTCACACTTTTTTTTTCATTTCTTCCAATATTGTCCCCACCAATAAATTGAAAAAAGAAAGATCTATTCTCATATTACCCCCTATATCAAATAATAAAAAGACAGAATATAGCCAACACTTCTCCTATAAATTATGACATCCCTCCCCTTGTATCAAATAATAAAAAGATAGAATATAGCCAACACTTCTCCTATAAATTATGACATCCCTTTCTAACTTCATCATCCAATTACCAATTTTGTCGCCACCACTAGCACTCATGACTCTAAACGTTGAGTCTTTTCCTATGTAAATGCATCTTCTAAATTTCAATATAGAAAATAATCTTACATATCTTCTGACTACTAACTAATTTATATTTGCACTTCCTTTTTTTTTTCTCCCCTTCATTTATTATACCTTTTGAAGATAATGATATTCATTTAATAGTATTGATGTTCTAATAAAATCAGATTGCATGTTCAGTTTTACTCACCAATTTTTATTATTTTGCTCATTTCTCTCTATTGTTTGGTTTTTCTTTGGCATCACATCCTTGTATAGTATAGATAGTCGCTACTTATATTTCACTTATATTTAAACATCTACTGTGACAACTACTTGGCGCGATTAGGGTACTCAAAATAATGTGAATGTTTATAAATTGCTCTCAAAAGTAATGAAGTCAATAGATATTAAGCTATGAAATTTACTCCATTAGATGATCTAATGATCCCACAAACTATAGAATTCACGAAAAATGTATGAATATCTAATCAAGTCATTTCCTTTATTCACTGTGCAACACAAAAATTTAGTTACTATTAACATAGAATGTACAAACAATGCCCTTTGATCATGCACCTACAATCAATTTGAATTGAAGAAGGTAATCAGGAGAAGAATGGCCATAAATGATATAACAGCAATAACCTAGTATCAATGTAAAACTATAAAATGCAACACAGATCAATGACCGACAACCAAATCATGATATCTTCTTTTTTTGGGAAGTTAATTGTTTGATTAGGTTTGGACCAAAAAAAATTGTTTGGCTAGATAAAAATGGAAAACACAATCTCGAAACATCTACAGTGGAACATAGTCTCCATTAACATAAAATAATATCTATGAACCCAATGTTCAACGAAACGAATAAAAGTGGTCAAGGATAACATTCTTTCCATTGACCAAAGTGTCTTCAATGGAAATATACAAGTAGCATTATCTCTTCAATCAAATCAATGACATAAATGTAAAGTAATTGTTTGATTTGATGTACTTCTAGTGAAAACACATCAGTAAGTTTCAGACTTACGGAATGAGGGATTGGCGTCACAAGCCTTCTTCAAGCCAAGATTTGTTGTACAAATTAAGCCGATAAACTTTAATCAAAAAGAGATTTGAATAAAATGACGATCTACAACCCCGTGTGACACAAGAGCTTGTGTGACTGGAAGAAAATATAACATGTTATACTAAATTATTTGCACACGCATACCTTGAGTTGAGTCCAACCACCCTACTGTTCGTCTATTGAGCTCCAATGTAACTCAAGGATCAATAGATTTTTTTGGGCAAAAGTCAGCTGCAAGTTCATTTGGAAAACAATCCCAAGAAAGCCATCTCAATTCTGAAAAGAGACCCTCAAAGCATTGAAACAAAACACAGAGCATTTTGTCGTGAATTATTTTTGTGAAAGTAGTCGTTGCACAAATTTTAAACTAGACTTAGTGAAAGTTCTTTTATTTGGGTGATGTGGTCATATAAGACAAAATATACTAAAGTTATTCGCAACTTAGTACAAATGATTTATACTTATCAACATGGTTCATTACTTTACTAAGTAATCTGTCGTATACTGTGTTGTTTATTTGTATATTTTTACGACATAACTTTATACTTAGAATATTTGAATTTAAAGTTATTCTTAAATTTATTTTCATACACTAACAATTTTGATAAGTCTTATTTACTAATTACTAGACGCATTATATACCAATCATATACATGATAAACCCAATATATTTGTTAATTAGAGTATTTAGATTTATTCACTATCATCTCAAATTACGCCCATGTTACTATGGTGTGCAAAGATGTTAATATGCTGTTCAATGAACATCAATTATTAATTTAAGTATGTTAATGAAGTTCTTTTATCTTATCAATGTAAAGGGTAGCGTTTCCTATTTAATGTTTAGGAAGCAGGGAACGAAGAGTTGCCATGGTGTGACTCGATCACAAAACTCCAATCTACGCACTTCTTTAGTTATAAATGTGTGTAAATCTACCAGTTATGTGAAGTTACCATATTTTGGCAAGAGTTGTCTTGCCTATCCCACCTATTCCACATATTCCAATAAGTCTTATGTCCTTAGATTCAACACTCAACAAATCTATAACTTTATCCACTGATTTGTCGATCCCAACCAAAGAATCAGGCAGATGTACTGGAGACACGTCAAGCTTACCCAAAACTTCAAGAGCTATTTGTCGTGTGAGTTCTCCATGGCTACATATCATGAGAGAAAGTATTATGAAGTTACTGTCAATAATATGAGTTAGCCACAAAATTTGGGATATAAAGAGAAAGAAATAGTACATGACTTTCCGAATCGATTCACTCATGGTAATAAGATAAAATGGATATTTAATAGGCGATGACCAAGACCACGAAATGTAAAATGATCCCTTCCAATATTCATCGCATATTTTATTTTTTTTAGGAACTGAAACAGGGGACCGTTCCAGGTTTTCTGGAATTGGAAATTGAACTAGTCCACCAAGTAACCGGTTTGGAACTGAACCAGTCCCTTATGTTTTCTTCTTTATTTTGCTGTTTTTTTTTTTTTTTTCAATCCCTATATAAGTAAACTTGCAATTCACTTCTTCTATTGTAACTGGTAACTTCAAGAACCAACCTTTTCATATTATAATCTCACATAACAATTGAGCTGTGAGGCGAGAGATTGAGAGAGTCGAGAGATTAAGCATTGTTTTGATTCATTGTGGGGGCTGGGAATGAGTTGAGTTTTAGTGTGGGTGTGGGCTCTTTTATGCTTGAGTTTAAGGTGGGCTGGGCATGGTCGTTCTAAGTCCCACCTAGATTTATAGTTGCAATATAAAAGCTAATCTGCATAGTCGTTTTGAGTCTAACCTAGAATCGTATCACATGACAATAATAAAGATTTGATGTGTTTACACTACACGATGCTAACTGATTGAATCTTAAATCTACCTACTATAAAAACTAATCTTATCAGGGACCCTCCTTGAAATTAATTAATTCATGCTTAGAAGCAAATCTCTTAATTTTCCCTATATTCTACGGCGTGGCATTATTCCATTGCCCCAAAAGTTGCGAACTCAAGGACGGTCAAAAGGACAACCAATTCTTTCTCTTACAGACACATCTGAGAACCTTTTGGCGACTTCCTCAAACCACCCTGAAGCTTTTGGATGGGAGAACTTGTTGGACAGCGAACTTTCTTAGTAAATTCATGTTTAAGTAAAAAAAAAAAAAAAAAAAAAAAAAAAGATACATAATGCACCCAAAAAATTCTGACGTAGAAATTGTTAATATACTGAATTACATGGTATGATATATATGGGCGTTTAGAATTTTGGGGAATTGTTTGAGGGTCTCGTATACAAATTGTTTCGGTCACACACCACAATTTTTTCAAAAATAAATTTTCTATAGACTGGTTCAAAGTTGATTCTATCCAAGAAGCAATATGGTCCGTTAGTACTCTTTCGAATCAAGTTAGTCAAAGGATAGGAGCTCAATCAAAACTAGCTACCGGTGGAAAGAAATTTACAAGACCCGTCCCGACCCAGCCCATATCCAATCTAGACGGATTGGTTCGTGTTAAGAAGCTTCACGTTTATACTGCTCGAAAAACATTATTCAACGGGTCCTCGCTTCAAATCTGAAAAACATAAACCGACCACTTTCTAATTGAAAAAAAAAAAAAAAAAAAAGACTACGAAAATAAATTAGATCTGAAAGTGGAAAAGGAAACAGACTTGGGGAAACAGCAATATCTGAAAGAGGGTGAGGAAGTAGAGCACCAAAATAGATGAAAAAGTTTACAATCTGCAAGTGGAGCCATCAATGGGCGTCCACCAGCCGCAGAGAGACATTAGGAACAAATAGATCTACTAGTATGAGGTCACCTCGCCATGTTGATCCGTCTCGGAATTTTCCACAATTGAGCATGGACTGTCTCGGGAAGATCAGCGGAGTCCGGCACCATTAGAGCAAGCCAAAGACCACTATTCTTCGACTCTCTCTCCCCCTTTTTGTCAATTAGAAGCAGAGAAGCTGCTTGCTTCGTTCCATCCTTCTTTCGCAATTTTTTTTTTTTTTAAAAGTTTTTCCATAGTAGTTACAGTGTGTAAAAGTGAAAAGTCCAAATAAAAAATTTGGCTATTCAAATTATAATGAGGATTCAAGCATAAGAAACGGAGAGAAAATGGAAGTTGGAGTTGAGTGAGTTAACATACCCTGTGTTTTTGGCTTCCCATCCTGCGATTTGAGTAACTTCCTTGAGGGCCTCCTTCCAGCCCTGCACAGTCTCAGCTCCACGTTCTTCTTCATGCTGAATCAATGCATCCCTATATACTCCAGGTTCAAGCTTCACAACAGAAGGTTCCACATCATAGCATATGGGCTTGACCTCCAGTCCATGGTCTTTCCTTCGCTTCATCATGTGTTCCAGCTTGCGTAGGCACCACCTACTGGAGGCATAACCTTTGGAGAAGATGGGAATGCAGATTTTCGAGTTATCAATGGCTTGAAAAATCTCATGTCCGATCTCTTCACCAACATCAATCCCCTTTTTATTTATGAAAACACGGATACCCTTATCTAATAGGGCATAATAGAGGGTATCCATGAAGTTAGTACGAGTATCTGGTCCTCGAAAGCTCAAGAACACATCGAACAAATCTCCAAATGTGCCGTTGCTAGTGGATCCAATCTCCGGAGAAGAGCTCCTTTTCCTTTTCACCTTAGCCACGTTTGCTAAAAATTCTAAAAGCAAATCACAAAAGATTTGACATGCTTTAACAGGCGCCAACGAGCAATGGTCAGGCAAGTAAGCGAGACTCAGGACGCGCATGGCAAAATTTCTATTTCTCGATTTCTTTGTTTCTTTGTTCCCCGGAACAGCTTTGGAACAGAAATCCATTTGGTAACGCAATTTGATTTCTCTATTTCTGAAACAGATTTCTATTCCAGAAATAGAAAAATCAAAGAAATCAGAAGATGAAATTTTTAGCTTCTCAGTTTCTGAAATAAAAATCAAAAGCTGAAATCAAATCATATAAAAGAACCTTACGCTTTCTTGCTAACTTAATTCACTCATAACCACAACTTCACAAATTATTGCTAATTTTCTTTTTCTTATTTTGCTCATGTTTTTTTATTAATTTTTTTTTCAATTTTTTTTTTTTGATAACTTTCTCATTAGGATGAAAGGTAAGGATGAAAGGTAATCGAATATGTTCCAAATTTTCAAAAATGACCAAAATTCTTAAATGCTTATTTAAAGACAATGGGGCTCTTTCCTCCTAGAAAGGGCACGCGCATGGCCAGTTGAAGAAAAAGTTCTTACGCAATAGATGAATAAAAAATGTGCCTACCACCCACCTAGGTGGCGTTGCTGGCTTTGGGCCCTCTCCCCCTCACGAAGGGGAGGGGTTTGAATCCCCAGTGCGTCGCAGGGTGACTTAACCGCTGGCATGAGTGTGGTGGCCAGCTTGCGTCAGCCCCAGATTCTTCCCGCCGACTGTCGACTTTCGGGGTTTCCTGGGTCACCAAATAATAATAATAATAATAATAATAAATAAAAAATAAAAAATGTGCCTAGAAAATTTAACCTTGTTTCTTTATGGATTCAAAATTCTTGCAAAATCAAAATAATTAAATTGTTACACAATCTTGAATTTTAATTCGAAGGCAAGATATTCAAGAGAATCTCTCTCTTTGCTATGCAAGGGCCATTAAAAGTTCATTGAGCAACAATAAAAAAATTAGGGATGAACAACCGAACTGATTCAATTCGAAAATCAAAATAAACCGACTTTCCCCTTATTGGTTCCTAACCATAAACGTTACTTCAAAGTAGAATTCCCATATATTCCTTTACACCATCAATTTTATTTTGTTGATAATCTTATATAACACTAGTTTTTGATAAAATGACAAGGCTATATAGGTGTCATTTATGGCACCCATATTCATGCTTCCGCAGTACTTGTCTGAACCTACGCAGAATGAGCTTGCAAATGCTACATTGACCGAAGAGAGAAACCAAATAAACACGCTTAGGAAAACCATTGCCAATAAAATGACAATGGATAATAACATGCTGGAAATTCCATGAAATTGTATTTTCAACTTTTGTAATGTATTAATATTATTTCTACTATTATTTTGTATTTGAAAATTTCCTATGTTGTTATCTAATCAATTTCTATTCCTAGAAATAGAAATTTTATTTTGTTATCAAACGGATTTCTGCTCAAGAAATAGAAATTTTGAGTCATTATCAAACGGGTTTCTTTGCTCAGAAACTTGTCCGGGAAATAGAAATTGATTTCTCAATTTCTGGCTAGAAATCAATTTCTGGAATAGAAATTTTGTCATGCGCACGCTCAGTTTCCATTTCCGTCCCCCATTTGATGCTTATATATGATAGAAGGTGGCCTCAGCCCCGTGATGGGAAATGCAACTCCAGCAAGTTTATATAAGTTTGAGACTTGCGAAATTGGGTTTCTGTTTTCCGATTTCCATGGCTCACCGGAGTCAGAGTCAAAGTCTAAGTAAACCGAAAATAAGGAAGGCAAGTTGACGTTATTGTATTGCTCTAGAAATGGTATATTAAATCAAATGTGATGATTAAGTTTTATCTTTTTTTCCTAATTTATGGTTGTCTAATTAATGTAAAGGGAAAGGGAGGAGATGGAACTTTTGTGATTATGCAGTTCAATTAATAAGCTCCATTTTACCTTACTTTCTTATTATTGATAGATTTAAATGTATACATACTTTGGTTTCACAAATGACACATAATAAACTAGACTAAAAAGAGGTAGTCCTCATGATCACTGATCAGAGTCAGCTGAGTGTTTTTAGGACTTGTTTGTTTGTGCTTTTTAGAAAGCAAAACTTTTTTACTGTCTTGTTAAAATTTAATACTATGTAAATTACTTATCAATTTTTATGTGCTGTGAAAATTTTATATATTTCAAGGGAAAATGTATAATTATGTCGGAAATAAAGATAAACAAAGCATAAAACATAAAAATTTACCAATGCAAGCTGGAAATTAGTTTTCATTATTTTTAAATTTGCTCGTAATAGCATAAAGCTTGAAATCCACTACTGGTGGTGAACCATATCATTGCCATTTTTTTTTTGTCAGAATATCATTGTCTTTTAATTAGAATGTTTCATCTTTTCCCTATTTCCTTTTTTCTCTTAATTTTATTTTTCCGAAAGGTGATAAAAAAAAAAAAAGTTAAGGTGACATGTTAATGAAGCAAAGGAAAAAAATTTCACTTTTGTTGGCTGTGGCTGACGAATCAGAATCACCATGTAGTGATGGCTAGCCTGGGCCCACCGCAGCCAAGTCAACACAATTTAGTGGAAGTCGAAGTCTACTAAAAATATAAAACAATTGTACCTAAAAGAGGAAAAGAAAAGATAATTGACATTAAGATTTCTGATATAAAAAAAAGGGAAAAATTAGATAATTACCAAAAGAGAGAGAGAGAGAGAGAAAATTGCTCCCAGCGAATAGCGTCAGAAGCAAACCTACTATTCTAGGATAGGATGCTTTGAGTGGCCTGATCTGTATGGTCATAGTCATGAACCAAGTGCTGCTTTTTTTTTTCCAGTTACGTTATAGTACTATTATAAGTCAAAAGCAACAAGAAAATAAATCTAAAAAAAAACTGGATTGTTGACTATTTCAGGTACTCTTTAAATTTAATTAGATATGCATTTCTAAAAGAAGATTGGGAAAATAGAAGCTTATGAAACTTTGTTAACCCATATTCATTTAGGCTCGATGATTTATTTATGTAATCATTTATTGAATTAAAAAAATTTACATACAATAAAAATTAAAATTATTATCAAATTGTAAAATTTGTTAATGCAATCCATAACCCGGATTGAATTGTCGAAATAGGGAATTTCCTAACATGGAGAAGCCTAAAAATCTCAAACAATTCAAGATTGGTATCGAATAATATCAAATTAGATAATCAATGGTTGCAAACTAGCCTCTAGGCAGCAAATAATCAAATCGAATGGGTTCGAGAAAATTACCTAGTTTGAAGTATTTGTTTCCAAGAGTCGGGACCGGCAACAGGGAGCTTTAGGGCGACCAGCGAGGAGGAACGTCAGGACCAAAGCAGCAACGACGGCGATTCAGCAAGGACGCAGCAAATTGCAGACAGGTTCGCTAGAACAAAAGATGCAACGGTGAAGGTTTGTTGGTCGGACACTGCTCGGCGGCGACGGTGTAAGTTCGATCAACGTTAGTCTGGTCTGGGCAACCTGCGAAAAGAAATCAAACGTAGCAGAGGAAACAAAACAGCAAGCGGTGGCGTCAAGTCAGGCCGGGATGCCGCCTGGAATCACCGGAAACCGCCAGGGACTGTTGCTGTGGCGTTAGAATAAGTCGGCAAAGCTGCTGTCGCGGCTGCAGCAGGACGTGCCGAGAGCGACGGAGCGAGCCAGCAAAGCGAGGTAGAGGCGGGGCGATGGGCAAGCCGGCGGCGAGCGCGGTGACTGGTGAGGGGCGGCGAAGGCAGCATTCGCAGAAGGACAGGAGCAGGAGATCAACACCGGCAAACAAGGTCTCGAGAAATTCAACGAGAAAGCAAACCAGACCGCCAGACGAAAGCAGCAGGCTCCGAGAAATTAAACCAAATCGGCTGAACAAGAACCCCTACGGACGATGAGCAGTCGCCTTTCTTTCTCTTTTTCTCTCAAATCGTGAGCCGTGCTCTCAAAGCGTTGCGTGTCTGGGGTTTTGTGCAGAAGCTGCCGTCCCAATGCTCCTATCTCTTTCTATAGCGTTTCTTTCTACATCTTTTTTTTCCTGGGAGCCATCAACCTCGCTTTTCTTGTTTTAATACAAATATATATTACTATCGATATTCCTTTCCTTCTCAAACCACCCGGAAAGTTCCCAGAATTTGCTTCAGATATTCTTCGTCGTTGACCGAGCAACTAGATTGGGTCTGATCTTTCCGTTTTTTTTTTTTTTTAAACAACTTGTTGATTTTATGAAATATAAATTATTTGAAAAATATTTTCTAAAAATATTACTCGTTCCATTTAAAATAATTAATTAGTAAAAAGTATTTTTATTATCAATAAATATTTATGACTTAACATTTATGTGAATTTAAACAAATGAAAACTATATTTTATTTTTTTCTTTTGTGGTTTCCTACAATGTGCAAGACCACGACACTTCTTCTTCTTTTCTCCAATCTTGCCATGATGTTGTTGTGAAAGACATTCCTGCGATGTCCTTCGAAATTTTTTTATTAAGATATTGTCTTCATTCCCCCTGAATTTACTCTAACAAATTTAAGTTTTCCACCTTGGCACTTCTTCCATTTATAAATTTCGGCCACTTATTATGAGCTTGGCCAAATCTAAATAATGCATGAAGAAAATGTACTTAAGGGTACCTTTGTTTTGCTAAAAACGAATGATTTGGAACACATTTTCAAAAAAATGATTGTCTGAATCACTTACCAAAATGAATAAACGAAAATATTTTCATCATCTATGAATATGTATAGAATTAAACTGTCATCAACAAAGAAAACATTTTTTTTTAACTAATTATTTCAAAACAACACAAGCAACCATTTTTTTTTAAAAAATGTTTTGCAAATTATTCATTTTGTGTAAAACAAACGAAGCCTAATATGCAAAATGCAATTATTGATTTTTTGTTAGGGATTGGGATCGATTTATAAATTTTTATGTAATTAATAATTAATTGGATTGCCAAAATTTATGTTTCAACAATAAATAAGCTACCAATAAATCTTTATCCGAAGTGCGTTCGCCACCAACTATAGCAGCATCATCAGCTGAAATTTGTCCATTTTTAATGCATTAAGCCCCAGAACTTGGGATTTTTTTATGCATACAAATATTTTTGTTGGAACATAAGTGTTAGGAAAATAGAAATCTCACAAAAAAAAAAAAAAAAAAAAATCACTTGTACAGTGGTCATATAAAGTCCTAGTTTGAGGAAAAGTATAAACAACTCCTTTTTCTTTCCATCTTCTACTAAAATTCTGAAAGCGAATTACAACATATAAAATTACACTACATTTTATAGTGACTACAAGACTTGGATGATGGAAAACGCAGTATGATGCATTTCAAGGAAGTTGCAAGAACCCCGTACGAGCCATGGTAGGAAAGCGACTCGCTCGGCACATGGTTTGGGTCTTGAACTTCCGACCACATGCTTTTGTCTTTTGCAAGTTAAAAATTATCCCACCGAACGTCCAGTGGACGACTAAAATGATTAATTTCTTAAGATTGAAATCTTACCAGAAATATATCTCACCACCTAGGTATCTCTAACGTAGTAATTCTTGCAATAACTTTTGTCATATTAAATTACTAATTAATTTTGCTTTACCAACTCTTATTTGGATTACGACTTTTTCTTTGTATCAATTAGAAGCCCTTCTATTTACCAATTCTATTTAAATATTACCAACCTTCACCAACTTGTCTCCCATGAAATTGCTACTTAGTATTGAGTTACAAACTCTCATTTGAATTTCGTATTGACAATTTATTTAGTTCTTTGCATTTCTAACTTTTTTTATCGTCAATAAACTTCTATCTGCAATTCTTAGCAATGCCCTAGAATTACCACTTTTTTTTTTAATTACCATCTTTTATAAGACGGACTTGCTAATTTTTCTCTTTAGGTTATCAAATAGTTTATTGTTATTAACACTTATTTGAATTACTTATCAAGTTTATTTTTTAATTACCAACTTTTATTATTTTATTTATTAATTTTCATTTATCATATATTTATTATGCCTTGAATATAATAGCTTTTAAGAGATTTTCAATCAATGATAAGAGAAGTTAGTATTTTAAACAAAAAATAAATAGACATTTATGTCGCAACCAACCTTTTCTATTTGAAGGTGAAATGACGCTAAGTTTAGGGGATATTGCCTCGATGGTGGGTTTAGGGTCCTCTATTAGGCACATGCTCTCCTAAACTTATACCTCGCACAATATTATGGTATTTAATCTAACATTACAAGGATTTTCTAATGAGAAGTTGTCATTAGCCTATTAGGTTGACTAAAAACCAAATGAGATGTGAGAATATACCTCACTTTTTATACAATCAAAGAATCTAGAGACAATGACTTAATTACACTAACTAATCAACTAGTGTCCTTTCGATATTTAATCTTGTTCATTTTTTGTCATGTAGTCTAGATTGATTTAAACCTATCTACTAACATGTGAAACGATTATGTGGGTGCACAATCATTAAAATAATAATCAGTAATCAAGGAAAGATTAAATAAATTGCAAGGCAGCAAGCATCTAATGCTAATAAATAAGAAAATACCATTCCTAACTAGGCTAAAGGTAAATGACAATCAATATATTGAAAGTGTGCAATCAATTAATAATTCGGCTCAAAAAAGAAAACAATAAAACCCTATTGCAAAATGCTAAGAGTTTGTTCAATTTTGAACACGATTTTTCTCCAAAGATTTTCGCACATTCTTAAGAGAAAACTGCTTCACAACTAATTTTTAAGCATTTTGATAACTTTAAGAAAAAAATGATTTCCCACACTTTAAAGAAAAAAAAAATACTCAAAAACTATCTTTTAAGCTTTTTCTGATTTTTAAAAAGATAATTTTTTTTTTACGGGAATTTTTTTCATTTTTAATAAAAAATTAATTGTTTTTATAAAAATATTTTTTTAATTCGAAAAGGGCCCCGGTCAGAGTTCTTGGTGCTGGTCTAAAAATGGGCCAAATTCTGGTTTGATGGGCCTTGGACCTAGGTTACGTAAAACACAAAAGATCTAAAAGAGAGAGTGGGCTTATATGCTAAAGCCCAACCCGACCACTCAGCAACCTCAAAACTTGAACTAAGCCCACTCCAAACTTGGACCTCATCAAGCCTAGCTGAGCTCGAACCCACTAAGCCCAACTTCAAATCCCCTTCTCCCAAATGTCTGTACATGGCAGACTCTCCAGCTCTTTTATTATTATTATTATTATTATTATTTTTTTTTTTACCATTTTTGTTTATTTCTTTTCTCTTCCCCTTTTGCAGGTCGTCTTCTCCCTTGGGCGGCCTTCCTCAACGAGCTCACGCCCTCACCGAAGCTCCTTCGTTTTTAGACAAACATCATCCAAATCTCAACCGCTGCCAAGCTACCACCTTCAGCGATCATCCACTCAGACCACCACTCACCGGCCGACCTCCCCGCCGATTTCCTCTCTTCATCGGATGGTCATCGTCGGCCACAAAGCATGAAACACAAAACGACGTAAACGATGGCAGTGGTGGGGGCAGCGAAACGACCGAATGACCAACGTCCGGGATGCTAATCACAAAAACAACACCCCGATAGAACGAATCAACACGTGGATACTCGGTTCTGGCCAACAACGGCAAAAGCAAAACTAGATGTCGGTGAAGCATTTCATCGAGTCGGTGGTGTGCGACACTGAATGAGGGTTTTCCGGCTCGACCGGGACTCAAACCCGGGCTAGAATCCTTAGCATACGACCGACAACACACAGCGACCTAACTAAAGACCTACGGGGGCCGGAGTTCAGCGTGAGTCGGACGGCCGTGAACCCCGGCCCGGCTTCCCAAAAAAAGAAAAGAAAAAACACAGCAAGGAGGTAAAAATAAAGGCTTATCCTGGCTTGAGGACGTCTATCGGGTCGTCGGACGGAGCTCATGCGTGGCCGAGGCTTTGGCTGGGGCTCTCTCTCGCTTTCCGTTCTATCTCGGCTCTCACTCTCCATGCCGGATCTCTCCCTCTTCGTTTGCTCTCTCTCTCTCTCTCTCTCTCTCTTCTCTCCGAACGAACCCCCCAAAACTCACGCCCCTCTCTGGCTTTTAAGGACCGGCGTGCATGGCCTCCTACCGTGTCAGCTACCACTGCCAGCCTGCCCCGACTGAGCGTCTCGCGCGACGCTCGCCCTGTTATCTCTGTTCCCGTGCCATCCTCTCTCCCTTTTCTGCAGAACGCGTGAGAGCGTGAGGGAGAGGGAGCGCCTGAGAGAGAAGATGGAGGAAGAGGCCGGGCTTGGGGAAAAGAAAAAGAAAAGTGGACCGGGCTGGGTTTAGGCGCAAAGAAAAGGAGGAAAGGAAGAAGAAACAAGGGTGGGCTGGGCTAACTTTGGCCCGATCTCGCATTTTTTTTCTTTTTTTCAAATGATAATTTTAATTAATTAATTGTTTTCTCTGTTTTTCTTAAAAAAATTAATTACTATTAATGAAAATGCTCCCAATGTCTATATGCCATACAATTATAATGAAAATTATTTTTGCTAAGTTAAAAATTAATCTCTAATTTTTTATGTAATTAATGGATGATTAAATGAGTTGCTAAAATTTAGATGTTTTTAACTAATTTCCTAGAGCCCACGTGGAGCTTTCCAAGAAGGATGCTCAAAATATAATCTCCATGGTTGGCTATTGTGTGAAGTGGAAAAGACTAACCCCTCTTTCCTAGCCCCCAACAAAAAGGAAAAGTTAAAATTCCGTCATGAAAGTAATTACAAACGATCTTACTTTTTCTCATCCATTATCGTGTTTCCACGACCTTTCTTGAAAATCTAGAATCAACTTTTCTTTAAAAATTTGGAATACATACGTGACATATACATAACATAGCAAAACAGAGGAAAGGAAACCTTGAGGGCTGGGAAAATTGAAGAGAAAGGGAAATAGTATTAGTAAGTTTGATCAATGTACCAATCAAGAGGAATAATTGCGAGATGATTTGTCGTGTAATATGAAACTTCATTAAGA
Source organism: Eucalyptus globulus (assembly GCA_014182545.1). Classification (NCBI taxonomy): domain Eukaryota; kingdom Viridiplantae; phylum Streptophyta; class Magnoliopsida; order Myrtales; family Myrtaceae; genus Eucalyptus; species Eucalyptus globulus. Next base: position 24,013,797 of record CM024719.1, read on the forward strand.
TTGTGTAAAGTCGTGAGCTGGCGCACTTTTTGTTCTGGCTGATTATCTGTTCCATGTGTTCTTTTGTAAAACGGAAAACGAGAAAACAAGACAACACATTTAACCAGCACCGGTTGTAGACAATTGCATTTAATCCGATCTTCTCAATCAATCTCTCTTTCTGGATTCAACAGCACTTCAATGAGCACATATCTATTCAAGTGGGTATGATTTTTTTGAATTGTAGAAACATGAAACTCTCATGTAATTGCTTGATATTCAGAGCCATCAACTCTAGCTTCCATTGGACATCCAACTCAAGCATCGATGTCATCACAAGCATCAGCTAGTCCTAATCGCTTAGCTAAAAAAAATTGTATTGATAACTTTGCCATATCATGTTATACTATCGTGCTATACCACCTAAGAAACCACCCATGCCGTGGACTATAGTTGGACCATTTAAGATGATTTGTATTATCGACGGAGCAACGTCCACTTTCTCTACGGACGGACCATCGCGGCAAAGATTGGGGGCAGATGTCCGCATTATCTTGTAAAGAATATAATTTATGTCAGTTTTTTTCAAAATAATTTTCCATAATGCCCCCAAATAAGACTTTAATAGTAGTTTTCTCACTCTTTCGTTTTCATTTTCAATCCATAATTGAGAACTGCAGTGAGTAGGTATATAACTAACGAAGGCTTAAGCGCAAAATATAAGCAAAATCTATTGAAATTTTACTCATAATTCGATTTGTTGTCAAGCAAGGATCATTATATTTACTATTTGAATCAACACATTGCATTGGCCTTTTATTTTCTATTAGGTTTTCCAACTAATAAAAATTTCTCAGTCGATTCCTCATTTTCTCCATCCTCACGAATACAAGACAGCCAAGATAACTCCAAGAAAATCTTGATTGTCGAAGGAAAAAATCACAAAACTAGCCTACAATACTAAAGGCCAAAGTTTATTCGAAATCGGGCTGAACCGGTTTCAACACGGCTCACTGATGGAGCTAATGTGGACTTCTGGACCAGTCACTGACATGGCGCAACCATCAACACATTGCATTGGCCTTTTATTTTCTATTAGGTTTTCCAACTAATAAAAATTTCTCAGTCGATTCCTCATTTTCTCCATCCTCACGAATACAAGACAGCCAAGATAACTCCAAGAAAATCTTGATTGTCGAAGGAAAAAATCACAAAACTAGCCTACAATACTAAAGGCCAAAGTTTATTCGAAATCGGGCTGAACCGGTTTCAACACGGCTCACTGATGGAGCTAATGTGGACTTCTGGACCAGTCACTGACATGGCGCAACCATGGAGCTAATGTGGCACTGGCGGGAGGCGGCTTTGACCATGCACACATTTGAGAATGACGACCGGTGCGTAGGTAAACATATCGAGTTTATATGAACTGCAGGGAGGTGCGTACAGGCGCGAGCACGTTCCCGCCGGCCGTGGAGCTAGGTCATGATTGCTGGAAACTATCCCTAAAAGATTTTGATGATAATCCAAGTACTCAATGAGTTTATATGAGACACTCGGACTCATGAAGTGCCAAAATTTGACATAGGAGGACACTTAAGTGCTAAAAGTTAGGAAAGTGACATTTAAATATCAAAATCAGAGCAAAATAGATCAGTTAAGTGTTAATAGTGAAAAAATCTAACCAACATACTAATGTGACAATTTTCTGGTAAGGTAAGTGCAAAACGATGTCGTTTTACATGCCGACATGGCTAAACAAGTGCAAAAATGCCGTCTTTTTGTTGCTGACGTGAGTAGATAATTAATATAAATATCAATTAAATTAAATTTAAAACTAATTTTTTTATTCTTTTAAAAAAAAGGAGGAAGATGGAGATTGCAGGCAGTGAAGGCTAAGCCCTCACCACTGCCTCCCCCACCATCGCCGAGAAGAACGGCAACGGTGGGGGAAGGGTTGTTTAGGGTTGCCAAGCCTTGGCTAGGAGCTAGCGACCTCGGCTAATAGGTGGCAAGGCCTGTGAGCCCTTGCCCCCAGTGACAGTGGGGAGGTGGTGGTGAAGGCTCAACCTTGATGCCTACGATCTCCATCTTTTTTTCTTTTTAGTTTTCAATTTAGTTTAATTAATATTTATATTAAAATTCAAATAAGAGACAAAACAAGCCATCGTTGCTTGCAATTTCCATCCATTTTCTTTTTCTTTTTTAATTTCAAATTTTAGTTTTGAATTTAGCTTAATTAATATTTATATTTTTAAAAAATGAGGAGGAGGAGGAAGGTGAGGGCTAAGCCCTCGCTGCTACCTTCCCCATCATCGTCGACAAGGGCCGATGACAATGGGCTAAGGCCTGGCAATCTCGGACCCTCTCCCTACCGTTGCCAACCCTTCCCAAACGGTGGAGGGCAAAGGGCGAGACTTGGCCCTCACCTTCCACCTCCTCCTTTTTTATTTATTTATAAATATATATAAATATAAAAATTCTAATTTAATTAATATTTATATTAAAATTTTTAAAAAAGGAAGACAAAGCGACATTACTTTGGTTTTTCATTGCTGACTCTACTCTTCGATGTATCATGTAGGCGAGTTATATTATTAAAAAATTACCATGTAAGATTTTCAGTCACTTTTGCAGAACTTGACACTCAAGTGTCCCATCATGCCTCCGTGCACAACGAATTTGTCATGCCTAGTCCGATGGCTAACACTAAGCATTTTTATCGAACAGTTATTGCAATGACATCCAATGGACGACCCCAATGTCGCCTTTGTCATGCATCGTTTGGAACTTTGCCAGTTCTCTTGACGGGACCCGAGTCCAATTTGTCCGAAAGCCAAATAAACGAATATATGAACTGAGATGTAGACCTTGTTTGCTTTAAGAGGATCGTTCACTCTCTGAAGTACTATCTCAATATGACAAGTTAAATTAGGGGCCCCTTCATTTTAAAAAAATGGAAAATGAACAAAACACGTTTTCAATAAAATGGAAAAGTGTTTTCAAATTAAAATTACTTTATGAAACCAAATGGCCTGTCTCCACATAGTGTCATGAAAAAGATTGAGAAGACACCTCAGGCACAACATTGTTAAATGGTTGAGTACATAAACAAATCGTTGAATGAACATGTAAAGTCAATGAGAAGAGTTATGCTTAAAACATTTACGCATCTTCTGACAAAAGAAAAACACTTATACCCCGTTATTGTACCCAAAATCAAATTATATGCTTATGATTACCATTCTAATTTGGTGGTGAAGAAATTACAGATAGCTTGATCATGTGATATATGAGAAAAAAGAAAAAGATTCTTACACGAGGGAAAACTATATCCAATCTGATTTTATTCACACTTTAACCTGTGTGTATACACACGTACATGCGTATACCTCCTAACAACTCCATATTATTAGGAATATTGACAAATTCATGTTCGAACAAATTACTTCCACTAGTACATGGCACACACCAGCAAAAGGCCGAAGTAGGTTGTTCTTGTATCAATGGAAATACTGCTACATTCATGATTATTTCCAAGTATCATTACTTTATTGAAAAATGTAAGCTAGATTTGGAGAGATCGAGTGCTTAATGGTATATTCCTCACCACCAATACGTCTTCAGCTTCTTCAAGTTAGATAGATCGGGTAAGCTTCGCAAGGAACTGCAGTTTCCAATCTCAAGACTTTCTAGTGATTCCAAATGTTAAAAAGGTATGGGCAAAAACCGCATATCATACTAACACCAATGAACCCAAGAAAATATGGGTACCAAAGAAAGCTTGAGTCTCTTTTTTAAATGTAGGTCACTATCAAGAAAAAGGTAAAATGGTATCTGGATAGTGGATGCTTAAGACATATGACAGGAGATTCAAATTGCTTCATAAAGCTCGTTCAAGTAAATGGTGGAAAAGTCTCATTTGGAGGAAACATCAAAGGAATAATTGTGGGGTTTGGAACTGTAAATATTGGAAACCTCACAATAAGCAATGTTTCCCTAGTGGAAGGACTTAACTATAATCTGCTCAGTATCAATCAGCTGTGTGATACTGGTTTCAAAATCAACTTTCAAGAGGGAATATGTTCAGGAACCGGTAAAGATTCTACTCAGTCATTCATGGGCCAAAGACATGGAAATATCTACCTCTTGGATGTGAAACCAGATAAATCGCAATGTCTAATCTCAATTCAAGATGAAGCGAGCTTATGGCACAGAAAGCTTGGGCACATCAATATGAAGCAGATAGCCAAAATTTCAGTAAAGAAGCTTGTTCGTGGTCTATCAAAATTATCATACCAAAAGTCTGATCTATGTACACCATGCGTATTGGGAAAGCAGGTAAGAAATTCCTTTAAACCAATAAATCAAGTTTCCACTAATCGTGTACTTTTGCAGCTTCGCATATGGATCTCTTCGGACCAACCGTAACTTCCTCGGAGCATTGGAGGTAAGAAATATTGCCTAGTAATTGTGGATGACTACTCACGATTTACTTGGGTATATTTCCTGGCAAGTAAGTCTGAAACCTTCTCTTACTTTGAAAAGTTTGCTAAAAAGGTTCAAAATGAAAAAGGGTATGTTATCTCGAGTATAAGAACAGACCATGGAGGTGAATTTGAAAATCAAGATTTTACAAAATTCTGTGATGAATATGGTTTTCAGAATGTGTTCTCCTCTCCATATACTCCAGAGCAAAATGGAGTTGTGGAAAGAAAGAATAGATCGCTTCAAGAAATGGCTAGAACTCTTTTGATTGAAAGTAACATCTCTTCACAATTTTGGGCTGAAGCAGTTTCAACAGCATGTTATATTATCAATAGAGTTTTTCTAAGGCCTATTCTGGAAAAAACCCCCTATGAGTTATTCAAAGGAAAGAAACCTATTGTTTCATACTTTCATGTGTTTGGATGTAAATGCTTTATTTTGAAAAATGCAAATGATCGAGTTGGCAAGTTTGAGGAAAAATTAGACGAAGGCATCTTCCTTGGATATTCTACCTCAAGCAAAGCCTATAGAGTCTATAACAATAAGAGTCAATCTGTGGAGGAATCAATGAATGTTAAATTCCAGGATTCTATGCAAAATGAATCTGTTCGAGACTCATCTTGAAGAATCTGAACTGCTCCGGACTCTCTGAAAGTCTAAATCTCAAGAAGTAGCTCAGACTCTGAAAGACCAACAACAAATGGTTATTGAAGATTCAAATGAAGGAAGTGATCATCAACCTGACAAAACAACCAGTAACTGGAAGCATAAGTCCAGTCATCCCAAAGATCTCATTATTGGCAACATTAATGAAGGAATTCGCACAAGATCCAAAGGCGCGAAGAGTCTAGTGCTGTGGCTCTTATTTCTGAAATAGAACCGAAAAGCATAGAAGAAGCTTTATCTGATGAAAGCTGGATTGAAGCTATGCAAGAAGAACTCAGACAATTTAGTATTAATGATGTCTGGGAGTTGACTCATAAACCAAAAGGTAAATCTATTATTGGAGCTAAATGGGTTTTCAGGAACAAGATGAACGAAAAAGGAAAAGTCGTAAGAAACAAAGCAAGACTCGTGGCCAAGGGATATATGCAAGAAGAAGGGATAGACTATGACGAGACTTATGCACCAGCAGCAAGGTTAGAAGCAATTCGATTATTACTTGCTTTTGCTTGTTATAAGAATTTCAGGTTATTCCAAATGGACGTCAAAAGTGCTTTCATGAATGGATTTATCCATGAGGAAGTCTATGTGGAATAACCACCTGGATTTGAAGACCCAAGGAAACCAGATTCAGTATTCAGACTGAAAAAGGCCTTGTATGGTTTAAAGCAAGCACCTTGAGCTTGGTACGACAGGCTGAGTAAGTTTTTAATTCAATATGGCTTTGTAAAAGGTAAAGTAGACACTACTCTGTTTATCAAAAGAGAAAGCAAAAATTTTCTGCTTGTTCAAATATATGTTGATGATATTATTTTTGGATCCTCTAATGAAAGTTTGTGTAAGAAATTCTCTAAGTCTATGCGGGATGAATTTGAAATGAGCATGATGGGTGAACTAACCTTCTTTCTTGGACTTCAAGTGAAACAATTGAAGGAAGGGACTTTTATTCATCAAGAAAAATATGCTAATCATCTTGTCAAAAAGTTTGGACTGGAAAATTGTAAAAAGACTGATATACCAATGTCAAGCTCCTTGAAGATAGACAAAGATGAAGGAGGAAAGAAAGTTGACCAGAAGCTATACGGGAGTATCATCGGTTCACTTCTTTATCTTACGTTTCTAGACCTGACATTTTGTTTAGTGTTTGCATTTGTGCTAGATTTCAAGTAGACCCTAAAGAATCTCATCTAAGTGCTGCAAAGCGTATTATCAAATACATTGCTTCAACTTCAAGCATCGGCCTTTGGTATCCTAAAAAGGAAGACTTTACTCTTCTTGGATACTCAAACGCAGATCTAGCCGGTTGCAGAGTTGATAGAAAGAGCACCTCGGGTACCTGTTAGTTACTTGGAAGCAGGATAGTGTCTTGGTTTTTAAGGAAGCAAAATACAGTAGCTCTTTCTACGGCGGGCGAGTATGTAGCTCTCGGAAGTTGTTGTTCACAAATTCTGTGGATAAAATAACAGCTAAGAGACTTTGGAATTGAAGATTCATGCACGGAGATTAACGTGACAACACACCGGTGCAATCAATCTTACCAAAAATCCAATTCTTCACTCAAGAGCAAAGCATATAGAGATTCGACATCACTTCATTAGAGATCATGTTCAAAATGGAGAAGTTTCGATTCAGTTTGTTGACTCAAAGAACCAACTCGGCGGATATATTTACAAAGCCTTTGGAGAAAAATCAATTTGAAATCATCCGTTCCACTCAACATCTTGAAGCTTGAAGAAGTTGAAGTCTAGAGACTCTCAGACTCAGACAATCATGGTTCTTGACTGTAAGTTAATTTTATTTTCCGTTATATTAAATCTCGTAAAGGTACAATCATTTATCTATTTATAATTGATTTAGGCTATCTTCAATTTCCGTAAAAAGTGCAATTTTTCCTTTTCAAAAGAGTTAATTTTTCTTTTAAAAAAAAGGCAGTTATCTATTTTTGAAAAAGGCAGTTATTTTTAAGAGGCATCTTTTCACTTTCCTTTACAACATTTAGCATTCCCCCATTTCGACTAAGCTATATACAGTCGGTTCCTCTTCACTTAACTCCAAAACCCTAAAAAGCATCGATCTTCCATTCCTGTCTTCCTCCCTTGTTTAATCTTCGAAAAAGTTGTCATCTTTCTTGAGAAAGTCAAGCAAGGAATCTTTCAAAGACTGAGAAAGATGTCGTCTTCAAGAAAGTCTTCGAGGATCGCAAGGGGACCACGGCGAATGAGTGAGGGGCCTACTCACTTTGATCTCACCGAGGAAGAGAAGTCACCAAGTCGCAGCAGCCCACAACATTCTCGCAGGCGTCATTCTCCACCAACTAGTCCACAGGGTGTTGGTCATCAACAAGAGGAAGAAATCGTTCAAGACACAGATCCTGTAAGAATTCAAAGGCCCTCTTTTATTTATAAGCTTTACCGTGCTTTAAAGAGGATTGGTACACCATTGAACTACATCGATGAGTTTCTTAAGGACAAGGGATATGGGAATGAGTACATCTTTTTGCGAAAAATGGAGCGTTTGGGAATTGCTCCTAAGGGGTTGGCAGAAAAAACCCTTGCAAATATCCCAAGTGATCCGCGTGTTGGGGGATTTAATTCGATAGATGGGAATGATGATGACAAATTGTACAGCCAATTTCAACCGAGAATGGGTGTTGTGGCGAAAATTCGAGGAAAAAGGACAGAGTTGTTTAAATCGAAGGAACAGAAGGATCTATACTCCAAATTGTTGAAGCGTGGGGTGATAAACCCTAGGAGTGTGGATTTTGATTTCCTTGATGCTATGAATGTCAATTTGAGGGGAAAGTTCAGTTTTCTTCAACTTGAACAGCCGTTCGACACCACAGAAGCCTATGCTCAATTAACTGCATATTTCTATTCAAATCTTAGTTTCTTGGATGCGAATAGAATCTCTTTTAGTGTTCGAGATCAGGACTTTGTGGTGGATGTGGATATGCTGGTAGATGTGATTGGGGTTGAGAGAGGGAGATATCAACCCATCAGTGTCTCTATAGCTCGTGCCACATTGGAACTTGTTAAAGACATAAGGACAGAGGGAAGGATTTCCTACTCAAGGATTCGTGCATTCAACATTCTGCTTCGCAAGATTGTGATCAATTGCCTCAGACCGAAATCAACTTCCAATACTGATATTTCTAACTCAGAGGCAAAGCTGATGTACACCATCAATGCTGGGAAAAAGTTTTCTCTTCCTCACACTATTCTGTTCCACATGTATAGAGCAGTGGTGAAGGACAAGGGCCAACTTCCTTATCCAGGTCTTGTGTCAAAGTTATTCAAACATTTGAATATTCAGCCTCCACAAATTCTCTGTGTTCGACCATGTGACAAAATGGTGGTAGGACTGAAAATGGTGTCCAAAATGCGTCTGAAAGAACTCGACAAGGCGTTGGAGAAATTCAAGGTGACAACCCCTGCCAAGCCTCATTAAGTCTCTTCTGCAGCGAAAAGAAAAGGGAAGGAGCCCATGGTTGCTCCATCTAAAAAGAGGAGCTCTCATCATTGAGGATGAAGATGATGAGGATGACATCACCATTTCTGCTATAGCATTGAAGAACCTGAGTCGTTCTGTTTCAGAATCAATGGAACAATAGGAAAAGGAAGCAGAGGAGAGAGAATCAGAGGAGAGAGAAGCTGAAGAAAGAGATGCAGAGGAAGAAAGGTTTGAAGAAGAAGAAGAAGAAGAAGAAGAAAGAGAAAATCAAGAGGAAGGAGAGCATGAGGAACACTCTTCTCCACATGAAGGCATGGAAACAGGGGGAGATAGTGGAAATTGTGAAGGAGTTAGTTGCTCTCCAGCAGATCCAGAGGACATTCATGCCTTTCAATTTCCTGAGGAGGGACATGATGCTTCATCGCCAAATCTGCGTGATTATGTTGATATACCATCGTCTCGCCTTTACTCCATCGATCGTGCCGGCCGACGCGGGCCGATAACTCAGCAGATTTTCGCAAAATCCTTGATGTTCTCTTGGAAATGCGGGGTCAGATATATGCTTTGGGATGCGAAGTTCAGAACTTGCAGAATGCAGGACAAGCTTCTTCAGTTGCTTTGAATGATCAGATCCAAGCCCTTGCTCTTCAGAATCAAGCAAATGCTAAGAGTGAAGAGGTAGCTCAACTGAAGGAAGATTTGAAAAAGCTGGAAGGCATCGTCCAGTCAATGGGAGATTTCCAGCTTGTTCGTGTTCCCAAGCAATCTTGACTCTATTCCATTTCCATCTCAACCTTTTTTTTTTATGACAAAAAGGGGGAGAGATGCGAGATTTGAAAACTTTGAACTTAAACTTTTAGTTTGTTTGTTTTGATGTTTGACTTGACTTGTGTGTCTGGCTATGGACTGAATTTGGGATTTGGATTTGACTGCTTATATTAAGTACTATTGATATCTTATGAATGGCTTTACTCTCATGCAAGACTAACCTATTTTCTGTGGTTGTAGATTCTAGTGTTATCATTAAGCCATTAAACTTTATGAGATATCTATATTTGCTTGAGTAATGTTTTGCAAGTCAAAGATATTCAAATCTGTAGGAAAGTTTAGTCACCATAAAAAAGGGGGAGATTGTTGGAGAAATCTTTCCGGAATATTTTGAAGCTAACAAAACGTTTCCATCAGTCTGGTATGAAGATTTGCAAACTCTACTATTTAAAGTCTGAAGACCTCCGGACTGCCAGACTCAAGACTCAAAGTCTATTATCATTGACAGTTTATAGTTTGTCGAAGAAGGTTTATCCAGGACTGTGTGTTTCGTTAAGGATTTGATCTTATCGACTGACGAAGATCTCTTGGCTGGATATGACATAACTGATTCCTTTATTCGAATCAAAGATTGATTAAAGATCCGATGATTGGCGAAGTATACTTGGAAGGTTCTACTTATGGAAACCGAGATCCTGATTGTATGGGCGAGCAGGATTGATGGGCTATCGACATGTTCCTTTAATAGCTTGAATGATCTTCTTAATTGATTCTGTCCAACGGGAAGATTGGAAGAATTCCTTTGGTAAGTGCGAACGGATATAATGGCATAAAGGAGTATATAAGGAAGACGTTCCAGTTGTTCGAGAAGGTGCACGATAGAAGAATTCCAAAGTCTGAAGCTCCTTATTCTTAGTCAATTCATTTACTGAGCGAAATCTTGTACGCAAAAGAGAGTCTATATTTTGAGATACCTTAAGGAAGTGTGGTAGAACATCTACACTGTGGAATCAAGGGAAATCATTGCTGTAACATCTCTTTTTGTTCATAGTGAAATCCAGCTGGTGGGTCATCGGTGCGAAAGAGTGGACGTAGGCTTGGAATAAGCCGAACCACTATAAACCTTGTGTTCAATTTTCTCTTCCCTACTCTCTGTTTACTTTGATCATAATCTGTTTTGGAGAACTTCCTTTCTATTGTCTGCCTAATATTGCTTTCGTATCTCGATAAATTGTCTTTACACCTATTCACTCCCCTCTAGGTGTTTATACTAGCTATATCACAACATTCTCCATAAATCTTTTCAAGTTTTTCTAACATCCTAATTGCCTCGGGTAACTTCTGTATCTGACTTCCATTCATCTTGAGTACTTTCATACTCTTTAGATTGATAATGCTATTAGGCAACTCTACGATACCCGTTCTTGAGACATCCAACTCAGCTAAAGATTTCAGCATTCCAATTGAATAGGGGAGTGTCGTTAGGTTGGGAGCTCCACGAATGGCCAAACACTAAAGATTTACAAGTGCTCCAATTGAGATTGGGATTTTATTGATGGTATCATAACCAATCAGCGAAATATTCTGATCCATGAGTAGCTCAGTCAAGGCTTCTAGAGAACCTAATTCAACGGGCAGCATTTGGAGACGGTAACATCTTCTCGCATTCAAGTGCTTTAAATGTTTCAGATGACCAATGGATCGATGAATCCGTATCAAATTCCTGCAGTCCTCTAGAATTAATATTTCTAAAGACAGATATGTAGAGAGGTCAGGAGTTATCCTTAACTTGCGGCAATTTGATAGATTAAGGACCTTCAATCTTGTAGCCACCTGTCAAATAATTATGTATATTCAACAAGTTTGATTTACAGAATTTTTGCAGGACATAAACAAATATATCGAACAATTCTACCAAAGTAACTTTGCAAATACTCACTGTTTATCCATTCATCTCACATGGTTGTGGTCCCACTATTCCATTAATTACCATTTACATGGATATCATATACATAATGATTACATGGTTTCTATATAAGGTAAATAATTTGTTGAATCCACTACCAGTGTAAAGAGTTTTGTACACGTTCATTGTTGAATAAGTGCCACGGCGATGGATGTGGTCAAATAACTATCTCCAAGTACACACATTACTCATCCAAAGATGATTGTATAATATATTTCCATTGACAGTGGACCTTTAAAAAGTACGTTTGTTTAAGCAAACACAAATATATAAGAACGGGAAAAGTGTTAATTCTAGACTAAACTATGTTAGTAAATGTTGGGAATAATGGATCCCCGAAAAGCGGATTCGACACTAAATCGAACCCCTAAATCAATGCGGAAGACGAGCCCGGGAAAACAACACGTATCACTGATCCTAAAGCACACCACGGATTCGAGCGTACCTTTTAAGCCACAGATTAAACACCGATGCCGATAGAGGAAGAGAAACTTGGTCCTGTTCGATCCGGTGAAGTAAATTCGCCTTCGCGCTTCACTATTTTCCTTTTTGGGAGAGTAAGCGAGAGAGAGAGAGCGTAGGAATGAAACATACGTACATTTTCTGTTTTCAACAAAACGGTACATTCTCTCTCTCTCTCTCTCCTCCCTTTTATATGTCCCCCCATCCACGGGCCGTATTCCCGTGGGCCGGGCTTTTTGGGCCCAAGTTGGGCGGACGGGCCTTAAGCCCATCTCATATAAACCATCATCTCCCACTCGCACATGGTGGGCCGAACATGATTCTCTTGACCTCTTTTCAACATTCATACCAGTGAATAATCCGTGCGACCAGCATACTTCGAGAGCTCGTTACTATACATCTGTTAGGAATATATAACAGCTCATAATGGGCGTCATGCTTTGAGTAGATATAGTATGCAGTACCCTAGATCGATCGATCACATTTTATATCTCTCTTGATCTCTTTTAAACATGATATATATATATATATATATATATTGTATTCACAATTATAATTATCACAAAGACAGTCATAATTGGTCGACCAGTGAATACAAAACTACAATGTGATTCCCCAAAATCGATCTTCCTCTTTCCTTCAAACTCTCAATTTCAGTTCAGCTTGCTTTTCTAGAAATGTCCCATTAGATCGAATCAACTCATAACCATTGGCAACATCCTAAGATAGCAAACACTAAATAGAAACCTTGAGAATAAGTAAAAGTCATGAGGGCACTAAAATTGAGGAACTATTTTCCTCAAGAGTCTCACACGTCATAAAAGTTGAGATCAAACTTTTTGCCACTCTTATTGGTTGACTTATGCATACGTAGTATGAAATACGTATTACGGTATTAACTCCTTTCCCATGGAGCGTATGTCTACACCTTTCAATACCGTACAGATGATAGTTCAGACATACCCAATGTCTAACTTGAGTTCACGTATCTACTCTTTTACAAAATTCATCAGAACTCACATCTGGCATCTTAGATAGATAAAGTAAAATATGTGGGGTATTTTACTTTCGGACATAGTAAGTATTATGTCCTCATCTTAACACTCGCCAAGGCGACATACGTATTTTAAGCTTGAGCTCTCGATTATCACTTAGATAATAAGCTTAAAAACAGTCTCATCTCTATTTATCACACAGTAAATAGAGGCGATTACCCGTGTGAGTGAGCTAATCTTTTATCTGTCTAACATACTTCCTCAACTTAAAATAATACACTGAGTATTAAGATGCATAAAGATCAAACAAAGATTCATAGGCATTAATAATGAAACAACACTAGTTCATAAATGTGAACAACTCAGGGAAATTACAATCCAGTACATCAGACTCTACGTAATCCTAGAGATTTTACATGACCACAAAACACATCTCTAGGTATTGGCTTTGTCATAGAATCTGCTACCATTCTATGCGTAGATATGTACTATAAGTTCACATCCTTTCGTGCAACCATATCTTTTACAAAGTTATACTTTGTATCTATATGTTTGGTCTTGCCATGATACTTTGGATCTTTGGTGTATGCTATAGCTGCTTGGCTATCACAGTTAACCAATAATTGATTTACAGCTTTCTCAATAACACCTAAATGATCCAAGAATCTCTTAAGCCAAACTCCTTCTTGTACTGCTGCTGATAATGCTACGAACTCAGCTTCCATCGTGGATAAGGCTATGCACGTTTGCTTCTTACTACTCCATGATAGACGCCATTGCTCAGTAAGAAAGCAAATCCTGAGGTAGATTTCCTTTCATCTAAATCTCCTCCCCAATCATCATTTGAATAGCCTTCAAGTCGCAGATCCTTTCCTTGGTAATTCAACTTGTAATCAGCAGTTCCCTTCAAATACCTCAGTATTCTCTTAACGGCTTTCCAATGTGCTGGACCTGGATTGGATTGGTATCTACTCACCATTCCAACTGCAAAACATATGTCGGGTCTTGTACACATCATTGCGTACATCAAGCTCCCAACGGCACTAGCATAAGGAACATGTTTCATTTGTTCCTTCTCTTGTGGAGTCCTTGGACACAGTCTATGGCTCAATCCTTCACCTTTTGCAATATGAGTGTCTATGTGTTTACAATCTTGCATACGAAATCGTTCAAGAACCTTATTTATATAGGTTTCTTGCGAAAGAGACAACGATCTCTTCGAACGATCTCTTGAAATCTTAACTCCAAGAATGTATGCAGCCTCACCCATGTCCTTCATCTCAAAGTTGGAAGACAACCAACTATTGACAGTCTTAACAAACTCCATATTGCTTCCGGCAATTAGTATATCATCAACATATAATGATATGATCACAAATTGATCCTTGGATCTTTTGATATATACACAATGATCCTCATCAATCATCGTAAAATCATATGCCATTATGGCATTATGAAAACGTATATACCATTGTCTTGATGACTGCTTAAGACCATATATCGACCTCAAAAGTCGACATACTTTTTCTTCTTGGCCTTTCACTATGAAACCAGCAGGTTGTTCCATATATATTTCTTCCTCTAATTCTCCATTGAGGAAAGCAGTCTTTACATTCATTTGATGTAACTCAAGATCCAGACTAGCCACTATTGCCAGAATTATGCGAATCGAGGTAAATCTCACTACAGGAGAAAACGTATCTTCATAATCAATTTGTTCCTGTTGATTATACCCCTTCGCCACAAGGCGAGCCTTATGCCTTTCAATCGAGCCATCAGCCTTTCGCTTTATTTTGAGAACCCACTTGTTCCCAATAGCTCTACGTCCTTTTGGAAGATCAACCAGTTCCCAGACTTGGTTTGATTTCATTGACTCCATTTCCTCTTCTATTGTATTAATCCATTTTTCCTTACTAGGGCAATTTAGAGCCTCATTAATATTTCTTGGCTCATCCTCATCTTGTGGAGCAACCATAAAAGTTTCCCGTTCAATATCAAAACGTCGACCGGGAATACTTTGGCGACTTGTTCGCCGTATGGGAGATTGTACACTTTGCACATCATTCCCCATCATGCTCCCACTTGGATTAGACAATGATGATGTCCTCTCATCATGTGGTTGCAATTGAAAATGAGTTGAATTCAATTCATCACTTCTCATATTACTCCCACTTGGATGAACTCCACTAACATCATTATCCTGATCTAAGGTCTCAAATAGGGAACAATCTTCCCCTATTTCGCCCTTCTTAGGAAATTCATCCTCTAAGAATGTGACATCTCGTGATTCAAACTCAGTTATACTCCCACTTTCCTGCTCACCTATGAACACATATCATTTCGAGTGTTCTGAGTACCTTATGAAAATACTCTTTTTTTTCTTCTGGGACCCAATTTCCCAAATTTGTGAGAGGACTCATGTGTATAGGCGGCACAACCCCATGGCTTAAGAAAACTTAAGTCCGATTTTCTACCTGTCCATAACTCATATGGAGTGGAAGTAACTGATTTGGAAGGCACACGGTTAAGTATATAGGCAGCAGTTAACAACGCATCACTCCAGAAGGTAATAGGTAAGTTAGCATGCGCCATCATGAACCTAACCATTTTCAGTAGGGTTCTGTTTCTTCTCTCCGCAACACCATTTTGTTGGGGAGTATATGGAATAGACAACTGTATTTCTATTCCTTTTTCATCACATAATTTTCTGAACTCATCAGATAAATATTCTCGACCTCGATCGGATCTCAATGCTTTTATTTTCTTGTCTAATTGATTCTCTACCAGGTTCATAAACCTTTTTTAAAATAACTTATTGCTTCAGATTTATGAGAAATCAAATAGACATATCCGAATCGAGTATAATCATCAATAAAAGTGATGAAATAAACAGCCTCATGCCTTCGTTTCACATTCATTGGACCACAGACATCAGAATAGATTAAATGCAGAGGAAATTCAGCTCTTTTTCCTTTTCCAAATGGTTTTCTTGTCGTTTTCCCTTCTAGGCAATGCTTACATATGGACAAATCGACTTTTTCAATATTGCCCAACAAGCCCTCTTTGGCTAGTCTATTCATACGCTGTTGGCCAATGTGACCAAGTCTAGCATGCCACACATTCACATCATTATCATATTTATTAGGAGACGTGAGAAGGGAATAACAAACATTTGCATTAACATAATCAATATCTAATACAATGAAACCATCCAGAAAAAATAACCACAACCATAGTAATTTGTATCCAAAAACAAATTCACACCTCTACTATAGAAGTTCATATCAAAACCTAATTTAACCAACACTAATACAGACACTAAATTTCGACGAATTTTCGGAGCATACAACACATCATGTAGGAACAAAGTGCGTCCACCACGAATGTTTAGTTGGCATGTGCCAATTCCTTTCACTTCAGCTCTAGAGTTGTTTCCCACATAGATCCACTTAGTTCCAATTGGTACTCGTCGGAATTCCACGAAGGATCCTCTATCCTTCGCTACATGGTTCGTCGCTCCTGAATCCACAGTCCACAAAGGATTAGACTCAGTTAAGAACATAGAACTCGACACATAAGCAAAGTTTTGAAAAGTACAAGGGGTGCATACCTTCTTTGGCTCACGACAGTCGCGGGCATAGTGACCCTTCTTGTCACAGTTGTAGCATTTCACCCTTGCAAGCTTTTTCATGCGAGGACGCTTTCCTCTTCCATGTTGGTTAAACTTGGGTTTCTTCCCTGAAGGACCTTCTTCCTTGCCTTTTCCTTTATCAAGCCAGTTAGGACGTTTGCGCTTGGAGCTCGAAGCTCCATTTGAGCTAGAACTAGCATGATAGAGTTTAGCATCCGGCTTAGCCGCCAAGAGGCGGTCCTCTTCCAGCTCAAGATGGCGCACTTTGCATCCTCAAAAGATTTGATATTTTCATTATGGGTCGGTGCACCTTCATATGCTCCCAACTCGAGGCAAGGAACGAATCACTTGCTTGCACTTGCTGCTCATCTCGTGAGGACATGGCCAGCATCTTTCAGCTCATTTATCATGTTTGACATCTTTCTAAGATGTTGCTTCATGGTCTCGACCATGAGGCTTCTTATAGGAGTCAAACCTAATAGTGAGCTGTCTCGGTCTGGTCACCGAAGTATGACCAAATCTAGCTGCCAATGCCTTCCACATTTCCTTGGCATTGTCAAAACACCTAAACTCTCGCATGACGTCATTTTCCATGCTGCTCAACAACGTGATGCGAGCAAGAGAGTTCTTTCGTTTCCATGCAGCAAAAGCTTCCTTATCTCTTTTGTGTTGTGCAGTATTTCCTTCTTCAGGTTCTACCATGGTCAGGTTAAGAGCCTCAAGTGCCTCTTGCTCTTAAAGCACATATTGGATTTTCATGTGCCATATCTCATAGTTGTCACCATTGAGCTTTTCACCTTTGTTCAGCTCGGCAACTATGCTCTTCGTGGCTGAAGCCATTGATCTGAACACATCAGACATATATGCACGAATTATGAATGCTTATCATTTATGCATCCCTATTTGCATAGACCCATCATATTAATGAATAATTTCAAGTAAGGCTTCAGAATCAAAAGATCACTATGTTTCCAATCATCCTCCAAAATCCTAACTTAAAACTATCATTAATATAATTGTTTTATGCAAAATAAATTCTATGAAGTTACAAAAACTTCTATAACTACCCACAGCTAACTACCCACAACAACCAGCAATTACAGAAAGCAACAGATAATTGACATACAATATAATAATGCGTTCATATAATACAACTAACATATAGGTTGCTACATCAACAACAATCAGGTAGTTAAGCATTACATAAGATGTCCACAAAGCACACTTAACTAAGAAAGCAGCCAATACATCTAACACCAAGCCAGCACACGAACTGGGAAAGATCCTCTTTTGTTCAATTTGTTGATCTTTTCCCTTGTAACAATGCAGTAATATTCATTTACAAAATCCATCACAATTTTCTTATATGAAGCAGCTCCGTTGACATCCCATATGCGATTCAACACATCTTGCCATTCGGTGGAAGAGTGTTTATGAAAAATCGCACCATCTCTCGGTGTGGCATAGGGCGACCATTCCATATGACCTGTTGAATTTTTCCGTTGACTTCCAGGACGTGATCAATTAAGTCACCACTCTCCCATCGATGATCAGTTAGCTTAGCTATCAACTTAGACAGCCTATCCTTTTGTTCATCGGTAACTGCGCGAATAGGTATGCGCAACCTCGGGAGGCATTGTTCGTGCAACAAATGCGAACTGCTTCGCAACAAATGCAGAACAAATAAGGGATCACAAATAATCCACATAGACTTAATTGAAAAAGAAACGCATTCTTTTCCCTTTTTTTTTTGGTCAACAGTCAACGGTCAACGGTCGTCGGGTCAACGGGTCAACGGTCAATGGGTCAACGGTCAACGGGTCAACGGTCAGGTCGTCGGTCGTCGGACCGGTCGGACCGGACAGACCGATCGGACCGGTCGGACCGGTCGGGCCGGTTCGGGCGAACCGACGGCACGTGCCGCGGCCGGGTTGGGTCGGAGTCGGGTCGGTGACCAGCCAACCGTCGCCGTGCGTCATCGATGACGTCACCCGGCGGCCGGCCATTGGGTGACGTCATGCTGATGTCAGCACGCGTCGGTCCGCCGATCGGCGCGTGCCGGTTCGCCGGCCGGCGGCGATCACATGCCGGTTTGCCGACCGGCGCGTGTGTCGCACGCGCTGGGCGAGCCAGCGCTTCCGGGCGCGTCGCGCCCACGCGCGCTGGCGACTACGGCAGCGTGTGGGCGCGTGCGCGCTCCCGGCGACGCACGACATGTCGCCGGACTCGTCTCAAGAACCTCTTTCTCCCTATGCCATCAGAATTTGATTTTGACTTACGAAAACTCAGAAAAAAGGACGAACAGCGCTCGGGTGTCGGGATTTCTCGCCCCGATCCGTACGGCCGAATTACTTTCGCAAAAAATCAATCAAAAAACATCAAACGGGTCGGGAAAATGTGAACTAGGGCTCTGATACCAATGTTGGGAATAACGGATCCCTGAAAGCGGATTCGACACTAAATCGAACCCCTAAATCAATGCGGAAGACGAGCCGGAAAACAACACGTATCACGATCCTAAAGCACACCACGGATTCGAGCGTACCTTTTAAGCCACAGATTAAACACCGACGCCGATAGAGGAGGAGAAACTTGGTCCTGTTCGATCCGGTGAAGCAAATTCGCCTTCGCGCTTCACTGTTTTCCTTTTTGGGAGAGTAAGGGAGAGAGAGAGCGTAGGAATGAAACGTACGTACGTTTTCTGTTTTCAACAAAACGGTACATTCTCTCTCTCTCTCTCTCTCTCTCTCTCTCTCCTCCCTTTTATATGTCCCCCCATCCACAGGCCGTATTCCCGTGGGCCGGGCTTTTTGGGCCCAAGTTGGGCGGACGGGCCTTAAGCCCATCTCATATAAACCATCAGTAAAGATGAGTAGACGAAGACCAGAATGCTTGAAGGTAAAACGAAGAGATTGAAGAGAAGGTTCAAAGAGACAAAACGGGGCCGTGCGCCGTGCCCCTTCGGAAAGGAGAGAGCTGGAAGGGCATTTCCAGCATTGAAACGGTACACGAATAGCATTTTGTCGTGAATTATATTAATGTGTGTGTGTGTCTATATATATATGTATGTATGTATGTATGTATGTATGTATGTATGTATGTATTGATAGTTGTTGCACATGTTTGAAAATAGACTTATTGATAATTTTTATATTTGGGTGACGTGGTCATACAATACAACATATACAGAATTTAAGCGTAATTTAATACAATTGACACATATTTATCTTCTAAAACTAAAATCCGTAACATCGTTTATTACTTTACAAAGCAATATGTTGGATGCCATGTCTTGCCTATTTTAACTTTACTGCATAATTTTACCACAAAATATTGGAATTTAGAATTTCTAATATAATTTCATACACTATCAAAATTCCAAAAGTCTAATAATAATCAATAGGAAAATTATATACCAATCATATACATGATAAAACCATAAATATTTCTTCATTAGTTAATTTAGATTCGTTGATATTATATAAAAACAGATTCCGATAAATAAGTTATGTGAAGAAGTTAATATTTTGCTCTATAAACATCAATTGTTAGATTAGGTACGTTAAGTTTTTAATTTTATTATGTAAAGGGTAGTGTTTCCTAGCTAATGTTTAGGGAAACAGGGAATGAAAATCTGGGATGACGTGGCTCAATCACAAAACTCCATTCTACTCACTTTTTTAATTATATATATGTAGTAGCTTCAATTGTAGAAATCCGTATTTAAGTATTATAAGATGTTTTGGCAATTACCTTATAGCAGCAGATCCTTTAGGGCTACTACAAAGACGCTACACCCAATTTTGATGTTTTACAATTTAAAATATTTATTACCAACCATAAAAGTTACGACATTCCATAGCATAGTACAAATTCGGCAATTAGCAAATAACATTTACTAAACAAAAAGTAGAGTAATTGTTTGATTTGATATACTTCTAGCTAGCAATGTAATTGAGTTTTATAACATTAATAGAAGTTGAATTATAGAAACGTGGAATTGGTATCTTGGTGACATCCTTCGAGAGCTACATTTCTTCTTTTAGTTTAACTAAAAACTCATTAAAATGACAATCCTCAACCCGTGCAACGCACAAGCTTGTGTGGGGATGAAAAGGTATACAAATATTGTACCTAAAAATCTATCCATACCTTAAGTTGAGTCCAACCGTTCCAGCTTTCTGTTATTTCAGTCGCCGATAGGTCAATAATGAGTAGATTTTTCAGGTGAAAGTTGGTTGCTTGCAAATTTAAGGGACAATTCTTCCAAGAAAGCCATCTTACTTCTAGAAAGAGATCCTCAAAGTCTCCGGAGAGGTTTCCGCTTATCATTCCAAGAAATCTTATATTTGGCACTGTCTTAAATTCTTCTGGTGTCAAAAAAGCTCCATCAAGGTCCACACAAATTGCTTCAATGGTCTCAGTTCCCTATAATGATGAAAAAGAGTCTCTGATTAACCCAGGCAAAGTGCATACGGATGTCTGCAACAGTTTTGGGTCCATATGATGGGATGCCAAAATGGAGTCAGTTCAAAGGAGGGCGTTTAGTGAAGTACAAAATAAGCTGGAAAAAGGAAAATTCTAGGCAGATTTATGCTATAAAAATGTTACAAGAATGTCACAAGGTGTTGCACTTAGCTTTACCTTCTTTCTGGTGATCATATCCAATGCTTCCTTATGATTCCACACATGCGAACGCTTTCCTGGATCATTGCGATTTTGGGAACGTACAATGCACATACCTAAGTCTTTGAGCTGGTCATGCATCCATTCTTTGCTCCAATTTTTACTAAGGACATCAAAAGTAGGACTTCAATCCCCTCATTTGGAAACAACTCACAGTCATCCCACATATAGGTGGCATCTCTCTTATTTTCTCCGGCTAGAAAGCAAGCGATATCAAGAAATATTTGCTTTTGCGTCTCATCTAAAGCCTCATAACTTGGCGTTAGCTTCTTCTCTACATCCTTATGAAGATGTTTTTCCATCTTTTTTATTGTATCTTCCCACACTGCTCTCTCTTTTCCACATAAAAATGAACCGATCAATTCAATAGTTAAAGGAAGACCCCCAGCTTTTGCAATAACATTCTCACATAGATAGAGAAATTCACTTGGAGGAGAGTTCCTTCGAAATGCGTGCTTGCTAAAAAGTTGTAAAGAGTCTAGACTACTCAGCTCTGCAACTTCATAGGTCAAACTATCCTCAAATACAGACAATACACTTTTGTCTTTCGTTGTAACCACAATTCTACTTCCTAAACCAAACCATTCTCTCTTTTCTGCTAGTGCCATTAGTTGGCTCTTCTCATTTACATCATCAAGGAAAATAAGAACTCTTTTTCTACAAAATCGTGCTTTGATCATATTTTTTCCTTGATCTATGTTGGATATCTCAATTCTTTTGTCCCCAAGGATATCATGCACTAGTTGCCTTTGCAAATTTAGAAGACCAGAACTCGAACTTTCCGATGCTTGTCTAATATCTGGGATAAAGCTACAACTTTCAAATTCAGCCGACAGTTTGTGGTAAATGACCTTGGCAAGAGTGGTCTTGCCTATACCACCTATTCCACATATTCCAACGAGCCTTATGTCCTTAGATTCTACCCTTAGCAAATGTATTACTTCATCCACTGATTGGTGCATCCCGACCAAAGGATCGGATAGATGTATGGGAGTGTTGGGAAAAATATTTGTGGAGAACGCCCAGAAAATTTTTCCCGATACTATTTCTGTGAAAATTAAATAGGATAAAATACTAACTGAAAGCAGTAAAGATGAATAATAAATAACACCAGAATTTTAACGTGGAAAACCCTCCAAGGTGAAGGGAAAAACCACGGGACCGTAGTTCACTTCAAACTTCCACTATGATAAATAATGGGATACAACTTCACCAAAAGGTGGATCTCTCTCTGTCTTCAATTTGTGGATCCGAACCTCTCACAAACTGGATAACTCACTCAAAGATAACTCTCTTTCTTGGAAGAAGAAAACTGTTTCTTCCGCTACGCTGCTCGATATTCTTGCTTTTGTGTAACCTCTTCTCCGCTGAGGAGGACTCCTATTCATAGGAGCAAATACAATCCCAAATAGGAATTATACGATACAAAATCACGTAGATTTATCTCCTAATCTCTCGTGATTTTGTATATATGAGAATATCACTTTGATTTCTTTTCCAATCTCCCTTGATTTTCTAGATGTGGAAAATCACGTTGATTTATCTCCCCATCTCTTTTGATATTTTTTTTTCTTTTTCTTTTTCTCCCTTTTTTTTTTCTTTTACACACTCACTACTATACATATTCTACTGCAGATATACATAATTGCATTGGCCTCTCCAATTGGGAGTGACCTACTCAACAAATCTCCCCCTCACGAGCAATTTGGAGAAGGCGTCAAACCTGCAAAAGTTCGACAGGCTTGCATCTTCACTGTAGATAGAGATTTTGTCATCATATCTGAGCCGTTGTTGTCAGTGTGTATATTCTTTAGCTGTAGGGCTTTTTCTTCCAACACATCACGTATCCAATGATGTCTGACGTCAATGTGTTTGGATCTGGAGTGGAAAGTTGCATTTTTGCTGAGGTGTATTGCGCTTTGACTATCTGAATACAAGATATACTCCTCTTGGTTGTGGCCCACTTCTTGTAGAAACTTCTTCATCCACAAGAGTTCTTTACATGCTTCCGTTATTGCAATATACTCCGCTTCAGCAGTAGATAGGGCAACACATTTTTGTAGTCGAGATTGCCATGAAACTGCTCCCCCTGCAAAAGTCATTAGATATCCCGATGTAGACTTTCTTGAGTCCACGTCTCCTGCCATGTCTGAATCCGAAAAACCTTCTAACACAGTTTTACCATCACCAAAACATATGCAGTTATTAGATGTACCACGAAGATACCTGAATATCCATTTGACTGCTGCCCAATGTTCCTTACCAGGATTAGATAGAAATCTACTTACCACACCAACTGCATACGCGTTATCAGGCCTTGTACATACCATCGCGTACATTAGACTGCCAACCGCCGATGCATAAGGGACTTTTTCCATTTCCTTCTTTTCTGTCTCACTTTTTGGGCACTGATCTAAGCTGAGTTTAAAATGATTTGCAAGTGGAGAACAAACTGCTTTGGATTTATTCATATTAAATCTTTCAAGAACTTTATTAACATACCGTTCTTCAGATAACCAGAGTTTACGATTCTGTCTGTCTCGCAAGATTTCCATCCCAAGAATTTGTTTTGCAGGTCCCAAATCCTTCATCGCAAAGCACTTGCTCAATTCCTTCTTTAAGTTGTTGATCTTGCTTTTATCCTGACCAACAATTAGCATGTCATCAACGTAAAGCAAAAGAATGAGGAAATTACCATCAGTAAATTTCTTGACGAAAACGCAGTGATCAGCGGTGGTTTTGTTGAACCCATTTTCTTCCATGAAGGAATCGAATTTTATGTACCACTGTCTTGGTGCCTGCTTGAGCCCATAAAGACTCTTCCTCAATTTACACACAAGATTTTCTTTGCCTTTGATTTTGAAACCTTATGGCTGATCCATGTAGATCTCCTCATTTAGATCTCCATGTAAAAATGCGGTCTTCACGTCAAGTTGCTCGATCTCCAAGTTCAAGCTTGTTGCCAAGCCAAGGATAACTCGGATAGAGGACATTTTAACTACAGGAGAAAATATCTCATCGAAGTCGATATCTTTCTTCTGAGCGAATCCCTTCATAACCAACCTTGCTTTGTATCGTGGCTGTGAGTTACCTTCTTCGCCTTTAGTCTGAACACCCACTTGTTTTTGAGAGCTTTTCTTCCTCGTGGCAACTTGACTAAATCATAAGTATGATTTTCGTCTAAGGATTTCTTCTCCTCCTGCATAGCTTTTAACCACTCCTCTTTGTGCTCGTGGAATAAAGCTTCTTGGTAATTCTCTGGTTCTCCCCCGTCAGTGAGCATCACGTACTCATTGGGAGAATATCTACGACTAGATTGTCGTTCACGAGTTGATCTCCTCAATTGAGGTTCAGATGTGACCTGTTCAACAATTGGTTCAGGTTCAAGTTCAGTTGAAGTAGTCATACCTTCAATCCTAGATTCAACTTGCTTGTTGATAGGAGGAGCGACTGGGCCAAGATCAACTGGGTATTCGTCTGTTGATGGAGATTTCTCGTGCTTCTCGAAGTCCTCGATTGTCTGATCTTCAAGAAATACCACGTCCCTGCTTCTGACTCTTTTCTGGTTAATGGGATCCCAGAGTCTGTAGCCGAATTCTTCATGTGCGTACCCCAAAAAAATACATTGCTTTGATTTTCCATAGGGGTGAGCGGTTCCAGCCCGGTTCGGTTCCGTCCGGAACCCGGAACCTACCCTCGGGTACGGGTTCTTCAATTTTGGAACACGGAACCTACCCGTCAAAAGAGAACTGGAACCTACCCTGTCACGAGTTCCGGTCGGTTCCAGGTTCCAACAGTTCTTTTTTTTTTTTTTTTTTCATTTTCGTAGTGAGCACGAATATCCGAAAACCGAAATAATTCAATAGTTGGCCCTCCATTTTCGGTACCTGCCAATACATAGCAATGTGAATCTTTTACATTTGAATAGACAACTAAATTTATAGTTCTTCATTCTCTAATATATAATTTGGTGATTCAATGTCAGCAGAAACTTTAAAGGCGTTGGCTGGTTGTTGGAGCATCGAAAACAATAGCTGAACAAAGTGAAAAAGAAAGAAAGAAATGAAATAACAGAGAATATGGAGTTAGGTCAATTTAAGTCGGCATGCGAATTAGGACAGCATTTACCAACATCCATATCTAAAATTTTTGCAAAATTAATGAAAGAATGAATTGATATAAAAGAGAGAAGTAGATATTTCTCCCCATTTTCTTCCCCTTTCATTATTGTCAGGGTATCTACATTAGCCTTACGCATGATATTAAATTCTTTTGGAGAAATAGCCTTACGCATGATGTTAAATTCATCTCTTCCACCATCTGGAATTAACGTAATCAAGTTCCTCGGGGAAGGAGCTCGACCTCTCCCCCACGGTGACGCTGATGTTGGCAGAGATTCGGGAGCAGCGCAGCCTCATGAGGACGTGCGAGATCACGATGAAGAAGATGGAGGCCGAGGCGGAGCGCAAGGAGTCGGAGATCTCCGCGCCGAGAAGGAAGCTCGACGAACTCGTCTCCGAGAACTGGTCGTCGGAGAAGAAGCTCAACGCGAGCGGCGTCTCGCCCCTCGTTCGATGGCTTCAAGCTCGCGTCGTTGAGCCCGACCCACTTCGCCCAAGTCCTCCACTACGCCTTACGATCCGTGAGGCACTTTGCAAAGCCATGGCTCGCAAGATGGAGGCGAGCGAACGGAACCTCGACGAGGCCATCCGATTCATCGAGCCGCGAGCGAGGTTCGCAAAGCCCGGCCACCGGCAGTTCGCCATTGAATCATTCGTGGCCAGATCGATCTTCGAGGGAGGTCCGGCGACGGTGAGCACGCGGCGACGGCGACGGCGACGAAGACACGAGTCTCACGGCACCAACGGCGGCACGGACGACGCGGCGAAGACGGCGGCGGTCGCGGCTCAACCCACGGCCAAGGGGGAAGAGCTCGGTTCAGCGGAGGCGGTGGCGGTTCGAAGCAACAACGGCCTGGACAGCCGAGCGAGCGGCGGCAAGAGGTGGTGATGGTGGCTTGGAGACGGCGGCGGTGCTCACGGCGGCGAGGGGTAACGCGGACGGCGCGACAGCTCGTCGGCCTCAACGGCGAGACGGCTCGTCGGACAAGCGGTGGGTGGTGGTGGTTCGGTGGCCAAGAGATGGTGGTGAGTAGGGTGTGGGGCGGCGGTGTGGTGGTGGGTGAAGCAGCATCCAGTAAGAGGAAGAAGAATAAGAAGAAGAAGAAGAGGTGGGGTCTCGGCCGAGAGGGGGGAAAGAGGAGAGAGAGAGAGAGAAGAAAAAAAAGTTGGGGGGGGGAGGAAGTGACGTGAGGACTGAGGAGTGAAAAGTGGAGAAAAGAAAGAGAGAGAGAGAGAGAAAGAAAGAGGAAGGGGGAAGAATCGCAGAGGGGGGGGAAATCATGCGGGGAAGCTAGGGTTTTTTTTTTTTAGAATTGTGACCGTTCGGTTCGGTTCCCCGGTTCTGCGGTTCCTCCGGTTCCGATTCCTATGGGAACCGGAACCGGAACCGGAACGCCGGTTCCCAGAGAAAGGGAACCGGGAACCAGAACCGGTGTCTTTGGAACCGGGAACCGAACCTAACCCTCGGTTCGGTTCCCGGTTCCCGGTTCTACCCGGAACCGTGCTCACCCCTAATTTTCCATCAAGCTTTGATCTCTCATCCCTTGGAATGTGAACAAATGCTCTACAGCCGAACACCTTCAAGTGGCCATAAGAAATATCCTTACCAGTCCAGACACTTTGAGGTACATCACCGTTAAGTGGAGCTGAAGGTGATAGGTTGATTAAATCAACCGCAGTTCTCATTGCCTCACCCCAAAAGTGGTTTGGTAGCTTTGCATTGGAGAGCATACATTTGATTCTTTCACATATGGTTCTATTTATCCGCTCTGCGACACCATTGTGTTGAGGTGTTTTTGGTACGGATCTTTCTAGTTTGATCCCAAGGTTTTTGCAATAATCTTCAAAAGGTCCTCGGTATTCACCACCGTTGTCAGAGCGTACACACTTCAATCGCTTGCCTGTTTCTCTTTCAACCTTCATATGAAATTGCTTGAAGATTTCATGCACTTGATCTTTAGTTTTCAAAGCAAATGCCCACACCTTTCTAGAGTGGTCATCAATAAATGTTACAAAATAAAGCACACCTCCAAGTGTCCTAGTTTGCATTGTGCATACATCGGTATGTATCGATCTAAAATTTCAGCTTTTCTAGATGGTGGGGAATTGTGAAATGCTACTCTATGTTGTTTTCCCATAATGCAGTCGACACAAGTATTCAATGGTGTACCTTTTATTCCGGGTAGAAGTTGCTTTCTAGTGAGAATCTTAAGTCCTTTCTCAGTCATGTGTCCGAGTCGCTTATGCCATAACTCGGTGGTGACTCCTTTTCCGGTTACATTCACCTCTCCTCTACACGGCTTGAATTGTGTGATATAGAGAGAGTTAGACTTTTCTCCTTTGGCTATCACCAAATTACCTTTGCTGAGCTTCCATTTTCCATCACTAAAGAAATTGATGTAGCCTTCATCATCAAGCTTGCCGGCAAATATAAGATTGTGGCGTATGTCCGGAACATGTCTCACATCTTTGAGTAGTAGCCTACATCCAACATTAGTCTCCAAATAAATGTTACCCATACCAATAATTTTGGACGTACCTTCGTTTCCCATCTTTACGAGTCCAAAGTCACCAATGGTGTAAGAAGTAAAAAGATCTTGACGAGCCGTGACATGGTAGGATGCGCCATAATCAACTACCCATGTCGAATCTTGGGATGCAAGATTAATGGAATCATCACCTTGAATAATGATCACCTCATCCGCAATATTTGCAGTGTCATTTGTCTGGTTCTCGTTAGCTTTGTTGACGTTATGACTTTTTGATTTTTCCGCCTTTAGCTTTCTGCATTCTCGGATGAAGTGTCCCAATTTACCACAATGATGGCACTTCTTGTCTCATCTGAAGTTGGATTGGGACCTTCCTCGTTGCTGATTCCGGAAGTTTCGGCTTTTGCTTCTCCCTCTATGTTCTTGATTTTCTTGTCGATTAATGACAAAAGCCTCGGACGCGGGTTGACTCCACTCTCTTTTCGCCAGGATTCTTCATTCAACATTCTATCTTTTACCACGTCCATGGTAAGCTTGCCGTCAGGAGCCGAGTTGCTGACTGACACAACAAGTGTGTCCCAGCTATTTGGCAAAGAGCTAAGTAGCAGTAATGCCTGCAATTCATCATCTAATGTCATCTTCATAGAATTGAGTTGGTCTACTATACCTTGGAACTCGCTCATGTGTTCCGAGACACTGCTCCCATCTTTGTATTTCAGATTCACGAGCCGCCACATGTGATTTGCTTTATTTTGCGCTGTTGTTCTTGCGTACATCTTCTCTAATTTTTGCCAAAGAACACCAGCATCATGTTCATTAGCAAAATTTTGAAAAATACTCTTATCAATCCATTGTCGGATTTGAGCGGCACACTTCCGATTGAGCACCATCCATTCGCTATCAGACATTGTCGTTGGTTTGCCACCAGAAGATGATGCCAATTTGGCTTCCGCTACAAGATCTGACTCCTCGGACGCTGGTACTGGTACCTCCGTCGGTATCACAATTGGCCTCCAAAGATCTTTAATGTATAGCAGATCCTCCATCTTTGGTTTCCAGATTGCATAATTGAATGCAGTCAATTTTATCATGTTGCCAAAATTTTGCTCCATTTAATTCTGCACAGAAAAATAATAAATAGAGCAACCTCGCTCTGATACCACTTGTTGGGAAAAATATTTGTGGAGAACGCCCAGAAAATTTTTCCCGATACAATTTCTGTGAAAATTAAATAGGATAAAATACTAACTGAAAGCAGTAAAGATGAATAATAAATAACACCGGAATTTTAACGTGAAAAACCCTCCAAGGCGAAGGGAAAAACCACGGGACCGTAGTCCACTTCAAACTTCCACTATGATAAATAATGGGATACAACTTCACCAAAAGGTGGATCTCTCTCTGTCTTCAATTTGTGGATCTGAACCTCTCACAAATTGGATAACTCACTCAAAGATAACTCTCTTTCTTGGAAGAAGAAAACTGTTTCTTCCGCTACGCTGCTCTGATATTCTTGCTTTTGTGTAACCTCTTCTCCGCTGAGGAGGACTCCTATTCATAGGAGCAAATACAATCCAAATAGGAATTATACGATACAAAATCACGTAGATTTATCTCCTAATCTCTCGTGATTTTGTATATATGAGAATATCACTTTGATTTCTTTTCCAATCTCCCTTGATTTTCTAGATGTGGAAAATCACGTTGATTTATCTCCCCATCTCTTTTGATATTTTTTTTTCTTTTTCTTTTTCTCCCTTTTTTTTTCTTTTTCTTTTACACACTCACTACTATACATATTCTACTGCAGATATACATAATTGCATTGGCCTCTCCAATTGGGAGTGACCTACTCAACAGGGAGATGCCTTAAGCTTAAGTAAAACTTGATGAGCAACTAGCCGTGTGAGTTTTCCATGGCTGCATTGCGGTAGAAAGAGGACAATGAAGTTACCGTCAATGATGAGTTAGCCCCAAAATTCCGGACAGAAAGGGAAAAAGAACTAGTGCATGACATTTCGAATTGATTCAATCATAGTAATACGATAGAATGGATATTTAATAGGTGATGATAAAAATCATGAAGAATAAGAGGATCCCTTCCACTATTCATCAATAGTTTATTACAAAGCGAGTGTGTTTCGGGTGGTCCAGTTCAAGAGCTGGAACCAGAAACCGATCCAGGAGGCTATTCCAGTTTGTTTGTTTGTTTTTTTGTTTTTTATAAATAGAAACCACAATAATGGACCACAAAACTGGCTTGGAATCGAAACGGCCCCCTATTTTTTTTTTGTATTCTTTTTAATTGAAACGGGCCCCCATTTTTTTTTTTTTGAATTCCCTATGTAATAAACTTGTCATTCACATTTTGTATTGGAATTAATAACTTGAAAAACAACCTTTTTATACAATAATCTCACATGATAAGTGAGCCGAGTGGCGAGAAATAGAGAGGGTCAAGAGATTGAGTGAGAGCCGATTGAGGAGAAATGAAAATGAGAGAAAGGAGAGGCTAAATTTCTTAATTTCTTTTAGGTTTTGTGCTAGTTTTATAACTTCCATGTGGGCTTTTTCGTTTTTTTAGTTTAAGGTGGGCTGGGCATGGTCGTTCTGAGTCCACCTAGATTTATAAGTTTAAGGCGAGATTTAACTTTAAATACCTCTAACTTTTTCTTGTCTTTTTCCTTCTCAAAACCCATCTATTTTACAATATAAAATCTGATCTGCACAGTTATTCCGAATCTACCAAGATTCATATGACAATGATCAAGATTTGAAGTGTTCTCACTACACGATGATGACAAATTGAATCTTCACTCTACCTACTAAAAATACTCATTTTATGTTGCACCTTCCGTGACATTAATTGATACATGCTTTGAAGCAAATCTCTCCTTCTTTTTTCTCGAATCCAGCACCTTTATATCAAATTCTATGGCGCGGCACTGATGGAGGGTGAAAAGGCCATCTAATTGTTTTTCTCTTACATAGATCATTAACCTTTTGGCGACTTCTTTAAACCACCCGAAACTTTTGAATGGTGAACATTTTGGACCGCGAACTATTTTTGTGGATTGATATTCAGTAACCCAAAAATGTTCAGATGGAGAGAATGTTAATACACTAGTTCCATTAATTTTGCGAAAAATGAATAATTCAGAATGATCACTTATATTATTTAAAATAATTAGTTGTCAATGAAATTTTTCATCAACAACAATTTATGTCAAAATATTTTTCTGAATTATGACATGTCCATTCATTTTTTAAGTAATCCAAGTAATTATTTTTAAAAAAATATTTTATAATCATTTATTTTCTACTAAATAAATGGAATCAAAATTACGTGGTACGATAAAAATGGATGCTTAGACTTTTGGGAAGTGGATTCTAAACAGAAATATGGATCAAATCAGATCTGAAAGTGGAAAAGGAAACAGAGTTGGGGAAAGAGTAATGTCTGATAAAGGAAGAGGAAGTAAATCTACGAGCAAAGAGGTTCTAGGGCACCAAAATAAAAGTTGACAATCCTCGATGCGCGTCCTCGAGCCGCAGATAGAGGCATTAGGAACAAATATATCTAACTAATATGAAGTCACCTCGCCATTAAGAACCGTCGCGTGATTTTCCACTACTGAGCTTGCAGACACAGAGAGAGAGAGGGAGAGAGAGAGAGCAGCCATGGATGCTGCTGGGAAGATCGAAGGTGTCCGGCGCCATTAGAGCAAGCCAACGACCACTACCCTTCAACTCTCTCTCTCCCCGCTGTTCATCAATTAGAAGCAGAGAAGCTGCTTGCTTCGTTCTTTCCTTCTTTCGTAGTCTTTTTTGAGTTTTCCCATAGAAGATATTAATATATTACGATGTGTAAAAGTGAAAAGTGATAATCAGTATTCAAGCAAAGGAAATACAGAGAAAAGGGAAGATGGAGATGAATGAGTTAACATACCCTCTGTTCTTGGTGTCCCATCCTTTGATTCCAGCAACTTCCTTGAGCGCCTCCTCCCAGCGTAGCACAATCTCAGCCCCACGTTTTCCTTTATGCTGAGTCAATGCATCTCTATATACTCCAGTTTCAAGCTTCACATCGGAGGGTTCCACATCATAAAATATGGGCAAACCCTCCAGTTCCTCAGTTTTCCTACACTCCATCATGTGTTCTAGCTCACGCAGGCACCAGCTACTGGAGGCATATTCTTTGGAGAAGATGGGAATACAGATTTTTGAGTCATTAATGGCCTGGAATATCTCAGGGCCGATCTCTTCACCAACGTTGATCCCCTTCTTGTCCATAAAGACATGGATACCTTTGTCTAGCAGGGTATGATAGAGGGAATCAGTGAAATTAGTGCGAGTGTCAGGTCCGCGAAAACTCAAGAACACCTCGAACTGAGCTCCAGGTGTGCCGTGGCCAGTAGATCCTGTTTCTGAACGACTCCTTTTTCTTTTCATCGCAGCTGCCTCAGCTACCCTCAAAGATTTCGACGAAGATTTTACAGACTGGGGATGATGATCGGGAATTCGGTATTAGTTGAGTTCTGGCAAATTGAGTTTCTGTTCCCGGTTCCCATGGTATTATGCCTGGGGCCCAGCAGAGGCAAGTGGACAATATTTAGTAAGAGATCCGAGTAAACTAAAAATATGGGGAAGTCGTTGGCCTGTCCTCGTCAATCTACCGCGTCGGTACCAATAACACGGGTCAGTCCAAGTCAATGGGCGGGATCGGCGGGCTGTATATTACGTTTTCTTCTCTCTCTCTCTCTTTTAATTTCTTTTTGGGCCTAGATTGTAATTTCCACTCCAGGAATTGACCTTTTTGGCACCTTTATCATCCTCTGAGAGTCCATGCTGTCCATCGCTGACCAGTCCAGCGTGAATCATGAATCGCATCACCCACGAATCTCGATGACAATGTTGGGCTTCGTTTATTTAACATAAAACATTTTTCGAAAAAAATACTTTTCAGGTTTTCTGAAGTTTGAAATCATTTAGAAAACTCAATCAACGAAATTTTTTTTCCTAATTAATGAAAAATCTATACTTTAATTAAAAAAATGATTTTCTTTTTAAAAATTCAGAAATTATTTTTCAAAATATGACTAGAAATTGGTGTTTTGACTAGAGGTCATAGAAACCCCATCCCTCTTTCTTAAGACCAAAACCCTGGTGCCCGGGCTTGGGTCTACAGAGGTTGAGCTCAAGATATCGGCACCCATGTTTGGAACCTCAGCTACCGTTGTTGGGTCCCCAACGATTGGGCCTAAATCCACATAGGTTGGGCCTTGGACCCTAGTGCCCTTGCTTTGCTCCCCAATGCCCATTCAAGTCCATAAAAGCCTGACCCAAGACCCTAGTGTTTGAGCTTGGATCCTTAGCACTCGATACTAGGTCCATTGAGGCGGGCCCGGGTCTACAAAAGTCAGCCCAAGACTCTAGTACCCTTATTTAGGTCCTCGAGTCGTGCCCCGGTCCACGAGGCGACCAAGGACCTCAGTATTCGTGCTCATATCCTCGGCACTCCGGCTTGAGACCTCTGTGCCCATGTCTAAATCCCTTATAACCTGAGCCAAGGTCCATCAAGGCTGAGCTCGAATCCACCAAGGCTAGGCATCGAGATTGGGTCCTCGATGCCCGAGCGTGGGACCCAAGTGACAATGCCCATGCTTGGTTCCATCAAGGTCAAGCCCAAGACCTGGGTGCCCAAGTCCATCAAGGCAAGGCTCGAGTCCTTGGAGGTTGGGCTTGGGACCCCAATTTTTGGTGCCTTGGCCCATCAAGACCAAACCCGAGACCTCAATGCCTCTGGCTGTGTCTTTGGCACCTAGGTCGGGTTCATGGTGATCGAGCCCTTGTCCTCAATCCCAATGCTTAGGTCACCAGTGCTCGAGACATGGTCCATCAAGGTCAAGCCTTGGACTTGAATTAATGAAATGAGATATTTTCATATAGTAAAGGGACTAGATTGAACAGTTATAAAAAAAAAAAAAAAAAAATTCAACGAACACATTAAACAAATTAAAAGTTTAGAAACAACGTTGCGCATTAGGCCGGAGTTTAGGGACCACAATGAATAAATTAAAACTTTAGAGACGACATTGCAAATTGGGTAAAATATTATGAATCATTTGTGTAATTATTCCTTCCTTGACACAGCCTGATAAAAACAAAAGCAAACAAAAAAAAAAATACAAAAAGGAATTAACAAATTCTACAACCTGATTGTTATCTTATTTCATAATAGATTCATGCATATGTGCTGGAGATGGTCACATTAATAAGTGCCTCAAAGTTTTTACTAAACATACTTATTGTGGCATTGTAAAAGATTGTGTTATTATCAAACACACTTATTGTGGAATAATAAAAATTATTGATTCCATATGATATTGGAAATTTTCTTAATTGATTGCTTAAGATTATTGTGCTGTCGAGAAAATCCTTGGGAAATTTATATATCAACGTAGAACATCATGATGGCAACTTCTCTGTCAATGGTGCCAAGTGTTATATCAACATGTAAAGAAACAACTGAAATGGATTAATTATAGTTACATTTCTATCATGAATTCCAAACAATTGTTGTCACTATCCAAAAGTTTTCTCTAAGGGACCGTTTCTAGAAAGGATCTTTCTTGAGGCCTCCCGCCCGAGAAAATATTGGGTACGTCTAACATTCCAACGTGGCAAATGGGAAGGCACTGGGAAAGCAACACGTGTCCTCACGTGGGACCAACAAGTTGAGCAGAAATTTTGAAAATTTTGCATGCTGTAGTATTCTTCTGCACAAACCGACGCTTTCTCTCGCCCTTCCTCTCATGAATTCAAAATTTCACATTCCTTCATCTTCGCTCTCTCCCGTGGTCACTCGCTTTCTACTTTGGCACTCGCTTGGGTGTCACATCTTTGCTCTTTGCTCCTGCCCTCGCTCAGTGCCCAACCATGCACGCCTAGTTTCACTCATTCTCCTCTGTTAGGGAAATCCCTTATGATGTTTTGAAGATGACAAAATAAATCAAAGGCTATTAACGTGTTTAATGTTTGAGTAACAGATTATGCAGATAATAGAATATGTAAATGATTTTATCAAAGTCTATACTTGGAAGAACCATAAAACAGACTCTATGCTGAAGCTGAACTTATTCAGACATACGTCCAGATTGTAAAGTCTATTTCAATCTTAAGACATTCAAACTCTACTTCAGTCTGAAGACTCTCAGACTTTATATCCAAAACGAGACAGAACGAAGCATGTTCAGGACGAAACAAGTCGACAAAATGTAACACAAGCCCCAAACATATAACAGCTAGTGATCTGGTTTGGATTTTATATCAAAATAGATTTGATTGACTCAATCTTATTGATTGGCAATTGAATATTGAATACAGGAACTTTCTAAATGAAGAAGCTCTACTTATAGAAACCAAGATTTTGTTCATATGAGCAATCAGAATCAATTTGGGATTCTACTTTTGTCACTCAATGATTATCAAATCTTCTAGATACAGATTTGTCCAATAGGTAAATTGGAAGACGATTCTCTAAGATGCTAACCAACGGCTAATTTGGAATGGAGGAGTATTTAAGGAGATCAAAGATCAATGAGCAAGTAAGAGATGGAGCGTAGAATTTATAATTCCAAAATCTGAGCGACCTTCGATCATACACTTGTCTTTGGTGAGCTTAAACGTTTGTGATCGTGAGAGAAATACCAAAAGAGTGACTTAGTGAGATAATGTGATCTACCACTAAGTGTTTGCACTCAAAATTGTAATCTCTTGTTGATTACATAGTGGAATCAAGTTAGAAGGCTGTTAACGTGGGAGAATGAACGTAGGCTTGATCTAAGCCGAACCACTATAAACCTTGTGTTTGTATTCTCTTCCATGAACTCCTTTATTTTGTTCGTAATTCTATTTAACTGCTAAAGTCTAAACTCACTCAAAGTCTGTTGTTCTTTAGACTCAGTTTCAAAATCTGATCCTTATTCAGACTTTGCTCGAAACTTTTCTTATTCCGCATTCATTTGCCAAGATTTATTTTAAACACCTATTCACCTCCCTTTAGGTGTTCGTATTAGCACTTTCATCCTCCGCCAGTTCTTCCAACTCTTTCATCGCCTCAACAATCGAGTGCTCAGCTACGAGCTCCTTCACTAGCTTCAAGATGCAACCCTCTCGAAGGATGACTTCAGGGTTGGGATTCGGTCGATGTCGTTCTTCGCGTTGCTGACGCACCACCCCTGGATGAGCCGGAGGAGCGTGTGGTTCGGGTTGAGGCCAGAAGCCCTTAGCAATGGCTTGTTAGGCATGTGGCGGCTGCGCCGTTGTTGGAGGACTTGGACAGCCACTTCTCGATGTTCTCGCGCTCGTAGGATAAGCCCGTCACGGTCGTCACGGGGGCCCTCATGATCTGCAGGGATATTGGACAAAGGAAGTACCGGGGGGTCTCGACGTTGCGGCCCTCCATGAATCGATGTGGCGACTCTCAGATTGAAGAGGGAGAGAGAATGTCATGAAGTTGAAGTTGTTCTGTATATTTTCTAAAGATTGAGTATATTATATGGCGGTATGTTCAAATATCATGAACTGCAAGTCGTGGCTTGCAAAAAGTTTAACTAGGCAAATCTTGTGGGTTCAGGTTTGATTGGAGAGTGTTTTACGTTCTTTTCTGGAACTTTCAAGTCTTATTTGATTGTTTTAGGGATTTTTTTTTTGGGTCGAGATTGAAACTGCAAGAAAATCGCATCCTTGTTTGGCTTGTTACAATTGGCTTTTCCTTTTCTCTTAGGGCGCATTTGGCAACGATTCTGTTCCCGGAATAGATTATGATCAAAAATGATTCTTTTTATTCTGTTCCCGTGAACAATTTCTCAGCATTTTAAGCCGTTTGGTAATTGTCCAAATTTTTTTATTCTAGAATAGAATTGCATTTGGTACCGTACTAATTGATTATGTTCCAAATCAAATTCTTTTAATTTTTAAATATTTATTTTTCTTTTATTTCTTTTCCTTTTCTTTTTTTTTTCCTTTGTCTTCTATTCTTCTTCTTCTTCTTCTTGTGGCCGGTCGGCGATCGGCGATTGGCCAGACGAGGGCCAACGACCTCATTGGAGCGTCGTTGGACCTCGGCGAGGCCGGAGACCTCACCGGAGCGTCGCTGGCCCTTGGCAAGGTCGGCCCTCAACGGCCGAGCCTCGCTAGTAGCTAGGCGAGGGTTGCTTGGCCACCAGGGAGGCTCGCTTAGCCCCGCTGAGCCTTTTTAGCCACCGGCGAGGCTTGGCGTCGCGAGGCTTGCCCAACGCTGATGAGGCCGAGCCTCGCCGGTGGCTGGGCTTGCCTTCGACAAGCTTGCCGGATCGGTTGCTGGCAACCGCAAAGGCGAGCAGCGGCGGACAGCGGCAAACAGGGCGATCGATGGAAAAGAAGAAAAGAGAAGAAGAAGAAGAGTTGGTTTTAATTCTTAGATTTATTTCCGGAATAAGAATCAACTTTTTTTTTTTAATTCTTGATTATGTTCCAAATCTACTTCCAGGAAGAAAAAAAATAGAAATTTGATCATGAGAATAAAAATTTTACCAAACGCGATTTTGTTCCCAAACTACTCTCGGGAACAAAGAATCAAAATTAGTCACTATTGAGATGGTTACCAAACAGGGCCTTAGAGTTCAACGTTCTGGTTTCGCATTTTTGGCTCATTTTTTACCAATTCCTAATACTGATTAATAGTTGCAATTAAAGTTTTGATTTTCTTAGCATAGATAGAAACAAAAATTCGATTTTGCTTTGATTGTAATTCTTTTCTTGCCCAAAAAAATTCAAGAGAAATTCTCGTTTGGATTTTATATTCCTTAAAATGAAGAGATTGTGGAATGAAGACTTCAACACAGAACATTGTATGGTAGACTGGTGTAAACAAAACTCGACTTCATTATTGATGAACTAAATCCAACATAAGAAACCAAAAAAAAAAAGGCACTATTCTCGCTTGAATTGAATTGTGCCAGGACATTATTAGCCCCCACAATGAACTCAACCATAAGAACAGCTAGTAAAAACATCAAGATTACTACAGGTTACTTGACTGTAGGCACAAAACTGGCAAGATACAACTATTCTCGATGAAATTGACAAAAAAAAAAAAAAAAAAAAATGGATGGCTATGACTAGAAAAGGAATCCTCAAAATCCAAGGAAGAATTTGTAGAACCGGATTGCTGGCCATACACTATGGAGGAAAAGAACAAACTATTTTCTATTTCTAACCACACAAAATTGCATGAAGGGTGGCGTCAAAGTACTATAGCAGCTTTCCCTGGAGATACAAGGGAAGCAACATGAGTAGTGAGAGGTTCATAGTGATCAGCTTCGGCGCCACACCACCCTGCATGTTAAAATCAATTGTGAGGCAACGTTAAATGCAGATGGAGAGTTCACAATTCTAGACAAATGCTAGAAGGCAGCAATTTTCACTTCTTTTTTCCATTTTGTTTCCTTTGGTTTTCTGGGAACTAGGCAGAATACCAAAGTCATTTACCTATTCCTTTCATGAAGAGGAATAAAGGAGGACCTCATGTTTGAATTCTAGCTGAATCGATTCATGGAGGGTCGCGACGTCAAGATGCCTTGGTACTTCCTCTGTCTGATATCCTTGCAGATCATGAGGGACCCCGTGTCGACCGTGACGGGCATAACCTACGAGCGCGAGAGCATCGAGAAGTGGTTGTCCAAGTCCTACAGCAGTGGCGCGGCCGCCACATGCCCAACTAGCCACTGGTGAGGGCCTCCGGCCTCACCCTGAACCACATGCTCCTCCGGCTCATCCAGGGGTGGTGCGTCAACAACACGAAGAACGGCGTTGACCGGATCCCAACCCTGAAGTCGTCCTTCAAGAGGGTTGCATCTTGAAGCTGGTGAAGGAGCTTATAGCTGAGCACTCGATTGTCGAGGCAATGAAGGAGTTGGAAGAACTGGCGGAGGAGAACGAGCGGAACCGAGTGTGCATGGTCAGGCATTGAGCGAGCGCCGGAGCAAAGAGTGAAGAAGTGACACCCAAGCGAGTGCTGGAGCGGAAAGTGAGTGACCACGGGAGAGAGTGAAGAGGGAATTCATGAGAGGAAGGGAGAGAGAAAGCGTCAGTCTGTGCAGAAGAATGCTACAGCATGCAAAATTTTCAAAATTTCCGCTCAGCTTGTGAGTCCCACGTGAGGACACGTGTCGCTTTCTCAGTGGCTTCCCATTTGCCACGTTGAAATGTTAGATGTACCCAATATTCTCCTCTCGCCTCCCCTGACGTTGTCAGATTTGTGCCTAAAAATGGTTGTCACGATCCATGTTTCATTACAAATTTACTAAGTTAGAGCAAGCGACTTTTATAGTGGTTTATCGCAATTTCTTTTTAATGAATATGGGCTGACTATAATGGCATAAACAGAAAAAGAGATGGGTGGGTGGGCATTTTATTAAGAGTATGACGGAGGAAAAATGTTTTCCCTCCATTTGGCCAAGTCTTCACCTTTTCCGCGGAAGAAGTACACCTCAAGTATCAAAACTTGGCACGGAGGACACGTAAGTGCCAAAAGTTAGAAAAAAGTGACACTTAAGTGCTAAGATCAGAATAAAATGGATCACTTAAGTGCCAATCCGACCAAAATGCTGATGTGGCAATTTTCTGGCGAGTAAAGTGCAAAACAACGTCGTTTTACACGTTAATGTGGCTAGAAAATGCAAAAACGACGTTGTTTTGTCTATGATGTTGTAAATAATTAATATAAAAATAAAATAAAATAAAATAAAATAAATTTATTTAAAACATTTAAAAATACAAATACAAATATTTAAAAAAAAAAATGGGGAGAGGGGGAAGGGAGCCGGCTGAGGGCTAAACCCTTGTCGCCGCCGGGAAGGGTCGGCATTGGAGGGGGAAGGTTGGTTGGGGTCGTCGGCCCCTAGTCGATCGCGGCGAGGGCCTACGAGCCCTTGTCGGATTTGGGCAAGGGTCATGGCCCCGCCTAGATTCGACAGGGTTGGCGACCCTCGCCCAGCCCCTCAGCGGGCGGCGGCCCTTGGTCGACCCGTAAGGGCTTGCAGGCCCTCACCACCAGTCGGCCAGGGGTTGGCGACTTTGGGCGACCCTCCCCCTCTGTCGTTGGCCCTTCCGGTGGTAGCCGGGAGGCGGCGACGGTAGTGGCAAGGGCTCACCCCTCGCCCGTCTCCCTTCCCCCCTTTTTTAATATATGTATTTTGTATTTTTAAATATTTTAAATAAATTTAGTTTTAAATTTAATTTAATTAATTTTTATATTAATTATTTACCACATCAAAAACAAAATGATGTCATTTTTGCATTTTCTAGTCACGTCGCGTGCAAAACGACGTCGTTTGCACTTAACTCGTCGAAAAATTATCACGTTAGCATTTTGGTCGGATTTGCACTTAAGTGATTAATTTTGTTCTGATTTTGGCACTTAAGTGTCACTTTTCTAACTTTTGGCACTTAAATGTCCCTCCGTGCCAAGTTTTGGCTCTCTAGGTGTCCAACACTCTCTTTTCCACCATTCTTCACTTGGACGGGTGTGAAGGCATTCGATGAGAGGTGTCCGTGGTCAATTTGGAATGACCCAATCCGGCCGGTCCTAATCCGATTTCTAAAGGGATTGGGCTGGTCCTTGATCTTAAGATCCTTGGACCCTATACTATACAAATTGATCCTCGCCTTGAGACTTTACGATTGGTTCAATCTGAACCAACCCTATTTATTATATTATATATTATATATTATATATTATATACTTTTGTGTCTTTTAAACCCTTACGTCTCTATCTCTATTCTTTCTTATATGATTCTACCATTTAAATTAGAAAGTAGAAACCCAACCTTGATTTGACAAAAAAAAAAGATAAATAGAAACCCTCTTCGCTTACCTCACTTTGTTTGCTCACCTCACCCTTGCTCACCCTGCTCGCAGGTGGCCTCACTTGAGATAGCTAGTATAAGCACCTAGAGGGGGGTGAATAGGTGTAAAAAATATTTTCTCAAGATAAGAGAACAATACAAAGTAGATAATAGAAAGGAAGTTCTCTTTTCGTTAACAAAGCGAATTATGATCAAAGTAAAGTAGAGAGTAGGGAAGAGAAAATGAACACAGAAATTATAGTGGTTCGGCTTATTCCAAGCCTACGTCCACTCTTCCGCACTGACAACCCACCGGTTGGATTTCACTATGAACAAAAGAGATGTTACAGCAAGGCTCTCCTTGATTCCACAGTGTAGATACTCTACCACACTTCCTCAAGGTTTCTCAACAATATGGACTCTCTTTTGCGTACAAGATTTCGCTCAGAAAATGAATTGACTAAGAACAAAGAGCTTCAGACTTTGGAATTCTTCTATCGCGCACACACTCGAACAACTAAAACGTCTTCCTTATATACTCCTTTATGCCATCATACCCGTTGGCACTTACCAAAGGAATTCTTCCAATCTTCCCATTAGGCAGAATCAATTAGGAAGATCATTCAAGCTATTTAAGGAACATGTCGATAGCCCATCAATCTTGCTCGCCCATACAATCAAGATCTCAGTTTCCATAAGTAGAACCTTCCAAGTATACTTCGCCAATCATCGGATCCTCAATCTTTGAATCAATAAAGGATTCCGTTATGTCATATCCAGCCAAGAGATCTTCTCCAGTCGATAAAGTCAAATCCTTAACGAAACATCCAGTCCTGGATAGCCCTTCTTCGACGGATTAGAAACTATCAATGAGAATAGACTTTGAGTCTTGAGTCTGACATTCCGGAGGCCTTCAGACTTTAAATAGTAGAGTCTGCAAATCTTCAGACTAGACTGATGAAAACGTTTTGTCAGCTTCAAAATACTCCAGGAAGATTTCTCCAACAATCTCCCCCTTTTTGATGGTGACAAAACTTTCCTACAGATTTGAATAACTTTGACCTGCAAAAAATTACTCAAACAAATATGGATATCTCATAAAGATAAATGGCTTATTGATAACACTAGAATCTGCAACCACAGAAAATAGGTTAGTCTTGCATATGAGTAAAGCCATCCATAAGATATCAATAGTACTTAATATAAGCAGTCAATCCAAAATCCCAAATCCAGTCCACAGCCAGACACAAAAATCAAGTCAAACATCAAAACAAATCAAAAGTTCAAGTTCTAGTTAAAAAAAGTTCAAGGTTCAAAGTTCAAATCACATCTCTCCCCCTTTTTGTCATCATAAAAAAGGTTGAGATGGAATCAAGAATGCTTGGGAACTTGAACAAGCTGGAAATCTCCCATTGACTGGACAATGCCTTCCAGCTTTGTTAACTCTTCCTTCAGTTGAGCCACCTCTTCACCCTTAGCATTTGCTTGAATCTGAAGAGCAAAGGCTTGGATCTGATCATTCAAAGAAACTGAAGAAGCTTGACTTGCAGTCTGCAAATTCTGTACTTCGCATCCCAGAGCATATATCTGACCTCGCATTTCTAAGAGAACATCAAGAATTCTGCGAAAATCTGCTAAATTATCAGTTTGTGTACTGGCTTCTGCACGATCAAATGTAGTAAAGGAAGACGATGGCAAATCAGCATAGTCACTCAGATTGGGCGATGAAACATCATGTCCCTCCTCAGGAAATTGAGAGGCATAGATGTCCTCTGGATCTGCTGGAGAGCGGCTGACTCATTCACCGGTAGCAGGATATGAGGACATTCCTCTTTTCTCACGATCTCCCCTTGTTTCGATGCCTTCAGGTGGAGAAGAGTGTTCCTCATGCTCTCATTCCTCTTGATCTCCTCTTTCCTTTTCTTATTCTTCTTCTTCTTCAATTCTTTCCTCCTCTGCATCTCTTTCTTCAGCTTCTCTCTCTCCTCTCGTTCTATGTCTTTCTCTTGTCGTTCCGTTGATTCTGGAATAGAACGACTCAGGTTCTTCAATGCCATTGCGTAATGGTGATGTCTTCCCTCATCTTCTTCATCCTCAACAATGAGAGCTCTTCTTTTCTTGGATGGAGCAACCATGGGCTCCTTCCCTTTTCTTTTTTGCTGCCGAAGAGATTTGATGAGTTTTGACAGGGTTTTCTCCTTGAATTTCTCCAACGCCTTATTGAGTTCCTTCGTACGCATTTTAGACACCATTTTTAGTCCCACTACCATTTGATCACAAGTTCGAACACAGAGAATCCGGGGAGGCTGAACATTCAAATGTCTGAATAACTTTGTCACAAGAGCTAGATAAGGAAGTTGACCATTGTCCTTCACCACTGCTCTATACATGTGGAATATAATAGTGTGAGGAAGAGAGAACTTTTTCCCAGCATTGATGGCATACATCAACTTTGCCTCTGAGTTTGAAACATCAGTCTTTGAAGTAGATTTTGGTTTGAGGCAATTGATCACAATCTTGTGAAGCAGAATATTGAATGCACTCATCCTCGAGTAGGAAACCTTTCCTCCTCGTCCTTCTATCCTTAACAAGTTCCAACGTAGTACGAGCAATAGACATTGATAGGTTGATATCTCCCCCTCTCAACCCTAATCACATCAGCCAACATATCTATATCCACCACATAGTCCTGATCTTGGACACTAAAAGAGAATCTATTCACATCTAAAAAACTGAGATTCGAATAGAAGTATGTAGTGAGTTCAGCATAGGCTTCTGTAGATTCAGAACATAACTATTCAAGTTGAAGAAGACTGAATTTTTCCCTCAAATTAACGTTCACAGCGTCAAGGAAATCAAAAACCACACTTCTAGGGTTTATGACCTCACGCTTCAACAACTTAGAGTATAGATGCTTGTGTTCATTCGATCGAAACAAGTCTGTCCTTTTGCTTTGAATTTTTGCCGCAACACCCATTCTCGATTGAAACTGATTGTACAACTTGTCATCATTATTCCTATCTGGCTGATTCAGCCCTCCAACATGTGGAT
This sequence comes from Eucalyptus globulus, assembly GCA_014182545.1. Taxonomy (NCBI): domain Eukaryota; kingdom Viridiplantae; phylum Streptophyta; class Magnoliopsida; order Myrtales; family Myrtaceae; genus Eucalyptus; species Eucalyptus globulus. The sequence continues at coordinate 24,057,437 of CM024719.1, forward strand.
CGATTGGAATATTTGCCATTGCCTCTTCTGCCGACCCAATAAGGGCAATTCCCAACCGTTCCATTGTGCGTAAAAAGAAGGTTTCATTTTTGTACCATTTGTTTTTCAGAAATTCGTCAATGTAGTTAAGAGGAGTTCCACCCCTTTTCAAAGCACGATAAAGCTTGTAGGTAAAAGAGGGCTTAAAAGTTCTTACGGGTTCCGCATCTTCGATTATTTCTTCCTCTTCTCGACGAGCAACATCCCGTGGTCTAGATGGAGAAGATGGACGCCGCTGAGAATATTGTGGGCTCGCGCTGACTAGGAGACTCTTCTTCCTTGGTGAGATCAAAGTGCGTAGGCCCCTCATGCATTTGCTGCGGTCCCCTGTTCGCGATCTTCGAAGACTTCCTTCGAGACGACATCTTTCACAGTCTTTGAAAGATTCCAAACTTGACTTTCCCAAGAAAGATGACAACTTTTCGAAGATTAAACAAGAGAAGAAGACATAAGTGGAAGATTGATGCTTTTTAGGTTTTTGGAGTTAAACGAAGAGGAACCGACAAGATATAGGCCGCCGAAGAGAGGCATACAAAACGTCGTAATGGAAAGTAAAAAGATACCCTTTAAAAAAATAACTGCCTTTTTCAAAAAATTAGATAACTACCATTTAAAAATTAACTCCATTTTCGAAAAAGAAAGATTGCATTAATCACGGAAATTGAAAGTAGCAAAAATCAATTATGGACAGATGATCGTACCTTTTCAAGATTTAATCTAAGAGAGAATAAAATAACTTACAATCAAAGATCTTGATTGTTTGAGTCTGAGAGTCTCTAGACTTTTACTTCTTCAAACGTCAAGATGTTGAGTTTGGAACGAATGATTTTAAATTGATTTTTCTCCAAAGGCTTTGTAAATATATTCGCCGCTGGTTCTTTGAGTCAACAAACTGAATCGAAACTTCTCCATTTTGAACATGATCTCTAATGAAGTGATGTCGAATCTCTATATGCTTTGCTCTTGAGTGAAGAATTGGATTCTTGGTGAGATTGATTGCGCTGGTGTTGTCACAGTTAATCTCCGTGCATGAATCTTCAATTCCAAAGTCTCTTAGCTGTTGTTTTATCCACAGAATTTGTGAACAACAACTTCCAAGAGCTACATACTCTACTTCTGCTGTAGAAAGAGCCACTGTATTTTGCTTCCTTGAAAACCAAGACACCGTCCCCGTTTCCAAGTAGTTGACAGTGTACCCGATGTGCTCTTTTATCAACTCGCATCTGGCTAGATTTGCGTCTGAGTATCCAAGAAGAGTAAAGTCTCCCTTTTTAGGATACCAAAGGTCAAGGCTTGAAGTTGATGCAATGTATTTGATAACATGCTTTGCAGCACTTAGATGAGATTCTTTAGGATCTGCTTGAAATCTAGCACAATGCAAACACTAAACAAAATGTCGTCTAGAAGCAAGAAGATAAAGAAGTAAACAAATGATACTCCCGTATAGCTTCGGTCAACTTTCTTTCCTCCTTCATCTTTGTCTATCTTCAAAGAACTTGACATTGGTATATCAGTCTTTTACAATTTTCCAGTCCAAACTTTTGACAAGATCATTAGCATATTTTTCTTGATGAATAAAGGTTCCTTCCTTCAATTGTTTCACTTGAAGTCCAAGAAAGAAGGTTAGTTCACCCATCATGCTCATTTCAAATTCATCCCGCATAAACTTAGAGAATTTCTTGCACAGACTTTGATTAGAGGATCCAAAAATAATATCATCAACATATATTTGAACAAGCAGAAAACTTTTGCTTTCTCTTTTGATAAATAGAGTAGTGTCTACTTTACCTTTGACAAAGCCATTTTGAATTAAAAATTTACTCAGCCTGTCGTACCAAGCTCGAGGTGCTTGCTTAAACCATATAAGGCCTTTTTCAGTCTGAATACTAAGTCTGGTTTCCTTGGGTCTTCAAACCCAGGTGGTTGTTCCACATAGACTTCCTCGTGGATAAACCCATTCAGGAAAGCACTTTTGACGTCCATTTGGAATAACCTGAAATTCTTATAACAAGCAAAAGCAAGTAATAATCTAATTGCTTCTAACCTCGCTATCAAAAGCGTAAGTCTCATCATAGTCTATCCCTTCTTCTTGCGTATATCCCTTGGCCACGAGTCTTGCTTTGTTTCTTTTCTTACGACCTTTCCTTTCTCATCCATCTTGTTCCTGAAAACCCATTTAGCTCCAACAATAGATTTACCTTTCGGTTTAGGAGTCAATTCCCAGACATCATTAATACTGAATTGCCTGAGTTCTTCTTGTATGGCTTCAATCCAGCTTTCATCAGATAAAGCTTCTTATATGCTTTTGGGTTCTATTTCAGAAATAAGAGCCACGGCACTAGATTCTTCGCGCCTTTTGGATCTTGTGCGAATTCCTTCATTAATGTCGCCTATAATGAGATCTTTGGGATGACTGGACTTATGCTTCCAGCCATCGGTTGATTTGTCGGTTGATGATCACTTTCTTCATTTGAATCTTCAACAATCATTTGATGCTGGTCTTTCAAGTCCGAGCCGCTTCTTGAGATTTAGACTTTGTAGAGTCTCGGAGCAGATTCAGATTCTTCAAGATGAGTCTCGAATAGATTCATTTTGCATAGAATCTTGGAATTTGACATTCATTGATTCCTCCACAGATTGAGTCTTCTTGTTGTAGACTCGTAGGCTTTGCTTGAGGTAGAATATCCAAGGAAGATGCCTTCGTCGATTTTTCTTCAAACTTGCCAACTCGATCATTTGCATTTTTCAATATAAAGCATTTACATCCAAACACATGAAAATATGAAACAATAGGCTTCTTTTCTTTGAATAACTCATAGGGGTTTTTTTTCAGAATAGGTCTTAGAAAAACTCTAATATAACATGCTGTAGAAACTGCTTCAGCCCAAAAACATGAAGAGATGTTACTTTCAATTAAAAGAGTTCTAGCCATTTCTTGAAGCGACCTATTCTTTCTTTCCACAACTCTGTTTTGCTCTGGTTATATGGAGAGGAGAACACATGCTGAAAACCAGATTCATCACAGAATTTTGTAAAATCTTGATTTTCAAATTCACCTCCATGGTCTGTTCTTATACTTGAAATAACATACCCTTTTTCATTTTGAATCTTTTTAGCAAACTTTTCAAAGTAAGAAAAGGTTTCAGACTTACTTGTCAGGAAATATACCCAAGTAAATCGTGAGTAGTCATCCACAATTACTAGGCAATATTTCTTACCTCCAATGCTCGAGTTCTGGTTGGTCCAAAGAGATCCATATGCAGAAGCTGCAAGTACACGATTAGTGGAAACTTGATTTATTGGTTTAAAGGAATTTCTTACCTGCTTTCCCAATACACATGGTGTACATAGATCAAACTTTTGGTATGACAGATTGGGTACACCACGAACTAGCTTCTTTGCTAAAATTTTAGCTATTTGCTTCATATTGATGTGCCCAAGTTTTCTGTGCCATAAGTTCGCTTCGTCTTGAATTCAGATTAAACATTGTGATTCATCTAGTTTCACGTCCAAGAGGTAGATATTTCCATGTCTTCGACCCATGAATGACTGAGTAGAATCTTTACTGGTACCTGAACATATTCCTTCTTGAAAGTTGATTTTGAAACCGGTATCGCACAGCTGACTGATACTGAGCAGATTGTAGTTGAGTCCTTCCACTAAGGAAACATTGCTAATTGTGAGGTTTTCAATCTTTACAGTTCCGAATCCCACAATTCTTCCTTTACTGTTTCCTCCAAATGAGTCTTTTCCACCATTTACTTGAATGAGCTTTATGAAGCAATTTGAATCTCCTGTCATATGTCTTGAGCATCCACTATCCATATACCATTTTACCTTCTTCTTGATAGTGACCTGCATTTAAAAAAAGAGACTCAAACTTTCTTTGGTACCCATATTTTCTTGGGTCCATTGGTGTTAGTATGATATGCGGTTTTTGCCCATACTTTCTTAATGTGTTTCCAAACCATATGACACTCTTTTCAAAATGATCCGAACTATTGCACTTTGAACATCTAAGAGCATTGCGACCTACTGGTTTTACAAAGACCTTTTAAAATGATTTTTGTAAGCATCTCTTGTGGGTCTTTGCTTAATTCTTTCCTTCACTTTAGGAAAATCAATTAAAGGAATGGTTTCCACAGTCATTCCCAAACCAGATTTATTGAAATAAGGTCTTTGTGCTGAAAGAATTTTCTCAAGTTTCTCAGATCCTATTGAAAATCTTTTGGAAATATTTGATATGTCATTTTTTAAAAATACATTTTCTTTCGAAAGGTTGTCTTCTCTTTCATTAAGAGTAGAAACATTCATGTCTAAACATTTCACCTTTTCTTTCAAAACATTTTCCTGTTGTTTCAAAGGTGCAGAATTTTCCTTTTTAAGTTCGAAATCCTTTTAAGAGAAGTCTTAAGACTATAACACAACTCATCAATGTATTTAGAAACTTTAATAGGGATTTTAGAGTTACTCACCTCAAATTCACTATCTGAATCTGAGTTTGTCTCGGAGTTTGAATCTGAATCCGATTGTGCCATCAGACATATATTGGCATAATCATCATCACTTTCTTCACATTCTGTATCACTCCAAGTTTATGCTTTAAGAGCATTTCGATACTTTCCAGCTTTTCCTTTCTTCTTCCTCAGAAGAGGACAGTTGGGTCTGATGTGTCCCTTTTTCTTACATTCAAAGCATACTACATCTCTATTTGATTCATCATCCTCAACAGATAGCCCACCGGTTGGATTTCACTATGAACAAAAGAGATGTTACAGCAAGGCTCTCCCTTGATTCCACAGTGTAGATACTCTACCATACTTCCTCAAGGTTTCTCAACAATATGGACTCTCTTTTGCGTATAAGATTTCGCTCAGAAAATGAATTGACTAAGAACAAAGAGCTTCAGACTTTGGAATTCTTCTATCGCGCACACACTCGAACAACTGGAACGTCTTCCTTATATACTCCTTTATGCCATCATACCCGTTGGCACTTACCAAAGGAATTCTTCCAATCTTCCCGTTGGACATAATCAATTAGGAAGATCATTCGAGTTATTTAAGGAACATGTCGATAGCCCATCAATCATGCTCGCCCATACAATCAGTATCTCGGTTTCCATAAGTAGAACCTTCCAAGTATACTTCGCCAATCATCGGATCCTCAATCTTTGAATCAATAAAGGATTCCGTTATGTCATATCCAGCCAAGAGATCTTCTCCGCCGATAAAGTCAAATCCTTAACGAAATATCCAGTCCCGGGATAGCCCTTCTTCGATGGATTAGAAACACAATGAGAATAGACTTTGAGTCTTGAGTCTCGGCAGTCCGGAGGTCTTCAAACTTTAAATAGTAGAGTCTGCAAATCTTCAGATTAGATTGATGAAAACGTTTTGTCGCCTTCAAAATACTCAGAAGATTTCTCCAACATCACTCACCTCTAGTCTCTCCTCCCTAGCCTTATGAGAGCAGCTTAGTTGGTGAAATCACTCATCTCTTTTGGGCCGCCACGAATGCAACTCAACAATCGCAAATGCATATTTATGTTGTTACTTTATCTTAGATTTATGTTTAATATGTACCGGTGTTCATAGTTTGGGTACTCAATGTCATATTATTGATGGATTTATAATTTGAAAAAATATGTTTGTCTTTTTTTAAGGAATACAAAAATGAACCAAAAAAAAAAATTTATTTCTCCCGCATTGATCTTGAAATTAGACCAGACCCATAGGGTCAATCCAACATTGGTTCTAGGCTTAAGAGGGTTGGTCCATGGTTTCAAAAATTGAGAACCAACACCGTATGGGTTAGTCCTTGGATTAGAAGCTGGATTGGCCCAGCCAACCATCCAAACTATCTGGCTAATAAAATATTTGTGTGCGTATTTCAACTTGTGTCCTCTTCACCCATCTACTTCTCTTTATTTAGTTAAGGGGAATGAATTCAAGATCATATTCCAATTACATATATTTCAATCTTGTTTTTTGATTAAATTTTTTTTTATGAAAATTATCTCATGTCTTTTCAATAACAACCATCTCTTTATCAATCTCGACAAATATTTTATTACCCACATAGTTTGGATCACGAAAGGAATTGTCAAGAATCTAGAAAAGAATATGCGATGTTCACTTTATATCTTCATGTATCAATTTTTGGCCTTTCGAATTCATTTCTTAAATCCAAATGTTGATTATTACCCCCACACTAGGAAAATGCAAATGATTTACTAGAGTAATGATCGAAGACAGTGGTCTCGAGAGTCCAAAATGCTCGAAGGTCTGAAGATTAGTAGACAAAGAAGCTAAAAAAAGATGAATGCAAAAAGTGCTGAAAAAAATTCGAGAAGGCATGAAAAGGCGGGCGCCACCTATAAGTAAAGGCAAATGGCCAGAAGAAGGGAAAAAGAAAACAAGGAAAAATGTAAATAAATCTTAAAATAATGCAGGGGCGAAAAGACCCTCGTGTCTAGTCCAGCAGATGGCGAGAAGCGAACCTTTAGCATGTCAAGCCAATATAACTGACAATTAAACCATATCAAAATGGACTCTCAAGGCCAATGAAATATCAAGAGAAAAGAAGATTTTTAAATGAAGAATTATTGATAATAATGCCGAAATAATCACTAATTTCATGAACCCTTTATCAATGAATTTTGAGCCTAATAATTTCTTTTGTTTCTCAACCCCTTTCTAAATATATATTATGTCTCTTATAAAGTCTCTTCAAATTGGAATATCAAAGTTGACGTATGAGCTTCTACAATTGAAAATTCCCACTTGAGGAAGTGAGGGCAAAATTATCTTATTTCATCTTTATGTTTCTTGGCCTGTAATCCTAGTGAAGATAATGAATGAAAAGTATTTCTTTTTTTAGCCACAAAATGCTTATCCATTGTCGAAGTCCGTGACCAAGCATACTTCATGGTCTCTACAAAGGACCACCCTGTCTGGTCGTTATGTGTCTACTGCGAACTTTTTCTGGAACCTTCGAAACTGGCAGTGTGAGGTGAATTGGGTGTTCATGATCATTTCTCACATTAATGATAGGGATCAAATAGCCTTATTTGGACATTAAGTGAAAAGCCCATCTGACTAAGAAGTTCTCATTTGACATTTTTAAGTAATTCTTTCGACGAATTAAGATCATCTTGACGATGACTTTTCTCTTATGAGAATTTGATGATTGATGATTTCTGCTAAGTCGAATGATAATTTCATGACAGTAAATGTTTTCAAACCAAATGAACTTAGCTTGACATGTTTTCGCAATCAGTGCTCTTCTATAGCGATTCATGCCCAGTGCATTTTCATGATTGGGGTGTTTCCTATAATATTTTCGTTAGGTGTGTGGATGTAGCCTCAGAATCTTTAGCACGGCGAGCTTCAATAACGCAGGATGTCTTCATCAGCATGGCAAGCTTCTATAGCCTGAGGTGTTCTCTTCCGCCACTTTCGCAGAAGCAACATCGGAGTCTTCAGTACGACGAGCCGGGTGATTTTTTAGAATTTTTTTCTAAATATGCATTATTTATTTAAATATATAAGAATATAACAATAAATCAAAATTGGCAACTAATTATTTCATATCAATTAGAAAAAAGATAATTATCTAACTTGAGGATTAACTTTCCAAATTCAAACTGACGTAATCGGACTGCAATCGCAATCATAGGGCTCAACGGCGAGGGATCAGCGGTGGTGCTTATTACGATACAACCGTTCTCGACAAGAAGCTGCAAAATAGTGACAAATTGCCCTCGGGTTGGCATCTGGTCAGCTGATTCGTGCATGGCCGAGCCATTCCGGGATGTAGGGATTTTTTTGTCGTTAAGTATATGGGAATGGTGTGTGGGAGGATGAAAATGCAAATTGCAAGGATAGAAATGATCGACCCTGAGGTATAAAGGATGCGCCACCACCCAAATATGAAAATCGGGATTAAAGAAGTTGATCACCAAGTCTTAAAGGACGAACCATCTGCCAAAGATAAAGGAGTTCGGGATAGGAGAAGCTCACCACCATGGCCTAATGGAAAATACACCAATAAAGAATAAAGGGCTTCTTGACTCATCACTGAGGAATAATCCACTTTCTAAGGATAAAGAAACCAAAATAAGAGTTGTGCACTCTTCAAAAATATTCACTCACACAGAGGAAATCTCAAGTATTTTCATTGATCCAATTCATCTGCCATACAATGGAGAGGCTTCCTCTATTTAGAAGAGGAATTCAACTTAGGAAATGGGAATCTAATGAATAGGAATGAGAACTACCCTAACATTAAAGATCTAGGAACCCAGAATGTTGACTCTTGAAAATTTACATAGCATTAAAGACTCCTAGGAAAATAGAGATGCATTATGTCTTGGGAACTTGCAATCTTGAGCCTTGCCAAATTCGTGCTCCCTCCTTGACCAGAAGATAAATACTCCAAGACTTCCTCAAATATCCAAGAAAGTTGTTCAAAATGGCCTCCCATTGTTATGTTGTTGAGAAACTTCAAAATCGGCAACTACTAAAGCATACCAAGAAACCACTGACTAATATATCATATCAATAACTTCGAAAACTCATTAATCATTGGTATCGATATCTTTGGGAAGAATGGTTCGGTACAGCTTTAGTTAAAAATTTCAGTCTCGACCTATTGAACCACGTTATGCTCAAAGTCTATCTTGGCTTGAATTAGCAACAATGATGGCGCTGATGGAGTTAAGTCGGATGCTCCCGCATCATCAGCAGTGGCGTCGACGGCTGTGGGCGACCCTTGGCTGGCCTGGGCTCACACTCGGCACAGCCACAGCAGGTCACGGCAATGTTGCAGAGGATGATGGCACGGGGCTCGAGCAGCAACTCGGCGTCCAGGGGCAACAACTTGCCACCGGGACTGTAGCTCGGTCTTCGTTGACTCAGCGGCAACGGACGGCGGGTGGAGCGTGCGGCTTTGTCGTCGTGGCAGGGGCAGTAGCTCGGCACGGTGTAGGGCGCAACGGCAAGTTCAATGTCCAGGGGGTAGCAGCGGGCGTGGCGGCGAAGCAGTGAGTTGTCGCAGCGACTTGGGCAAGGCGGGAGTGAGGCTTAGTCAATCGAGACAATAGTAGGGACATCGTAGTCAAGGCAGCGGCGCAGTTTTTGGGGCTCGGGACTCCGCGACTCACAATCAGTTCGGGCAGGGAGCTCACGACGTCAAGGCTGGGCGGCGAAGGGAGCAACGTTGCAGATGGTGAGGGCACGGTGGTGGCTGAGGTGGGGGTGGCGGGCAGGGCGGCAAGATGAGTGTCTCGGCCCAGGATTGGCCTAGAGGGCTCTTTCCTTCTCTTCTCACATGTACCTCTCTATGTTCGAATAATTAGAGCCACAAGTATTTTTTTTTGTGACCCAGAAACTACCGTATAGTCGGTAGCCAGCGACGTAAACCTGGGGCGGCACCGCAGGGACCCACCTCCCACGGCGTCGTAGGTAAGTCACACAATGGGAGTGAGAAGTTTTGAACTTCTACCCTTTCAGCTGAAGGGTCAAGGCGCGAATCAACTCGCCCCCACCACAGGTAGTATGTTTATATAGCAAAACTTAGGTAAACTTGATTACGTAGGTTGGAGCTTTGGCCTTTCAATTTATTTATTTATTTATTATGGATTATAATATCCTAAGGCCGGTCCCTAATTAGATTCTTAATGAGCTGGATTAAGACCAAATTAGGCCAATTAAGGCCCTTTTACCCTATGATTTTTGGCCACTTGCATGGCCTTGGCCTGACTGAATTTCGCCTTCTTTCGTGGGTTCAATTTATCGAATTTTTAAGCTCAAAACCATCCACCGCCAATCCAATGCTAATATGATGAAATATATTATCTAATAAATGCTCTTAAAATTATATGTTATGCAATTTAATTATGATATTTTCATTTAGGTGGTTAAAAATTAATCTATATTTTTTTTATGTAATTAATTATTAAATGATTAGTCAACATTTAAATGTCAAGGGGACGAGAAAAAAAATGCAAAGAAAGGAACATCAGACCTAACCAATTTCATATTCTTCTCTTCTTGACAAAATGTCTGAGGAAGCATTAGCCAAACATGGATTGGTCTTAAGAAATCGATATTGTGTTGTGACGTTATTTCTACACAGGTATATGCAAGAAAACAAGACGAGAAAAAAAATGCAGAGAAAGGAACATCAAACCTAACCCATTTTATATTCTTCTCTTCTTGACAAAATGTCTGAGGAAGCGTTAGCTGTACATGGATTGGTATTAAGAAATCAATATTGTGTTGTGACGTTGTCTCTACACAGATATGCAAGATTACAAATAAATAAAAAAAGAATGCATATTATGAATCGTGATTGAGAGAGGATCACCATTTTTGAACAAATGGACCGAGAAACATCATAAATTGTGAAAATGACAGGAAAGCAAACGAGTCAAGGCATATTATTCAATATGTCCTCAATAAAACGGCTCAAAGACAAGTAAGAAGAGCCACCCTCAACTAATGCGTTCCTACTCTTCTCACTCACCTCCTCCACCTTCCTCTTCCTCTCACCGTTGACCTCCTCCATTAACTTCTTTATTGCGGCCTCTATTTCGTCCGCCATCACCACATTGGTCTCCATCTTGAAATCCCTCCTATAGTCCATCCTGATCTCTATCGCAAGGCGCAGTTCCACCACTAGCTCGAACGCGTTGAGCTGTTGCTCTGCGTACAGGGGCCATGTGGCCATTGTCACCCCGAACCATATGCTCTCCAAGGTGGAGTTCCATCCGCAGTGTGACACGAACCCCCCAATTGCTGGGTGGGCTAGGACTGCAACTTGTGGGGCCCACCCAATCACTTTCCCAATGCCAGCCGTTCGATCTAGGAGCGACACGGGCGAGGGGGGCTCAGAGTGGAGATGTCCGGCGAAGGAGGGCTTCGACTGCTGGCGCGGTGGTCGTCGCAGCTGCAGGTGCTGCAACGGCATCACGGCTTTGAGCTGCTAGTGGTCGCTATGGCATCAGCGACGAAGCTAGTTGTAGGAGTAGTGGCGGCACGGCGAGGGGACTCGGAGCGGTGGCTCGGACGACCTCGGGTTGAGGCGACGAGGCCTCCCTTCTCGGATCCTTCCCCGACGCTGATTTCTCTCTCTCCCTCCGGTTCCTCTCTCCCCTTCGGACTCTCCCCCTTGATTCTCTCTTCGTGTTTTTCGTCGTGTGTCCATTCCCCCTTTTCTCTCTATTCACTATCTTCCTTTTTTCTTTTTCCCCGGTCTCTGATGCTCCTCTGTTCACTGTCCTCCTGCCACTCCCCTGCTGCCCCTGTTTCTGTTCTGTTTTGTAGGTCCGCGTGTGAAGGAGGAAGATAGCCAGGCGTGGGCTGGAGGGGAAAGGAAGCTGGGCCGGGCCTAGGCCAGATCAGGCCCAACTCGACCCCCTTAAGCATTTTTTTTTGTTTTTTTGTTTCGTTGTTTTTTGTTTTTTTTTTCTTTTTATGACAATTTTTTTGGATTTTTTTTAGCAACTAATTCCTAGTTTTGTATTCGATTAAGTTTTAAGTAAAATGGCGAAATTTAGGTGTCAACAGCTGCCCTTCTTTGAATGGGAGCTTGAAGAGGTTCCATTCAAAGATAGAAGACACCTAAATTATTTCGGCGGTAGAGAGACCCTGGGTGCATAAGCACGCGTCAGGTTGAGCTATGGAAGCACGTTGTGTCAATAAGAGGAAGAGAGACATCGGGCTACAGAAGCACACCGTGTAATAGGAAGAAAAAGAGACCCCGCGCTACAGGAGCACGCCGTGTCATAAGAAGAATGAAAGAAATGAGGTCTCATCGTGTAGCAACGTGTTTTGACCGGGTTTAAAAGGCATGATTTGAGGAAAACCAATGATCCTTTGTAGATGACATGGTTTAAGGTTGACCATGAACCTTTTGAAAAGTTGCAGTTTAAAGATAGACTCATGAACATTTTTAAAGCGGGGTTTAAGGATGACCCACGAATCTTGTGGTTTAAGGATAGACCCACAGATCTTGTGGTTTAGGAAAAGCCACCAACCCCATGGTTTAAGGATAAACCCACCAACCGTGTGGTTTAAGGATAGACCCACGAACCTTGTGGTTTAGAAAAGCCACCAACCCCGTGGTTTAAGGATAGACCCACGAACCGTGTGGTTTAAGGATAGACCCACGAACCATGTGGTTTAAGGATAGACCCACGTACCCTGTGGTTTAGGAAAGCCACCAACCCCGTGGTTTAAGGATAAACCCACCAACCGTGTGGTTTAAGGATAGACCCACGAACCATGTGGTTTAGGAAAGCCACCAACCCCGTGGTTTAAGGATAAACCCACCAACCTTGCGGTTTAAGGATAGACCCATGAACCGTGTGGTTTAAGGATAGACCCACGAACCGTGTGGTTTAGAAAAAGCCACCAACCCCGTGGTTTAAGGATAAACCCACCAATCTTGTGGTTTAAGGATAGACCCACGAATCATGTGGTTTAGGAAAGCCACCAACCCCGTGGTTTGAGGATAAACCCACCAACCTTGTGGTTTAAGGATAGACCCACGAACCGTGTGGTTTAGGAAAAGCCACCAACCCCGTGGTTTAAGGATAAACCCACCAACCTCGTGGAAATGACATGGTTTAAAGCTGACCATGAACCTTTGGAAATGGCATGGTTTAAGTCTAACAATGAACCTTCGGAGATGGCATGGTTTAAGGCTGACCATGAACCTTTGGTTTTTAAGGGAAGCACCCGATATCTCCTTGAAAACTGCATGACTTCACTGAGGAATCCTTTCAAACTCAACTTGAACAAATATTGTTAAAGGCGTCATCAAGAGATGTATTGGCAATGCAGCATTAATTAAACCAGCTAATCAAGCTAAGTCCAATTGCTTTAGAAAATTATTCGATGCCATTCAGCGTCATGTGACGCAAAATTGTCATCTTGCTTGTGGATATATCATTAATCATCAAATTTTCTGGGAGTCAAGTTCTTATCAGAACGGCTACGACTCGTGAAAATGACTCATTAATCATGCCAAACTAGAGCTTCTTAGTCAGAAAGGGCTTTTCACACACTCTTGATAAAATGGCTGCTTGATCCCATCTATTCGTGTGGAAAATAACTGATTGCTGAGGGTATCTCACATATCTCATGTTAAAGGCTTTCAGAAACATTCGCGATGAGCACAATCTGATCGATCAAAAAGGTCTTTTGAAAAGACCGCAATATAGGCTTGGTTTGGGCTTACATAAATGAATTATTGCTTTGAGGCCAATAAATGAACATTTGTCGCTATCTTCATCGGGTTTACAAGTTGAGAACTTGGAAGATAAGACAAGATAGAATTACTTCCACTCCTTCAAGCAATAGCTTCTTTGCGGCATTCTCATTTTCACTCAAACCATCCCAATCAGAAGAGACTTCGGAAGAGGGTTGTAATGTTGACTTGGGAGAGGCTCGGAAGGCTTAAAGTTTTCAAGAGGGTTTTTAAGAGTCGATGATCATCATGACATCGTGACCAAGTCACTCGACATTTCAAAAGTGTTTCGCCTTTGAAATATAACGCATCTCGAAAGTCCATTGACTAATCATTTCTGCATGGGAGCTTTGCCCTTTTTTCTAATTTTCTTTGCACTTGCAATGATATATATATATATATATTTTTTTTTTTTTTGCAGGCACTTGGATTGTGATAATTTTTCACATAAGATGCAGCCTTTTGACTCTTTTTTTTTTAATGGGCATTGGCCTTGCTCTTACCAGGTGCACTGCTTTTTCATGCCACATAATTTGTCGAATTTTTTGCTTTTTGAACTTTTGGAGCTCTTATGACTTTCGAGATGCTTTTCACATTTTCTCGTGACTCTCAATTGTATTTGGTCAATTGTTATGCCTTGCCCCGTGAAGGGAGATGATCACCACTGGGTTCGAAATGAATAATCGTGCCCAAATTGGTTAAAACAATGGGTATCGTGTTTGGGTAGGGAAGGAAATGCTCTTCTTCACCTTGGGATGAGTCAAGCTCTAATGAAAATTTCTCTGAAGCTATCACCAGAAGATTGATGCAAGTGAAAGTAATAGTATCTTTCTTAATCTTTCGCTCTACAACACGCTTGTAATGTCCTCTGTTGCCCCAATGTAGGGTTGTTCTGGATAGGGGTACTTTGAATGATCATCTGTATTCAGCCCAAAAGGTTAGCAAGAGATCAGTGCAACGCGTGAGATTGATGAATGAAACACCTTTGTCATTTCGATCTTTGCGCTCAATGCGAATGAATCCTCTGTCCTAAGAGAAGGTCGCCTTTCACTCAACTCTCAAAAGCGTTTGAAGGATATGTTTGGAAATGGCTTGCCTTTCCTCATCCTAAGTATCTTCTGCTTGGCATGATTAACATCTCTATTTCATTCTATCGAAATCATCTGAGTAGATTAAACCCCATAGGAAATTTGATTCAAAATGAATAATCCACAAAACGAGAAAACAATTTTGAGATAAAAAGGATGCTCAAAAAGTTTGTAGAAATTTTTTCTTTTCTCAATTATTCATCTTTTGTTTCTAGGAAAGCACCAAAGGTTCTCTTTTGTAATGGAAATTCTCCTCTCTTTTTTTTCTTTTTTTTTTTACTTTAAAAAATGAGAAGAAGGGTACTTACCTGTGGCATGTCGACCCGGTAACCCTGTAAAAATGTAAAAGAATTATGTTAGTGCAAAAATCCTTAGAGGTTGAAATGTTGGAAGCGATACATCATTACCCTTCACTTGCTTTTATCCTTTGAGGGCTGCTTTTATCCTTTGAGGGCTAAAATCTCTTGGATTCACCCCCATGGATATTTGGTAACTTGGCATTACCCTTCACTTGCATTTGCCTTTAAGTATTTGATGTCTTCCTATCAAAGGAAAGATAGAATCATGTCAGAGACGTTATCAAAATGAGTAATTGGAATCGACACCCTTTACCCTTCACGTGTTTCCATTCTTTAGGTATGAACTTTGCCTGGAGTCGCTATAATTGATTGAAAAATGGCTATGTGGCCCTGATTTTATCCATAAAAAGCATTTCTTTATTGTATACAACAATTTACAAAGTTCAATTCCTACTTTTTCAAATGCTCTTTTTGAAAAGACGTTTAGCTGACAAGGAGCTTGAAAATTTTATATATAAATGACGAGATGCGTTTTCCAAGATCTTGCTTTGAAAGGAGAGTGGATGCTCCCTGTTTCCACGCTTGGGGACATTGTTCTTTAGATGCTTTGCCCCCATTTATTGCCCTTTTACGCCAAAATGGACAGTCGGGTCTTAGCATGATTCCTTGATGGAAGGCGGTGCTTCCACGGTCGAGGTGCAACATTTTTCCTATTCATCAACCTGTAAGAAGAGGAGACGAAACGGGTTATCTCCATACTTAATTAGGTTCAATTTAGGAACGATACATCCTTTTTGATGAATTTGACAATGTTGTTCCAGCACACTTCATTGGTGGTTGAAGGAGAGATTTTTCTCTAAATCAAACATTATTCTCCCACTCTTTATATGACAAACATTTGTTCTATTCAAGTCTATCCTGTACCAAAGAAAAGGACATGTCAGTTTTTATGCTAAAGAGAATCAAGTTTAAGAACGAGATACATCATTTTCAAAGTCGAGCAATCAACATCCCAATCTGTCATGGAGGAAGGAATAATATTGCCCCTCTGTTTCATGATTTGAATCTTTCTTTGTCTAAGATGAACATGACTCAATAATGCTCCATCGCGTTTGTTAGAACGTTACAACACTTGGTACTCTTGATGTCTCCTTGACAATGAAAAGAAAGACATGTTAGAAACAGTATCAGAAATGAATAATTGGGATCGATACAATTTACTCTCCATTCGAATTTGCCTTTTTGGATGTTTGGCAACTCTCTTCATTTGTCGCATCATGCAAAGTGAATGAGGTCAATGGGCTATTTTGGCACCTAAGACATTTGCTCCATTCCCTTGCGATAAAGCATATAACAAAGTAGTATTTTGTGACACGAATCTCTAATGTTGATTGCAGAAATCTCTTGCAGCCAAATGTTCAAATGCTTTAATTGCCAAAATGCGCAAGAGCCCTAATCCTAGCCTTTTAGTAACATGTGATGCGGCTCTGAATAAAACTCATAAAAAACAATCTGGTGATGGCGATGCCTAATCTCCAAATAAAGAAACTTCCTAGAACGGAATTCAGCTTTGTTCCGCCTCTATTGGAAGATTGGCGTTGACAATGCCTCGACACAGGCTTACTCCCCAAGTTCCACGAGCCTACACTTTTATGGGGTAGATGCTGATCTCAAATAAACTCTTCATCCTACCCGAGAAAGTGACCGGGCAAAGAGAGGGCCCTTAGCAAAGCTTTCTTGAAATTCATTTGCAAAACATTTTGAAGGTAGACCTAAAGGTTCATTTAAAACACTTTTGAATTTTTTTGTTTTTTTTTTTTTTTTGGGATGAATTTCATGAAATTGAATTCCATCGTAAAAAAAAAAAAAAAAAAAAAAAGAGTCGCATGATTTACAAATGTATCTATTGGATACGCAATCAAAACCCAAAATGGAAAACATGATTCTTAACAAGAATAAGAACAATGATAGAATACAAGAAACTCTTGTATAGATAATGGTAAAAATCAACTCTTGTTCTAGCTCTAGAATTCACTTCGTCGAATACGAAAATATCAAGGAGCATCATGCATAACCTGCAAGAAAGATGACGATGTCAATATGTGAATGAAAAATTGATCTTTCAATGATGTCACTTCTTACAACAAAATCGAGGCGACGGTACATGCCCCATAGTCCTCATTATGGGATTTTGGTATTTTATCAAGATTTGTCGTAAGAGAACGGACATCATTAGAAGATCGATTGACGGCTATCAATCAAATGTCCACTCTATTCCAAAAGTTTCATATGCAAAAGTGACATTGATTTTTGAAAGAAGTGATTTCTATTTTGAGGAATTTGTACACAAAATGTGATTTGCATTTCAGTCCCAAAACGTGAGAATGAGAGAATTGATTAAAAATGCAATGTCAATTTTTGTGCCCCAATATAAAATCACAACTTGATTTAACCCGGTTGCTTCTCAGTTCTCTCTGGGACATTTTGTCAAACACATGAGGTACGCTACTATAATGAGGGGTTTTTGGCTCAACGAAGCTCGAACCATAACGGGATCTTCGACACACAACAAACAAGACGTCAGAAATAAAAGTAAGGCGATGCAGGCCGGAGCTCGCGTGAACTGAACGGCCACAAGCTCTAGCCTAGTGTACCTGAGAAAGAGAGCACACACAAAGGCCCAGGGGACATACCTGGTGGACCGCGGTGGTGGACGGCGGCTCTCGGGCGGACGACTGACGATGGTGAAGCTTTCCTTCGAGCTCCCTCTCTCCCTTCGGGTCGTCCTCTCCTCTCTCGCTCTCAATCCCTCTCGGTTTCTCTCTGGTTCCTCTCAGATCCTCCTCGGCTCTCTTGGTTTCTCACAGTTCCAGAAGAAGGGCGTTGGGGAGCCAGATTCCGTGCACGGTCGAGCCTCTCTTTGGCTCTCCACCCTCTCTCAAGTACTTCTCTCGCTCCAACTCTCACTCTCGAGCACCTCTTTTTCCCTTTGTTGTGCCTACTTTCTTTTCTCTCTATCTTCTGTTCTTGTTCTTTCTTCGTCTACTTCATATCTGGGTTTCAGGGAAACGAGCGGCGGCTGGTGTGATCGTGGCGGCATAACTCGAGGGAGCGACACGGGCGAGGGGGGTTTAGAGCGGCGATGTCCGGTGGAGGAGGGCTCCGACTGCTAGCGCGGTGGTCGTCGTAGCTGCAGGTGCTGCAACGGCGTCACAGCTTTGAGCTGCTAGTGGTTGCTACGGCGTCAACGACGAAGCTGGTTGCAGGAGCGGTGGCGGCACGGCGAGGGGACTAGGAGCGGCGGCTTGGACGACCTCGGGTTGAGGCGACGAGGCCTCCCTTCTCGGATCCTTCCCCGACGCTGATTTCTCTCTCTCCCTCTGGTTCCTCTCTCCCCTTCGGACTCTCCCCCCTGATTCTCTCTTCGTGTTTTTCGTCGTGTGTCCATTCCCCCTTTTCTCTCTATTCACTATCTTCCTTTTTCTTTTTCCCCAGTCTCCGATGCCCCTCTGTTCACTGTCCTCCTACCACTCCCCTGCTACCCCTGTTTCTGTTCTGTTTTGCAGGTTCGCGTGTGAAGGAGGAAGATAGCCAGGCATGGGCTGGAGGGGAAAGGAAGTTGGGCCGGGCCTAGGCCAGATCAGGCCCAACTCGACCCCCTTAAGCATTTTTTTTGTTTTTTTGTTTCGTTGTTTTTTGTTTTTTTTTCTTTTTATGACAATTTTTTTTGGATTTTTTTTAGCAACTAATTCCTAGTTTTGTATGTGATTAAGTTTTAAGTAAAATGGCGAAATTTAGGTGTCAACAAACGGTTACCCAACCCTTGGAATGTTCCTAATTAGGCCTCTAGTGGCTCGCCAACTCGCCAACCCGATCCATCACCGATGAAGAGTCCGACGAGATCTCCAACGTAGCAGCCTTTTCTAATGAACGACGGATCAGAATTCATCACCGAGGAGGGCCAAAGCGAGCCCGATTCCCAGCTCGTTCTTGAACATTGCATCGAGACCCAGTCTTGGAAATCGAAGTGGCACCTCGGAGAGAAATCCGCGAATTCGACTACTCCGCAATCTCCTACCACCTCCTCGTCGTAGATGCAGTCGAGGCAAGGAAGGGGTGCTTCAAGAGCATACGGGCGGTCCTCCTCTTGTTCGGGTTCTTTGCGAAGCACTTCATCAAGGAATGGCCTATGAACTGAAGAGCACGACTTGCCGCGGGGATACGTGCTTCCCGAAAATCTTCATGGCGTCTTCTGACGCTTAACCCTCCCTCTCTCTCTCCCTCTCTCTCTCTTTCTCTCTCTCTCCCCCCAAATGCATCGGATGGAGCACCTTAACTTGGTTGTCGGATCATGGATAAGCGTGAGCTGGGAGTCCGGCCACGTTTGGACCGTCTTACTCATGCCATTGTATATTGCTTTACATTAATGGTACGATTGTTTTTCCCATTTGAAGTAGTTTTTCTAACAGAAAGAAAAAAAATCGACCAAAAAAGAAAAAAAAAGAAAAAGGTATAGGAAGTTATTCGAAAACTACTAAATTAATTATGAAACCTATTTGGTTAAGATAATCATGTACATCAAATTAATTATGTCAATAATCATGATGCTAATACTTATTTGTGTAGGGATTGCAATACCTTACTATAATAATATATCTTTTAATATAATTTCATTGGCCTACGAGGTGGTGATTCGATTAAGAGTCTCTACCTTCTTTCCTATCCTACTTAGGGTTTTTTTTACCTCGTCAAGATGAAAAAAATAAAATAAAAAATAGTAACTTTTTCCCTCTTTTTTTCCCCCTCATTTGGTGTTTCATTAGTCCCAACATATTTCTAAGCCAAGAACCCACAAAAAGAAACCCTAGTCCTCATATATTTTTGGTAGCATGGATTTTCGATCATTTGATGATTACCTTATGGCCAAACACCAAGAAGAGGCATGTCAGGGCTAAAGATGTGGGGAAGGCACGTAAAGCCCAAAAGGAAGGGGCGAAATTTGATGGTTTCCTTTGGCCTAATTATTTATGATACTTTGAAACGTCTCCCAATTTATTTATTTTTTATCTACCTTACTCTACTCTGCCCCCATCTCAATTGATTCTATACCTTAGATGTCTGAGAGTCTAGTAAAGATTGGAATTTCCTTAAATAAGGCCCATTCTATTATTAATGTTGTTGTGTAAGTTCTACTTTTAATTTTCATGTATTTTTCACTTATGTACCTTTGTAATATATGCACCTTATGCCTTGTCCCCTAGTTTGACCAGTTGAACCTGGTGAAGAGCACTAAACTGGACAAGAGGCCGGGTGCAATGTCCCTGTTGCAAAGATTTTTTCATTCTCCAATATTGTTTTGGATATACGAAGTTGCGGTGTACCTCCCAAGAAATCCGGATTTATTTTTTTTATTTTTTTGAAGAAAATTAAAGAACTAATGTTGGGACTAAATATATCTAAAGAGCCATAGCCCAAGAACATGCCGAACGGGCTGAGAACAAAATTAAAAAAAAATAAAAATTGCTCTTCAAATTATAACCAGTGTTCAAGTAAAAGAAACCGAGAAAGAAGGGAAAAATGAGTTGAGGGAGTTAACATACCCTATGTCCTTGGTGTCCCATCCCTTGATTTTAGCAGCCTCCTTGAGTGCCTTCCGCTAGAGATGCACAGTCTCAGTCTCATGTTTCAGCTTATGCTGAGTTAATTGATACCCATACACATTGATTTCAAGTTTCATGTTAGTAGGTGTCACATCATAGAAAATAGGCAAAACCTCCGGTTCATTGGTTTTCTTGCACTCCATCATGTGTTTCAACTCGTGAAGGCACCAACTACTAGAAGCATAACTTTTGGAGAAGATAGGAATGCAGATTTTCGAATCATTGATGGCCTCCAAAATTTCCAAACTGATCTCTTCACCAATGTCGATCCCCTTCTTGTTGATGAAAACATGATACTCTTATCTAGCAAGGCATGATAGAGGGAATCTGTGAAGTTAGCGTGAGTATTCCTCGAAACTTAAGAACACATCGAACTTAGCTCCAAATGTGCAGTGGCTAGTGGATCCTGTTTCTAAACAACTCCTTGTTTTCATCATAGCTGCATCTACCACCCTTAAAAAATTCACAAAAGATTACAAGCTTGGGATGATAAGAAATTTGATATTATGCACTTCAAGCAAGTTTATATCAATAGAATTCTGGGAAATCAAGTTTTTGTTTCCCTTACTTGTGTCGGGGAAGAACCGGACAACAAATCACCATAAAATAAACCTAATTTAGAATCAATGTCTCCCTAATACTAAACTAACTGAAATTGACTTAGCCCAGCAACAACCGGCCAATACAACCTTGCAATAAGCATATAACAACGAAATAATAAGGAGACAAAACCAACAATACCACCAAGGTTTTTCGTGGAAACCCAATGCGGGAAAAATCGTGGATCCTCCAAAAACTTCCATTAGTCACTAAGAATAGTACGATTAATAAAATATTATTCTCTATTCACATATGAGAGGTTCAATATTAACAATACAATTATAACTCTATTGAGACCTACTTTTTCCATTTGAAGAAGAAAAAAACATAGGTTTATGATTATTCCCTTAAAGACGGGCCAATACCACCATAAACAACCGGCCAATTCAACCTTGCAATAAGCATATAACAACGAAATAATAAGGAGACAAAACCAACAATACCACCAAGGTTTTTCGTGAAAACCCAATGCGGGAAAAATCGTGGATCCTCCAAAAACTTCCATAACTAAGAATAGTACGATTAATAAAATATTATTCTCTAGTCACATATGAGAGGTTCAATATTAACAATACAATTGTAACTCTATTGAGACCTACTTTTTCCATTTGAAGAAGAAAAAAACATAGGTTTATGATTATTCCCTTAAAGACAGGCCTACGACCCTCGTTTAGACGCTGGCTCTCCTGAGCCTATATCTCGTGTGACGTTTGGGTATTCAATTTAAGTTTCAAATTGACATTATAGTGATTTTTTTAATGAGGAATCACCACTAGTCAATTGGGATCGGTTGAAAATCAAGTAAGGCATGGAAGTATACTTCACTTTCTATGCAATCAAAGAAGTGCTTTTTCAATACCTAATCTTATCCATTTTAAGAAGATGCTTGTTAGGCAATTTGAATTGATTTTAAACCTATCCACTTACGTGTGTAATGATCATGTGAGTGCGAATCATTATCCTATCAATTAGCAACCAATGAAACATTAAATAAATTGCAAGGGAAAGCAAGAATCTAACTAAGAAATAGGAAATATGCCATTCCTAACCAAGCTAAAGGAAAACCAAAATTAACTTATTGAAAATGTGCAATCAAGAGTAATTGAAATAGAAATGCACAAACAACAACTTAACATTTGTTTAACATTTGTCCTAGGAACACTTAGACCCTATTTTAAAACCCTTAAGACTTGTTCAATTTTAAATATTTTTTTTCTTTTCAAGGATTCTCACACACTTTAAGAGAAAATTACTCAAATTTTTTTTAAGCTTTTCCCTAATTTAGAAAATAAAATAAAAATTTTGGAATATTTTTAATTTTAATTTTCTTATTTTGTAAAAAGTTAAGTTTTTAAAATTATTTAAAAATAATAATTTTTAATCCTAACAGACCTGTGTCGGATCCTCGAATCCGGTTCCGGGTGGGACCGACCCGGGTTGCGGGCCCTCGCCTGGAATGGGCTCGACGTGCAGGCCCAAATCCGACCCAAAATTTTAGCTAAACCCTTAAAAACTAACAAACTAAGCCCGGCCCACAGTAAAAAAAAAAAAACTAAAGTAGGAATTGCACTAAACCAGCCCAACTTGGCCAAGCTAGCCCAAACAAGCCCGGGCCGGCCAGGCCCGCTAGCTAGCCCGACCTGGCTCGTTTACCCCTGTTTCGCGGCGTGCTTGCCGCGACGGAGACGACCGCAGCAAGGGATGCCGCCCGTCTCCATCAGGCCAAAGAAGCGCCGCGGCGTCGCCAAGGCCTCGGCCGCCATCCCCTGACTGTCCTCGACAAACAGCCGTTTGTCGGGGACAGTACTCAAACCTGCGTCGGAACCCTCGACCGACCACATGCCCGAACAGTGGAGACAAGACAAGGGGGTGACGGAGGCTGGGGCTCGCATGAGCCGGACAGCTGCGAGCTCCGGCCCGACACGCCCGAAGCAAGGTAGAACAGGGGAACACACAGAGGGCAAAACTGGGGGTCGGCCAATGTATGATCCTTCCCGGCTCGGACATGACAAATGGAGGGTGAGCTTGATGGATCGGGCAACGCCCGTTCGTCTCGCACGCCTCCCAGCCGGAATCCTTGGAAAACGACCCAATCCGAGTGAAATCGAAAGGGAACCGTGACTTACCGGAGACTTCGCGCGGGGGAAAGGAGGCTGCTGGCTCAAGGGAGCGGCCGGGAGTTGTCGGACGAGGCTCTGGCATGGCCGAGCTGCCGGAGGACTCCTTGCTCTTGGTCTCGCTCCCTAGGTTTCTCTCACGCCCAATCTCTGTCTTGGCGGACTCCTCTCTCTCTCTCCGTCCGAACCCCACCATCTCTCTCTCCACCTCTCTTTCCTTTTCAATGGCCACCGGCGCACATGGCCTCGGCCATGCCAATTGCAGCCTGGCCCCCGACAGGACGATCACGCTGTGAAGTCCCTGCTCCGTTCTATCCGTCGTTCTCTTCTTTGCCACCCACGTCCTTTGTTCAGCGAGCACGGGGGAAGAGAGGAAAGACGAAAGAAGGAAGGAATCTGGACCGGTGGAAGAAGGAAAAGAGAAGAGGCCAGGCCGGGCCGAGCCCAGGCAGAAAAAAAAGGGAAGAAAAATAAAAGAAATGATGGCCCGCCCGGTCTTTCCTTTTTTTACCTATATGTCATGCAATTTAACGAAATTTATTTTTTGTCAAGAGTTATAAATTGTTATAATTTTCTATGTACTTAATGATTAATTAAACGGATTGACAAAATTTAGGTATCGATAACTTTCTCACTACAAAAGTGGTTCATATAAATAAAGACAAAAAAAAACCGAATCACAATTGGACAATTCAAAGAAAGTTCTCAACAAATAAAACCAATGAACTCATAGTTTTCAGTCTCATGAATAACACATTCAAATTTGAGTTAGAACCATTAAAGTTCGGCTTTTGAATGGGGACTACGAAGTAGCAACCCTCGATTCGGCCCTCTTTTTCTCTTCTTCCCCGCGCTCTCTCGATGCTTGCGGTGAACTCTCTCTTTTCTGCCTCCTCTTCCTGGCCACACTCACGCACGAAGTAGCGACTTCCTTTTCTTGTTGCTTTTGACCTATTGACTTTTTCTTCTCTTTTATTTTAATGTTAAGTGGGCCTCGCATAGAGGTGGATCCAGCCAGCAATTTGCGAAATGGCGATGGCTGGACTAGGGCCCAACCATAGTCGGGTGGACACAATTCAGGAGAAGTCGTACTCTAACTAAAATTGCGGGGGCATCGTTAGTCAGGACACCGACAAATGTAAAGGAAAAATATAAAGCACACGAACCCAAGTCAAAAATGTAAATAAAAAAAAGAAGGCGTGACCATAGAAATTTCAGAAGACAAAGGCCGATGCAAAAAGGTCCAGAGGCCGCAGGCCGGGACAGGGAATAAAAATCATGGCGTTATTTCGCAAGAAGATGGTCAAATTGGAGAAGTTTGGTACAGGGATCGAGAATACAATTTCATTACCCGACAATTTCATAGCGATGGAACCGTCACATCGTGTGATCCATCATTATTATCCATGATCCTAGAATGATTTCTATCCAACGTGAAAATAATATGTTATAGATCATCCCATAGTGTGTACAACCATTGGTGTGGCTCGTGTAAGTTTCTATAATGATCAAAAAGCAGTGATTGACAGAGAAATGTCACTCATGTATATGCTCCGTCAAAATGATAATTCTAATAAAGTCTTCAAAGCCATGGTTGGAGAAGGGTTTGAATGGATTACTTTGTATTCACATATGATACGAGACATGTTACAACTTATATGTTAGTTGACTCATTTATGTTCTTTTACGTTTTCCCAGTTTTTCTTTCTTCAAGCCTGAGCTGGAAGGGTGGGTCCAAGAAGCAAATGAGTCCTGAAAAATGTAACCTTCATTGTTGTATATAAGATCTCACCTTGGATTTGCGGGGTTGTTGATCGAAATCAACATATATAGATGTTGGGAATGGAACTAGCTCCGTTGGAGGGAGATTTTAGGCCAACGGGAGAGAGATAGAGAGAGAGAGAGAGAGAGAGAGAGGACTTTACTGGGCGTCTTCTGAGATTACTGAAGAGCCAGTACAGCAAGAATCGAGGAAAGTGACGTTTGGTCAAGGAAAGGTACATCCGTCGTCAGCTAATCATCAAAATCCTCCTTAGCGACGTGGTGCCCTTGTATCATAATACCTGTGCAGCACCGTTTGTTAAGATGTACGTGAATTGAGTTATATTAAAAAAGTCCTATATCGAATAAGTGATATGATATATAGCAGTTAATATATTTAAATTTACTCATAACTCATTAACTTAAATTTCTGAGTTAATATGAGTCCAATTGGATATATTAACAAACAAGGATTTAGATTCTCTCTTGATGATCTTCCCCAGATGAAGAGATTTCTGCTGCACGCTCTCAACACCGTTAAGCATGTTCATCTTGTTCGTCTAAATCATGCATTTGAATTGTTAAAGATGGTGAGTTTTCCCGAGGTGAATCTTTGGATTACGAGATCCATGCACTTCTCGGTAGTGACCTCATACATCTTCCATGGAAGGCTGTCACTATTTATTCAATGATCATTAAGCGAATGAATTGACGATTTCAAACATTAGGAAAGTGAAAAACGTAGAATACTATAGACGAAGAAGTTTATTGTGAGAAATGAATGTGGCACAGTACTAAGTAATGCAATGAGCATTAGCCTTCCATAGAAGGCTGTCATTGTCTATTCAAGTGGCATTAGCCAAATGTACCGACGATTTCAGACAATAGGAAAGTGAAAAACTTAGAATACTTTACACGGAGAAGTTTATTGCGAGGAAAGAATGTGGCATGATACTAATGCAATTAACCAGACTCGCTTCAATGTGCTCCAATATGGAAATGAAATCTTAGTCATGCAAGATAATTTTTGCGGGTTCACATGTTGAGAAGGGTGGCAAAGTCAGCTTGCCAAACTGGACGAAGATCCCTAATTTATGCCAATTATTTTTCCGTAATTAAGCTACTTGGGCAGCGAACTTGCTTAGACGGTGTAGACAAGGACCACGATTTTTATTTTTATTTTGAGATTTTTTTTTTGGTTTTATTTCCTATTTTTCTAGACTAATTTAGTAGTTTGATGAGTGGTGATTGTGATGATAGGGATAAGATTGATCATGTCATTATACGTTCTTGGCCTATCAGGGGAGAAATTAGAGTAAGAAATAATCAAATTGAAGAGAGTGATTAGACCCACGGCTTGACCATGTCATTGCACCTTCTTTTCAATAAAAGCCAGAAAATTGGATATATTTTGTGTCCAAAATCCAAATGAATGCAAGATCGCTTTCAGTGACTCGAGAGGCAACTGAAATTCCATGGACAATGAAAAATGAACTTTCAAGCGGTGCGGACTCTTAGATGGCCGAAAATGACGTTCCTCTTCCTCGGATGCGATTTTTTGGATCCACCTGCGTGGTCAAAATTATTGAACCTACTAACACTACGAAACAAGTAAGATGCAGGCCTAAGTCAGGTGAATGGTCCAAACATCACCGTTCATGCGAGGTGGTGTGAGTCTGAGAGATGTTCAACCAGTAATATGCACACTAGGTTTACTACACATTGACCATATCGGCATTTTGAGAGTCTAGTCGGTTTACAACACGTTGATCTCGAAAAGATGCGAAACAGGAGACAGATAAAGGGCACCCCAGTAATATTCCCCTTGCACAATCAAAATCAATCTCCAAAGTGTGTAGTACAAACATGGTGAAAAGTGTTAGCAACTAATTACGTAGGAGTGGACATTGTCACCGCTACCCATTAGACACAAAAATAATGGTCGCGGGATGGATTTAGTAGTACGAAAATGATATATTGGAAGACCCAAACGGCGTTGCTTATTATTAGTTGGCGAATTGCGCTGTGAGGATGCCTTCCACTCAAACTGTCAAAAGGGCTTGGCATCGGATATCGAGACATACAGTATCTAAGAAAGTGGCAGATTTGGTACTGTTTTCCCGAAGACTCCCCAAATCAGGGTCCGCTCACTTAAGGAGACTCATCCAGACCAAAGCAAGTAATGAAAGACTTCATCTGGGTTCTCGCCCAGATTTCGGGATTACTTGGATGTAAAACAAGAAGAGAGTATCGGCAGGCATGAGGCAAGAAAAAGATACTGTACCAATTAAGGATACACAGCGTGCATGCACTAGGATCTATCCTTAAGAAGACTCATCAATAAAGGCCCAAGTTCAAATTACCAAATGTGATAACATGTGATCTCTGTATTATTGATTAGGTGGTTACAGTCTAAAAGGAACATGAATTAGACATGAATCAAAGCTAAATTCTGACACTTCAAACTCAAAACAAATTCAGAGAGCAAAAATTTGGAGATGAAATAAGTAAATCTTACGATTCGATTGAGTGTATTTGCCCTTCTTCTTTAGTCCCTTTATAGTCATGAGCGTCTAGCATGCCACTTTTCATATTTAATGACTTGTCCTCCACATTTTGGACAATATGCTTATGAGACGTGTCTGACCACGGTCTCCATTGCTTTTATATTGTAGGAATAACTTGAAAATAACCATTCCTGCACTATTTCCCGACTTTAACCGTTTGACATTATGCCAACTGCTTCTGCCATGCGTGTGTCAGTCATTTGTGCCACGCATCTGGCTATGATTTCCATGTCTCGAGATTCTAGAGTCAAGGCATAAGAGTCTTTACTTCTCTTTTCCATGCTTGCATCATCGTAATTGCCAATGTCAATCTCGCGCATGCCAAAACTCCCACTGGCCAAACTTATGCCAATCATAACTTGGTTGGGATAATTTATCGAACATCATGCAATTATAAAGTCAATATTTTCTTTGCTATGATTATCTCACAAAGTCAATGTCTCCCTCAAAATGACCAATACCTATTTTTGCCCTTTATAGGTTTTAATCCCCACCGCCCACATAATTTCAGGACAGAGAGTACAAAGACAGCCAACATGACCAAGATTCAACATATGACTATGTGAAAGTTAGTTAATAAATAAAATATGCAAATCTAGTGAGAAGATTCGACTTAGTGGTTGTCCTCAACTCCATGAGTTTAATATAAGTGATTATTTATTTGACTTGTTTTTTTTTAAGGGCCCGGCAACAATTGGATTCTTCACTTTACAAAAGGTAAACATTTTCAAGGTTGGGCCATCAATTATATAATTGTCAATGTTTCGATTGTTGCAAAATAATGGATTTTTAAGAATGGCATTTCTCTTCCTCGAAATAAAACAAATTAGAATTTATTAATCCCCTACACACTTTTTAGGATAAAACTTTTTCAGCAACCGATAAATAATAGTAATTTTTGTGTCTATTTTCCGTCATTCTTTGAAGTCTTGCAATGAATTCGTAATATAACTCTAGATATCTAAATGAATAAGGATGTCCCATGATCTATACTAATAATAAATATGTATGTCAATCTATACTGATCAAGTTGTATATATCATTTAATTCATGGAATAGATATTTATAGAAAACAATCTAATTTTCATTTTTACAAACCAAACACATTTTCGAGAGAATGAAAATGGAAACTTGGAAATTGTTGCAAATAAAAAATATATTCCGTACCAAATGGCCGGAATCCACATTAATATCTAGATTGAGTTGAGGGGTCGAGAAATGATTTTTGGAATAATTTCCTTAACTTTCATCAACTTCATGATAAAGTGCCACGCCCAAATTGGAAATTTAAAATTTGGTATGGTCAGGTTGGATTTGATCAAATCTCCCCTTCTACGTAACCCAAGAATTACTCTATCTCTTCGTTAATTTTGCAGGGTTTCGATGGCTCACAAAACATAAAACGGATATTTTTTATGGTCAACATCTCTCCACAGTTTAAGCAATAATTTCGTTATTTCGCTCCCTCAAAGCGCCCCTATTTTTCGATAAGAACGTCATACAAATTTTTTACGTGAGAAACTGACTTGCATGGGTAATATCACCACACCAAGTAAAAATATACTCATTAACTTCCCAAACATGTGCATTCATTGTCATTGTCTATAATTAATTAAAAACAAACTCAATTGTGGATGGTGATGGTGAAATCAACACGTAATCAGATGTGACAATTCATGATGCAACATGAGAATACAATTCAAACACGACATGGATTTATTGTGAGAAAACGGGATTCGGTGTGAGACGGTTTAATTGAAACTAACACGTTTTCATCCAATATTTTGGAATGACGCTTTGAAATTATAATGAAACATCTTGATTATGACATGAAAGACGTTAGTAATAGCTATAACACGTTGCCAACCCAATGTCATGGGGTGCATTACATATTTTGTTATTGTTACATTTAGAACCAGTAAAGGTAGATGCTTGCAGAAAATCTATAAAATTAAAATTGTTGACATTAAATTTCTGCTTAAAAATCATTCGTGTTTTTTTTTTTTTTTTTTTAATAAAAATTTGGGATGAATCCACCGACAACGACTGAATTTAGCCCCTAGCCTAAAACATCAATCTTTTATAGTTTTGCATTCACAGTTCTTACGACATTTCTTTGCATTTAGCAACTAGAGGCATCTTAGTTTTAGGACCTTGGACCTGACGTTAAGAATTTTAATTAACGAGGACATTAGAGCTCCCAAATCCTTCAAAAACACAATAAACTCAACCTTTTCTTTTCCCGCCGGTTCACACGTTCTAATCACCCACTTAATTTTACATTTCTTCATATTAATAAGCTTCATAGGCCACCCAAAATTTGCTGATAATTAGACAAGAAATTGAAGGAGAAATGGGCTGGAAATGAGAGCTAAAGCCTTGGGGATTGCAGCTAAATTGACCGTGAATTTCAATTGCACCAAGGACAATTTTCAACTAAAAATTATGAGCTGGAAGCAGGCAGGATGCTGGAGTTTCTGCAGCAACTTCGTTGACCAATGGTGGGACTTTTGTGGGGCCCTCCTTCACTTAGTCCTCTCCTAAAGACCTTCAGTTTCAGCTGAAACCAGATAGGCAAACAAAGAAGTGACTAAGAGTGACAACCAAGAGTGAGGGAGTGACCGTGAGATAAGAGAAGGAAACCGTGAGTAAAGGGTGTGTTGCCGTGAGCTTTGCTGAGCGCGTTCGCCTATCTTTCTCATTATTCGAGGTAGGAGTCATTCTATTCTTGTTTCATCCTTGTTTTTGTATCATCATTATGTTCCTCGAGTACAAACCCAGTGTTGTTGTCGAATCCTGTTGGCTGGTTCCACCTCTATGTGGGTCCTAGCTAGCACATAAAAAAAAAAAAAAAGAGAGAGTAAAAATAAAAAAATAAAAGAAAGAGAGGTGTTGTTGCTTCGTGCGGGATATCAAGGGCTATGAGTTGATAGCTTTTGTTCATTGAGAATCTCCTTCAAATTCTCCAATCTCGATTAGTGTTTTTCTGCTCCATTTATATTAATTTACTTTTATGGTGAGGCAATACGACCATATTGTTAATATTGAGCCTCTAGTATATAACTAGAGACTGACACTCTATGTATGCTATTATTCTTAATGATTAGTAGAAGTTTATGGGTGGTTCATGGATTTTTTCGCATTGAGTTTCCATGTAAAACCTTAGTGTTTCTGTTGGCATTATCTACTTATCATTTTTGCATTATATTTACTTATTGCGAGGTTGTATTGGCTGTTTATTGTTGAGGTTAAGTTGATTTTGGTTGGTTTAGTTTTGGGAAAGATATTGATCTTGGATGGAGTTTAGTTATTAGTAAATTGTTGCCCCGGTTCTCCCTAACAAATATGATGGCTTGCCTTGCCCTACTGGGCATCGCAAGCCTATCACCTTGGTCTATTAGATGATCCACTTGGCCATGATGTTGATCGTGTGTCATTTCATCTTTAGATCATGCAATTACTTTGTTTAAAGTCATTTGTCATGCCTTGAACCCCTTATCCAAACTTTGACCGTGAGTTTGCCTCCCCGATTTGTTTGTTGCTTCCTTTTTTTTTTGTCATCTTTGCTTATCTTCATGTTGATGCACATTACTATTAGAATGGAGCCTTAGGCCTTCGCTTAGATGTTGTTTTGGTTGTCCATATTTGTATCTCAATATAGGAGCATGTTATAGCTAATGCATTTACTAGATTTGCTTGATTTTGAAGGGCTATGTTGAGTTTTAACTTTCAATTAAAGATAAGGATATTTTAGACCGTGCACTTTTGTTTTAGGGTTTTTTGAAGGGAGACTATAAAATGAATGTGTTTAATAACATATCAAAAACACTAACCTCCATATTTTTTTTGTTTTGTTTTTTTCTTATCTTCTTGTTAGATCTTTAAATCTTGTGGCTCACCAAGTGGTTTTTAGAGCTTTTGGGTTGTACTCTCGTACTCTTTATTGAAGATAGTGAAACCCCCTCTCTCTATGTGATATTTCCCATTTTCGGTTCCCATGTAAATTTTGTATCTCTTGTGATTTCGATTTTACTTTCATCCTTTGGTACTTGTGCTTAGATTGGTGCATCTTTTGGCCTTTTTTTTGGCAACAACTTGGTATTAGAGTGAAGGAATTTCGGACTTTTTTTTTTTTGGTTCAAGATGGCATCTATCAAGTTTGAAGTGGCATCCTTCAATGGCCAAAACAATTTTGAGCTATGAAGGATCAATATGAATGTGTTATTGCATTTGGAAGGTTCAGTTAGAGTCTTGTACAGGAATGATCTCAATGATATGACTATGGCTGAGATCAAGGAGATGGAAGAGAGGATGCATAACATCATCCAATTGTCGTTATCCAATAAGGTGTTTCGTGAAGCTGCTTATGAAGAAACAACTTTGGGATTGTCGAATAAATTTGAGAGCCTCTACATGGAAAAATCTCTTATGACAAGATTATTTTTAAAGCAACATCTTTACGCACTAAAGGTGTACAAATGTACTCATATCCAATAATATCTAGATTAATTTAATAAGATTGTTATGGATATAAAAAAATCTAGATTTGAAGTTAGATGATGAAAATGAAGTTTTAATTGTGTTATGCTCACTATCTAGCTCATATGAAAATTTTGTGAATTATATGCTGTATAGAAGGGAATCCATAATTCTTGAAGATGTGAATGTATCATTGAATTCCGAGATATGGGTACAAAGTTGAATTCGAGTAGTAGTAGTGATAAAGTTGATGGCTTAATTGTTAGGGAAGATCAAATCATCGTGATAGACGCGCAATAATAGTAAAAAAGCATTCGAAGTCTCGGTCAGGTGATAAGAGTAAGGTGGAGTATTACTATTGTCATAAATTCGGACACTGTAAAAGTGAGTGTCCATTGCTCAAAGCTCAGGGGAAGAAGTCGATGGAGAATTCCGATTTGGCTAGTCTGGTGAAAAATAACGACTTAGCTAATGCAAACAAGGTTCTTACTATTTTGTCTTCAAGTTTTCGTGTCGATGATGAATGGATTTTGGATTCAGCATGTTCATACCACATATGTCCACATAGATATTAGTTCCACACATATGAGAAAGTCAGTTGTGGTTTAGTTTTAATGGACAATAATGCGGTTTGCAAAATTGTGGGTATTGGTACGGTGCGAATCAAATATCATAATAATGTAGTAAGAACTTTGACAAACGTTAAGCACATCCTAGATTTGAAATAATAATATTATTTCATTGAGCAGTTTAGATTTTATTGGGCGCATATACACAGGTGGAGTGGAGTTTTGAAAATTTCAAAAGGCTCCTTGATTGTGATGAGAGCCAACTAGAAGAACAACCTTTATGTTTTACATGGAAGTACTATTGTGGGTCCTTTAAATATATCATCATTTTCAGATTCTAAAAAATCAATGTTGTGGCATATGCGGTTAGGCCACATGAGCGAAAGAGAAATGACTATCTTGAGTAAACGTGGTTTACTTTGTTGGGTTCATACGATCTCACTTGACTTTTGTGAATATTTTGTTTCCAAGAAGCAGTGCAGAGTTGGTTTCAGTCTTGGGGTGTACTTGACGAAGGGCACAAGTAACATCTAAGGGTGATATGGTTTATCTTCTGACATTTATTGATGATTTTTTTAGGAAAGTCTAGGTTTATTTGTTAAAACGTAAAAGTGATTTTTTTATACGTTCACGAAGTAGAAGATGTCGATAGAAAATCAAATTGGGAGGAAGATAAAGTGTCTCAAAATGGACAATGGTCTTGAGTTTTGTAGATGTGATTTCAATAAGTACTGTGAAGATTCGGAGATTGTTTGATATCGAATAGTTAGGTATACAGCTCAACAAAATGGGTGGCAAAGCGCATGAACTTTGGAGAGAGCTAGGTGTATACTCTTTAATCCTAGAATTGGGAAAGATTTCTAGGTTGAAACCGTGAATACAACATGTTATTTGGTGAATCGTTCTCCTTCAACTGCAATTGAATATAAGACTCTTAATGAGATATGGTCAAGTAAACCTTCTAATTATTCTAGTTAAAAAACTTTTAGATGCCCTGCTTATTATCATGTAAAAGAGGGTAACCTTGAACCTAGAGCTAAGAAGTGTATTTTCATTCGTTATGTAAACGGGGTTAAAAAATATAGGTTATGGTGTTCTGACCATCATTTATCAAAGTTTATAATTAGTAGAGATGTTACTTTTGATGAAAATTTCATACTTGAAAAAAGAAAAGTTGTTATTGGATCTACATGTATCTAGGAGAAGAATGTTGGAAAAGAGGTGGAGCTTCATGTAAAGCATCCACGAAAAATATCTGAATATGTTCATATTCAACCAGAAATGACAACAAGCAAGAAGACTCAGATTTTATCAAAAACGAAGTAGAAGAAGTTGAGCAACCTTAGAGTTTGGTTGTGGGGAGGGCTAAACGACAAATTAAGCCTCCCCTAAGGTATGGTTTCGCTGATTTGGCAGTATATGCTCTTACAGTTGCTAAAAAGCTTGATATTGAAGAATCTTCTACATTTCATGAAGGTACTAGTTATTCTAAATTTGAGAAGTGACTTGTTGTGAGAAATGAAGAGATAGAGTCTCTTCATAAGAACCAAACTTGGGACTTTGTGAAATTGCCTTAGGGCAAAAGAGTTTTTGGGTGCCAATAGGCCTTCAAAGAAAATAGTGAATTCTGGAGATTGAAGATTAAAAATTCAAGGCACGTTCAATAGCGAAGGGTTTTAGTCAAAAGAAGGGGATCGGCTTTAATAAAGTGTTCTCTCCAGTTATGAAACATAATTCCATTCGTGTATTACTCATGTTAGTAGCCATTTATAATCTAGAACTTGAGCAACTTGATGTCAAGACCACTTTTTTACATGGCGACCTTAAAGAGACAACCTATATGTCTTAACCCAAGAAATTTGTTGTTGAGGGTAAAGAAGATCACATTTGCAGGTTGAAACGTTCTTTTTATGGTTTCAAGCAATCTCCATGACAATAGTACAAGAGATTTGATAGCTTTATGTTGAGTCATGATTACTCACAAAGTACGCATGACAGTTGTGTGTACTATAAGAGATTGTATGATAGCTCTTTTATTTATTTGATATTATATGTAGATGACATGCTTATTGCAACGAAGAACATATGTGAGATACAACATTAAGGCAACTTAATGAGGAATTTGAGATGAAAGATCCCGTAGCTACCAAGAAAATTCTCAGTATGGAGATTCAAAGAGATAGACAGGTTGGGAAGTTATACCTTTTGCAGAAGCAATATATTGAAATAGTGCTTGAACGCTTGGGTATGAAGAATGCCCAGCCAGTAAATACTCCTTTGGCGTTCCATTTTTGGCTTTCAACTTCTTTATTGCCTAAAACTAAAGAAGAGAAAGATGAGATTTCTCGAGTTTCATATTCTAATGCTATAGATAGTCTCATATATATTATGGTTTGCACTCGTCAAGATATTTCACAGTCTGTTAGTGTTAAATATATGGCATATTCGAGTAAAGCTCATTGGCAAGCCATGAAATTGATTCTTCGGTACATCCAAGTTACCTCAAATGTGGGTCTAATCTTTGATAAAGATTATAATATAGGACATTCGGTTGTTGATTCTGACTATGTAAGCAATTTCGGCTAGTTAGAGAGCAATTTTGCAAGACACAATTGCTTTGTCTACCACCGAAATAGAGTACATGGCAATAGGGGGAATGGTAAAAGAAAATCTTTGGTTGAAGCGTTTGATTAGAGAACTTGGAGTGAAGTAGGAGGGAGCCTCCATTATTTTTGGTAATAACCAAAGTGCGATCCAGTTGATCAAGAGTACGATGTATCATGAGAGCACAAGACATGTCAACATACGGTATTACTTTGTGTGTGATAAGGTTACCAAAAGTACAATTATGATGAAGAAAGTAATTGTGGCGAATAATCCAGTAGATATGTTGACCAATCTAGTTCCTTTGACCAAGTTCAAGCATTGCTTGGACTTGATTGGTGTTTTAATCATTTGATTTGCTTAGGCAGAGTTGGTGACATTTTATCCCTTGTTTCTCACACTGAGTATGCTCATGTGGGCTTAGGGGTGTGCATCATCAATTCCGCCGTTTTAAGGGTAGCCTTGTGTATTCACTTTTAGTGGTGAAGAAGAGAGGTCCTTTGGTATTTGGCATAATGCTCTTTTAGAGATTTGAAGCCAATGTGGAGATTTATTGACTTTTGACTTTCAAATTAGATATAGGGGTATTTTAGACCTGTCTTGTGGTATTTGGCATAATGTTGTTTTGGAGATTTGAAGCCAATGTGGAGGCTTGTTGAGTTTTCACTTTCCAATTAGAAATAAGGGTATTTTAGACTATACACTTTTGTTGTAGGGTTTTTTTGAAGGGAGACTAAAGGGAATGTGTTTAATAACACATACAAAATCCTAACCTCCATATTATTACCTTTTATTTTTATTATTATCTTCTTGTTAGATCTTTCGATCATGTGGCTCACCAAGTGGTTTTTAGAGTTTTTGGATTATACTCTCATACTCTTTGTTGAAGTTAGTAAAACCCCTCTCTCTCCTTGTGATTTTTCCTGTTTTGGGTTTCCATGTAAATTTTGTGTTTCGTGTGATCTCGATTTTGCTTTCATCCTTTGCTACTTGTGCTTCGATTGGTGTATCTTTTGGCATTTTTTCGTGATAGGCTATAAGCCGATGTCCGAGCTATGGTTGGCAAGTTGTTGGTCTTGACTTAGTCATTTGATGAACCTCGAGCCAACCCTCATGGGTCCTTATGGCTTGGGGTGCATCACCTTGACTTTTTGAACTTTTCTAAACCCTTTTTGAGTTAAATAAAAAATTTAGAAAAATAATTAGATGACAATATTTAATCTACTTTAAGAATAACAATATATTTTGAAGTATAAAAACTAAAAAATAAATAATTATAAATGATTGTAGACTCTATCCCTTCAAGAATTTGTAACTCTCAATAAACTGTCAAAATTGTGTGCATGCTGGACAGTGGGCATTTCCAAGGCCATTGGTTCATTCACATTATTGTGAAGTGTCTTGGGCCGGCCCTCATGAGCCCAGTGGCAAGTAGATGCATTGAGGCGTCTTGGCCTTTGCTTGGGGTCGTGTGCTGTGCGAGATGACGTCCGTAGCCTGCCATTCAGACCATACAAGTGGCTGGACAGCGAACTTTCAACAATTTTGTGATGGATAACATTTTTCACATTTTCTGATGTTCAGATAATCTAGGAAGATGAGATAATGCACTATCATTTCATAGTCAGAAAGAGGCCTATATCTTGCAGTCAGGAAAATGATTTTCTTTTAAAAAAATATTCGCTTTTTATAAATTTTCATTTTCCTTCCTGGAATCGGCCAAGAGCAAGCTGCATGCCCATCTCAGTTTATTTTCTTGTGGTAGAGGAAAAAATAGAAAGAAGCAAAAGTCGAGAGGTAAATGTAGGGGAATGAAACACAATAACCTTCCTCATTGCAGTTGAGAATTTGAAATCAAGAACCAACAGGAAATATCAATCACTTCCAACTGCAGAAACATGAATTTCTTGGCCGGTCGTGTGCTTGAAACCACTTCACTTGTTCCTGGCTGACCTAGAAAATCACAAATGATCCACATCAATGGCTTCATCAAATCAAGCATGGATATTTTCTTGAGCCGTCACTTGAGCGATACCGTGTCGAACTTCTCACTGTTGACTTGGTACCCGTGGCATGGGTGTATTCGATAGGATGCTCTTGAACAAAGCATGTGCATGAGAGGGGAGATACATTGGGACTTCGTATCCCGATCCCAACACAACAACGAACGTAAGCCCTTCGTATACCTTGATCCAACCTCTGAGCTGATCAGAAACCAAAGAGTCTTCTTTCTGTTTAACGTAAATTACTGCACGAAAGCTTGTCTCCAGCTTGATTTGAATTGCGCTTACTAGATTGTTTTGGTTCCAAGGGTACCATTTATCTGTTGGAGTCAACACCTAATATAAAAACAAGAAGCCAAAAGCATGAAGAAAACAAAGAAAGAATTCTCCACTACACGCGTGAGAATTCTAGAGAAAATGAAAGCAAGAGTTAGACGGTTTGTAAACCGCCAAGGAGAAGTGTGCTGCAAGAAGGCACACGTTGGCCAAACAAAAGGAATGGGCACACAATAATATAATATTAAAAGTTGCTACTGGAGACCTCAAGAAGCACGAAGGAAGGTGAACTTGCGGCTGGCAATATTTTATTCACACTGAAGACAGCAACAAGAAGAAAATTCGCAGCCCACTATTTTTGACTCCTTAGCCAAGAAGAAAAGTTCAACTTCGACTCTTGCACGTTGAAGACAATGGTGGTGGAGTTTAGGCGGTGAAGTCCAGGCGGTGAAGATGCTTATAAATATAGGGTTACGTTAGTTTATTTAGAGAGAGAAAGAGAGTGAGATAGCTTCAGAAGCATGTAGAAAGCTAGAGAGAGTTTTAAGCTTAGCAAAGCTTGTGTGTGTACTCTATTAAGCCTCTGCAAGGCATATTGAGTAATATATTCTCTCTCTGTGTGTTTGTACTCTCTCCCTCCAAATCCTTTTGGTTCCAACATTATCCTGTAGTTTTAGCTTAAGGGCTTTAACGTTGCGCCAAGCCGTTGACAAGGGAATGGCTATATCTGTAGTCCTGGCCCAAAAGGAAAAAAGTTTAATCTGTGAAAGTAAATATTTGGTACTATTAGTGTCTAAAACCAAAAAAGACATCTTGATGATGAATGGATGTATAACTTCCATTATTGTCAATTACTGTTTATGCGCTAATTCTACCAATTATATTACAATCATGAGTATATCTCAAATTAATTAAATGTTGCAAACTCAAGATTAAATGCATTGGCATGATTTTCTTCTTGTTTCTAACATCTAATACGCCTTACCTATATATCCAAATGTGCGATTGGGTCTCTGTGAGTTCTTTTAGAATCAGCAACATCGATGATTCTGTGTTGCTTTCTACATAGTGTTCTGTCGAACCAGGTCACTGTGTAAGCGAAACCGCATGATTTATCATTCCCAAGGAATTTTCCATGCCCTTGATTTGAGTGAAGTTCTTGTATCATGAACATTTTCTGGCTAGAGTATAGTTCGCTGGAAAATACGAAGGGTCGCTGTGGAAAGCTTCCTGCACCTCTTTCCTTCTCAAAGTGAGTACTAGTGTCATTATCCGAGTAATGTCCAAACCCATCTCTGTACATCAAATCCTATTTGCAGAGAAAAACTGAGGATTGAGTATCAAAGTGCCGTCAGGCTTTCTTACCGCTCATTTTCCAGCCTCTAAGAATAAATTTAGGAGCTATCTCACCTGTATGGGGCTCGCAGATGGTCTCATTGATGTATGCTTCATCCCAGGCTTTATCGCAGCCATCAAAGTGTCTATCGACAGCGCAAAAGTTCCATATGTTTCGGTATGTAGTGTCTGAGATCAACCCATGATTCCACAGGTAATTAGCCATACCTGTTTCTCCAGTTTCGTCGTCAAGGAGGGTTTCCTGGCTAGGAAACATTACCAGTGTTCCATGCAAATTGTCTCTTAAAAAGATTCCCGTCGGGCAAGATCTGGATGGGTCCAATCTCTTGAAAGGCTCTGTACCCGATTGTCGAGGCGCTGGGTCCTCCATTGAGCCATAGAAGAAGAGGTTTAGACTCTGCATCCGATGACGTTTTTTTCGTTTATGGTCACATGTCCCGAATACTGAGCAAAACTCACGTCCATAGGTTGTCCAGGTAACGCCGTAATCTTGGCATTTACTGCTTCATCTACTGAAGGTCTAGCAGCGATGGCCGACACCAGTAAGTTCAATAAGAGAAGGCAAACGATATTCGATGACGCTTCTTTTGCTATGTTTCAGTTGTCTTTTGGTGGCGCTTCTTCTTGATGTTCTTGGAATCCTTTTCCTCTTATGTAAATGTATACGTTGTGGTGTTAACCGTCGACTGAAGATATAAAGTTGTTTGCATGGTTGTGGGTAAATAATAGTATTTTGTTATCTATTGTTAGCAATAGAGGTAAGCAGTTCTAGGTTCCATATAGGTTTCATTTGAAACATAGAACCTACCCATTGAAGCACGTTCCTCATTTTTTAGAACTTGGAATTTGTCCTACATACCCTAAATCCCGAAACCTACCCTGTCACAAGTTTTAGGGTTTACCTAGGTTTCACTTATATTATTAATTAAACGATCGCAATGAATTAAAACATTTAATGACCTCAATTTGCTGTTACAATTCATTGACCATATATACATATGAAAAATATGAACATTAAAAATGTAAAAGTCTCGGTCATAAAATAAAAGCTCATATTAGTACTTCCAAATTATACATTCATCATCAAGCGACATGGAAAATTGGAGGATCACACAAAGACATGAACCAATAAAAACATCAAAACTTGTTTTAGGTTCTAGGTTTCGGGTTCTAGGTTTCTCCAATCAAGAACCTTGAATCTACCTGTTCAAATAGGTTTCTCATTTTTTGGAACTTGTAAACTACCTTGCATACATTATAACCTAGAACCTACAAGTTCCGAACCTACAAGTTCCCATCGGTTCAATTATAAGGTTTTAGGTTCTACTTGTAGAACCATGCCTGCCCCTAATTAGCAACAATTCATCATTCTTCTAGAGTTTTAGAAGGTTTTAAGATATTTGTGTTGGCAATGTTGAGCTTTTTTGAGTTGTAAGCACAAGGAATGGTGGAATTAGGATTGTTCCAATGAAGGGCAATTAGTCTTGAGACTGCATTGCAGGATATGTTACCAATGAAAAGAAAAAGGAAAAGAAGGAAAAGAGAATAAAAGAAAAAGGAAAGACTAAAAAGAAAAGAAAATAATAATAATAAATTAAAAAAAAAAATCATGTTAGTGCCGCTTGGTGTCCACGTCAGCGATTTCCAACCAAAATTAGCTAAATGAACTATATTGTCAAATTACCAAAATGTTTATAACTAGATTGACAAAATTGAGAGATTTAGAATTGAATTCACATAAGTGCAATAAGTTTAGTAATTTTTTTCGCAATTATTTTGATGTCACTAAATCCTAATAGGAAATAGGTGGCTAGTTATATAAATTTGAGTGATCCACTTGTTAACGCTAGTACTAGCACCTAGAGGGGGTGAATAGGTGCGAAAACAAAATTTACAGAGTAAAGTATATGGTTTTGCTTTTAAAACAAACTTTGTTTCGCAATAGATTATGAAAGGATATTAGACTTTAATAATCAAATAGAATTACGATCAAAGTAAAAGAGCTTAGGGAAGAGAATAAAAAAACAGAGTTTATAATGGTTCGGCTTAATCCAAGCCTACGTCTACTCTTCCGCACTGACAGCCTAACGGCTGGATTTCACTAAGGCTCAAAAGAGTTGTTACAGTATGGCTCTTCCTTGATTCCACAGTGTAGAGATTCTGCTACACTTCCTCAAGGTCTCACAGAAGTATAAACTCTCTTTTGTGTACAAGTTTTCGCTCAACAATTGAATTGACTAAGAACAAGAAGCTTCAGACTTTGGAATTTTTCTATCGCGCACACACTCGAATAACTGGAACATCTTCCTTATATACTCCTCCATGCCTTCATACCCGTTGGCACTTACCAAATGAGCTCTTCCAATCTACCCGTTGGACATAATTAATTAGGGAGATTTCGAGTTATTTAAGGACTATGACGATAGTCCACCAATCTTGCTCGCCCATACAATCAGGATCTAGGTTTCCATAAGTAGAACCTTCCAAGAATACTTCGCCAATCAACGAATCTAAATTATCAGAATCAAAACAAATAATAGATTTCAAGATGCTATATCCAGCCGAGAGATCTTCTTCGGTCGATAGAATCAAATCCTTAACGAAATACTCAGTTCTGGATAAGACTTCTTCGATGGTCTAGAAACTGTCAATGAGGATAGACTTTGAATCTTGAGTCTGGCAGTTCGACGGTCTTCAGACTTTGACTAAAGAGTCTCGCAAGTCTTCAGACTAGACCGATGGAAACGTTTTGTCGCCTTCGAACATGCAAGGAAGTTTTCTCCAACAATCTCCCCCTTTTTTATGGTGACAAAACTTTCCTGCAGATTTGGATATATTTTTGTCCTGCAAAACAATACTCAAGCAAACATGGATATCTCACAAAAGATAATTGATTTAGTAAAGACAACATTAAATCTGCATCCACAGAAAATAAGTTAGTCCTGTAAATAAACAACTATCTTTGCCATGAAATACCACTAGTGCTTAAAGTAAACAAACGATCAAACAATCCAAATCCAGTCACGACTAAACAACCAAACAAAAAGTAAAAAGTCATTCAAAAAGTAGGGTCAAACGAGAGTCAAGATTCAAATCTGCATCATCTCTCCCCCTTTTTGTCAGCATTAAAAAACGAGATAAAAAGATAATGGTATTATGGTTGCCTAGGAACGCAAACAAGCTGGAAATCTCCCATTGAGTGGACAATCCCTTCCAGCTTTTTCAAATCCTCCTTCAGTTGAGCCACATCTTCATCCTTGGCATTTGCTTGAACTTGAAGAGCAAGGGCATGAACTTGATCATGCAAGGAAATTGAAGAGGCTTGACTTGTATTCTGCAAGTTCTGTACTTTGCATCCCAGAACATAAATCTGGTCTCGCATCTCCATAAGAACATCAAGCACTCTGCGAAAGTCTGCTGAATTGTCAGTCTGAGTACTGTCCTCTGCATGATCAATAGGAGTATTTGTAGATGATGGCAAGCCATCATGATCACTCAGATTTGGCGATGAAGCTTCATGACCTTCCTCTGGAAATTGAGAGGCAAAGATGTCTTCTGGATATGCAGGTGAACGACTAACACCTTCAGCAATTGAAGATGAATCTCTTTTCTCAGCAACTCCCCCTGTTTCGATGCCTTTAGGAGGTGAGGAGTACACTTCATGCTCTGTTTCCTCCTGTTCACCTTTCCTTTCTTCTTCTTCTGCAGTCCTTTCTTCCTCTTCTTCTTTTTGCATTGATTCTCTCTCTCCACTCCTTTGTTCAAATTCTTCAATTTCTTGATTTTGTTTCTCCTCTGTCTCTGGAACAGCATTTTGAAGATTTCTCAATGCAAGAGCGGAAATTGTAATATCATCCTCATTCTCTTCTTCTTCCAAGATGAGTGCTCTTCTTTTCCTGGATGAAGCAACCATGGGCTCCTTCCCTTTCCGTTTTGTAATTGAAGAACCTTGGTGAGACTTGACAGGAGTTTTCTCTTTCAATCGCTCCAAAGCTTTGTCCAGCTCTTTCAAACGCATTTTGGAAACCATTTTCAGTCCCACTATCATTTGATCACACGATCGAACACATAAAATCCTGGGAGGCTGAATATCAAAACGTCTGAAAAGTTTTGTAACAAGCGCTGAGTACGGTAGTTGCCCTCTCTCTTTCGCCATTGTTCTGTACATGTGAAACATGATTGTATGAGGCAGAGAAAACTTCTTACCGGCGTTGATGGCATACATGAGCTTTGCTTCTGAGTTAGAGACATTAGTCTTCAAATTTGACTTGGGTCTGAGGCAGTTGATCATGATCTTGTGAAGCAAAATATTGGAGGCATTCATCCTCGAGTACCAAATTCTTCCTTCAGCCATTCCATCCCGAACAAGCTCCACCGTCGTACGACCAATAGATACAACAATCAATTGAAATGCCCTTCTCTCTACTCCAATCACATCCGCCAATATGTCCATGTCAACAATATAGTCCTGGTCTCGAACACTAAAAGAAAATCTATTCGCATCCAAGAAACTCAGATTATAATAGAAGTAAGCAGTAAGTTCTGGATATGCCTCTGTCGTCTCAGAACAAAAACGCTCAAGCTGAAGCTGAGTAAATTTCTCTCGCAGCTTCGCATTCAAAGAATCAAGAAAATTAAAGTCTACACTTCTCGGATTGATCACCCCTTTTTTTAGCAACTTGGAATATAGTCGCTTGTGTTCCTTCGATCGAAACAAATCTGTCCTTTTGCTTCGAATATTCATCACAACACCCATTCTAGGCTTGAAATGAGTGTACATTCTGTCATCATCATTCCCATCATGCTTACTAGGACCTCTAACATGTGGATCACTGGGAATATTAGCAAATGCTTGATCTGCCGATCCCGCAGGAGCAATCTCCAATCGTTCCATTGTACGCAAAAGATGGGTTTCATTCTGATGCCCTTTATCTTTCAAAAATTCATCGATATAGCTCAAGGGAGTGCCTCCCTTCTTCAAAGCAGAGTAAAGTTTAAAGATAAATGCGGGCTTTTGAGATCTTATAGGTTCTGCGTTTTGGACCCTCACGCATGATTTGTGGTCTCGTGTTCGCGATCCTTGAAGACTTTCTTTGGGATGCCATTCTCACAGTCTTTGAGAGATTTCAAACTGAATTCGCGAAAAAGGTGAGGACTTTGAAGATTAAACCAGAGAGTAAAAGTAAGAAAGCAAAGGTCTGTGCTTTTTAGGGTTTGTGAGGAAGACGATCAGTATATAAAGCAGTCGAAAAGAGGCATACAGAACGTAAAAGGAAAAAATAGAAAATGCCTTTTCAAAAATAATTGCCTTTTTGAAATAATAGATAACCGTCCTTTCAAATAATAACTTCTTTTTCGAAAAAAAAATGATTACAATAATTACGAAAACTGGGGAAGTTAATCGTACCTTTTTGAGATTTTATCCATAAGATAAATTTCTAAAAACGAGAATAACTTACAATCGCAAATCTTGAACTTCTGAGTCTGAATATCAGTCGACTTTTATTCCTGAGTCTGAATATCAGTAGACTTTTATCCCTGAGTCAGAATATCAGTAGACTTTTATCCCTGAGTCTGAATATCAGTAGACTTTTATCCCTGAGTCTGAACTTCTTCAATCTTTAAGATATTGAGTCTGGAACGAATAAGCTCGAATTGACTTTTCTCCAAAGGCTTTGTGAAGATGTTCGCTAGTTGATTCTTTGAGTCAATAAATTGAATAGAGACTTCTCCATTTTGAACATGATCTCTAATGAAATGATGTCGAATCTCTATATGTTTTGCTCTTGAATGAATAATTGGATTCTTGGTGAGATTGGTTGCGCTGGTGTTGTCACATTTGATCTCAGTGCACGAATCTTCAATTTCAAAGTCTCTTAACTATTGCTTTATCCACATAATTTATGAACAATAACTTCCAAAAGCCACATATTCTGCTTTTGCTGTAAAAAGAGCTACGGTACTTTGCTTTCTTGAAAACCAAGATACTGTCCTGTTCCCAAGTAATTGACAAGTGCCCGAGGTGCTTTTCCTATCAACTTTGCATCCTGCTAGATCTGCGTCTGAATATCCAAGAAGAGTAAAGTCTCATTCTTTAGGATACCAGAGACCGAGATTAGAGGTAGATGCAACGTATTTGATGATGCGTTTTGCAGTACTTAGATGAGATTCTTTGGGATCTGATTGATATCTGGCACAAATACAAACACTAAACAGAA
This sequence comes from Eucalyptus globulus, assembly GCA_014182545.1. Lineage (NCBI taxonomy): Eukaryota > Viridiplantae > Streptophyta > Magnoliopsida > Myrtales > Myrtaceae > Eucalyptus > Eucalyptus globulus. Next base: position 24,102,330 of record CM024719.1, read on the forward strand.
TGTCGCCTAGAAAGAAGTAAGATAAAGAAGTGAACCAATGATACTCCCGTATAGCTTCTGGTCAACTTTCTTTCCTCATTCATCTTTGTCCAGCTTCGAGGAACTTAACATTGGTATCTCTGTCTTTTTGCAATTCTCCAAGCCAAATTTTTTAGCAAGATCTCTAGCATATTTTTCTTGGTGAATAAAAGTTCTTTGCTTCCATTGTTTTACTTGAAGTCCGAGAAAGAAGGATAGTTCACCCATCATGCTCATTTCAAACTCATCCTGCATAGTCTTAGAGAATTTCTTGCACGGATTTTCATTAGGAGATCCAAAAATAATATCATCAACATAAATTTGGACAAGCAAGAAGTTTTTACTTTCTCTTTTGATAAACAGTATAGTATCTACTTTACCTTTAACAAAGCCATTTTGTATTAAAAACTTACTTAATCTATCGTACCAAGCTCGTGGTGCTTGTTTTAAACCATATAGCACCTTTTTTCAGTCTGAATACAGAGTCTGGTTTCCTTGGGTCTTCAAAACCAGGAGGTTGTTCCACATAGACTTCCTCTTGGATAAATCCATTAAGGAAAGCACTTTTGACGTTTATTTGGAATAACCTGAAATTCTTATAACAAGCAAAAGCAAGTAACAATCTAATTGCTTCTAACCTTGCTACTGGAGCGTAGGTTTCATCATAGTCTATTCCTTCTTCTTGCATATATCTTTTGGCCACGAGTCTTGCTTTGTTCCTTATGACTTTTCATTTCTCGTTCATCTTGTTCATGAAAACCCATTTAGCTCCAATGATAGATTTACCTTTCGGTTTATGAGTCAATTCCCAAACATCATTGATACTGAATTGCCTGAGTTCTTCTTGCATAGCTTCAATCTAGCTTTCATCAGTCAAAGCTTCTTCTATGCTCTTGGGTTCTATTTCAGAAATAAGAGCCACATCACTAGACTCTTCACGCCTTTTGGATCTTGTATGAATTCCCTCATTAATGTTACCAATAATGAATTCTTTAGGATGACTAGACTTGTGCTTCTAGTTGCTGGTTGATTTGTCAAACTGTTGGTCTTTTTCTTCATTTGATTTTTCAACGATCATTCGTTGTTGGTTTTCCGAAGTTTGAGCTACTTCAGGAGATTTAGACTTTGTAGAGTCTCGGGTAGGTTCAGATTCTTCAGGTTGAGTCTGAATCGATTGATTTTGCATAAAATCTTGAAATTTGACATTCATCAATTCCTCCACAAATTGAGTCTTTTTGTTGTATACTCTATAGGCTTTGCTTGTGGTTGAATATCCAAGGAAGATACCTTCATCTGATTTTTCTCCAAACTTACCAATTCTATCATTTGCATTTTTCAATATAAAAATTTGTAACCAAACACATGAAAATAGAGAACAATTGGCTTCTTTCCTTTGAACAACTCATAAGGAGTTTTCTCCGAATAGGTCTTAAGAAAACTCTGTTAATAATATAGCATGCTGTAGAAACTGCTTCAGCCCAAAAACGAGAATAAATGTTACTTTCAATTAAAAGAGTTCTAGCCATTTCTTGCAACGATTTATTCTTCCTTTCCACAACACTATTCTGCTCTAGAGTATAAGGAGAGGAGAATACATGCTGAAAACCAGATTCATCACAGAACTTAGCAAAGTCTTGATTTTCAAATTCACCTCCATGGTCTGTTTGTATACTTGAAATAACATACCCTTTTCTCATTTTGAACTTTCTTAGCAAATTTTATAAAATAAGAAAAGATTTCAGATTTACTTGCTAGGAAATATACCCAAGTGAATCATGAATAATCATCTACAATTACTAGGCAATATTTCTTACCTCTAATGCTTTGAGTTCTGGTTGGTCCAAACAAATCCATATGCAAGAGCTGCAGTACACGATTAGTGGACACTTGATTTATTGGTTTGAATGAATTTCTTACCTATTTTCCCAATATGCATGGTGTGCAAAGGTCAAACTTTTGGTAGTCAGATTTGGTAGTCCACGAACAAGCTTCTTTGCTGAGATTTTGGCTATTTGCTTCATGTTGATGTGTCCAAGTTTTCTGTGCCATAGATTTGCTTCCTTTTGAATTGAGATTAGACATTGAGATTTTTCTGGTTTGATATCCAAGAGATAGATATTCCCATATTTTCGCCCCGTGAAAGTCTGAGAGGAGTCTTTAGTGGTTCCTGAACATATTCATTCTTGAAAGTTGATTTTGAAACCGGTGTCGCACAACTGACTAATACTCAGCAAGTTGTAGTTGAGTCCTTCTACTAAGGAAACATTACTGATCGTGAGACTTCCAATCTTTATAGTTCCGTATCCCACAATTCTACCTTTGTTATTTTCACCAAAAGAAACTTTTCCACCATTAACTTGCACAATCTTTATGAAACAATTTGAGTTTCCTGTCATATGTCTTGAGCATCCACTATCCAAGTACCATTTAACATTTTTCTTGATAGTGGCCTGCATTCAAAAAAAAGAAACTCAAGCTTTCTTTGGTACCCATATTTTCTTGGGTCTAATGGAGTTAGTGTGATATACAGTCTTTGTCCAAACCTTCCTCATAGGTTTCCAAACCATAGGACATTTTTTCTCAAAATGTTCTAAACTGTTACACCTAGAACATTTAAGAGCACTGCGGCCTACTGGTTTTACAAAAACTTTTTCGAAATGATTTTTGTAAGAATCTTTTGTAGGTCTTTGTTTAATCATTTCCTTTACTTTAGGAAAATCAATTAGAGGAATGGTTTCAGTAGTCATTCCCAAACCTGATTTGTTGAAGTAAGGTCTTTGTGCTGAAAGAATCTTTTCCAATTTCTCAGATTCTATGGAAATTTTTTTAGAAATACTTGAGATATCATTTTTCAAAAATGCATTTTCTTTTGAAAGATTGTTTGCATTTTTTTTCAAAGTAATAACATTTTTATCTAGACTTTTGACATTTTCTTTCTAAACAATCTCCTGTTGCTTTAGTGTAGAATTTTCCCTTTTAAGTTCGGAAATCCTCTCGAGAGAGGTTTTGAGACTAAGACACAATTCATTAATATATTTGGAGACTTTAGTAGGAATTTTTAAATTACTTACCTCAATTTCACTGTCTGAATTTGAGTCTGTCTCAAAGTCTGAATCTGATTCTGAGTGTGCCATGAGACAAATATTGGCATAATCATCATCACTTTCTTCACACTCAGTATTACTCCAAGTTTCTGCTTTAAGTGCTTTTTGATATTTCTTAGCCTTTCCTTTCTTTCTCTTCAGTAGAGGACAGTTAGGTCTGATGTGTCCCTTTTTTCTTACAGTTAGGTCCGATGTGTCCCTTTTTTCTTACATTCAAAGCAGACTACATCTTTGTTGGATTCATCATCCTCAGCTGATTTATTTTGTAGCTTTTGAGAACTTTGTTTCTTCGGATTGAATCTTCTTCCTTTTTTGTTCAGCTTTATGAATCTTCTCATCATGAGAGCAAGTTCTTCATCGTCCATATCGTCTTCAGAATCTGTGACATTAGAATCATCATTAGATTTTAATGCAATGGATTTCTTACCTTTGGGATCTTTATCTTCATTGATTTGCTCCACTTCATAAGACTGAAGAGTGCCAACCAATTCGTCAACAGAAAGTGACATGATTCTTTGTGTCTCCCTTATTGAGGTCTTTATGTGATTCCAATATTTGGAAAGTCCACGCAGTAACTTGTTAACCTTCATGGGTCCAGAGATTGGTTGACCTTGATACTCAAGACCATTCACAATTTCTGTAAAACGACTAAACATGTCAGTGATAGATTCTCCTGTTTTCATTTTGAATGCTTCATATTGACCGAGCAGAATATTGATTCTGGTTTCTTTCACTCGATCGGTTCCTTCATAAGTGATGTGCAATCTATCCCAGACTTCTTTAGTTGTTTCACAAGAAGATATTCTGTTATATACAGTAGGAGATAATGCACAATATAAGGAATAAATTGCTTTTGCATCAAGAGCTTGTCTCTTGGTTATCTCTTCTTGAATCATTTCACTGGACTCAACAACTTCTTTTACTCTTTCTGAGACTGTTGCAGCTTTAGGAATGATTCCTTTGTCTACCACGTCCCATTCCAGAGGATCCTTTGATCTTAGGAATGCCTTCATCTTGTTTTTCCATATGCTGTATTCCTTTCCATCAAAATATGGCAGTCTGGTGTTACTTTGCTCTTCGACCAGACCTGGAGCCAACATACTAGCCATAGATCGTTAACTTTGAAGTAAAAAACACTTCAACTTAAATGAGTACACAGGCTCTAATACCAATTGTTAACGCTAGTACTAGCACCTAGAGGGGGTGAATAGGTGCGAAAACAAATTTTACAGAGTAAAGTATATGGTTTTGCTTTTAAAACAAATTTTGTTTCGCAATAGATTATGAAAAGGATATTAGACTTTAATAATCAAATAGAATTACGATCAAAGTAAAAGAGCTTAGGGAAGAGAATAAAAACACAGAGTTTATAGTGGTTCGGCTTAATCCAAGCCTACGTTCACTCTTCCGCACCGATAGCCTTAACGGCTGGATTTCATTAAGGATCAAAAGAGTTATTACAGTATAACTCTTCCTTGATTCCACAGTGTAGAGACTCCACTACACTTCTTCAAGGTCTCACAGAAGTATAAACTCTCTTTGTGTACAAGTTTACGCTCAACAAATGAATTGAAAAAGAAAAATGAGCTTCGGACTTTGGAATTCTTCTATCGCACACACACTCGAATAACTGGAACATCTTCCTTATATACTCCTCCATGCCTTCATACCCGTTGGCACTTACCAAATGAGCTCTTCCAATCTACCCATTGGACATAATCAATTAGGGAGATTTCGAGTTATTTAAGGAATATGACGATAGCCCACCAATCTTGCTCGCCCATACAATCAGGATCTAGGTTTCCATAAGTAGAACCTTCCAAGAATACTTCACCAATCAATGAATCTAAATTATCAGAATCAAAACGAATAATAGATTCCAAGATGCTATATCCAGCCGAGAGATCTTCTTCGGTCAATAGAATCAAATCCTTAACGAAATACTCAGTTCTGGATAAGACTTCTTTGATGGTCTAGAAACTGTCAATGAGGATAGACTTTGAATCTTGAGTCTGGCAGTTCCGCAGTCTTCAAACTTTGACTAAAGAGTCTGCAAGTCTTCAGACTAGACTGATGGAAACGTTTTGTCAACTTCAAAAAATATACAAGGAAGTTTTCTCCAACACCATTTAGCTATGAAAAATCTATTAGCTTCATGCCTGATTGAGTTTTGTGAAGCCATTGCCAAGAGATCTAGTGAGATTACTATTCTTGATCTGCAGAGAGAAAAAAAAAATTGAGCATAAAAATTCCTCTTCAAACTCATATTTCTTTACCGTATTGTGCATTAGAATAAGTAAAACATATCTCCTGTGTCCTGACTTTCTTTTTTGTCAAGAAAAGGCATGTCCTTATTTCATATTTTGATAAGCAATTGAGGAAAACATGCAGTTGGACGGGATAATAAAGGGGAACAGGGAAGGAGAAGTTGAGATTAATAATTAATTAATCGCTATATGCTTCACTTCTTCTTCTCCTTATAGTACTGAAATATCTTAGAATATTTTTATGATATAACTAGGATGGACAGAGATACGAAAATAATGGTAGCGGGATTTAGTCGGGCAACAATGTCAATATTAATAGTACGAAAGCGATATGCTAGAAGACCGATTTGGTCTTGTTATCGCAAAACAAACGGCCAAATGAAAGCCAGCTCTCTTTATAAATTCTCTTCAATAAAGACCGAGTTTAAAATTAACAAATTTGAGAACTTCTTGTGATTGTGTAATTGATTGGACGATTACAGTGTAAAAAGGTACAAGAACCAGACTTAATAATGAATCACAACTAAAATCTGATGGCACGAACTTAAATCATAGTCAAGTGTGAAAGCCTCACCAAAGAAAAGAAACATAAACTTTGATCGAATAAGCTAAATCTGACAGTTTGGTTGAGTGTGTGCGCTCTTCTACTTTCATCCATTTATAATCATAAGCTTGTAGGATTTCACTTTCCACATTTCAAGACTTGTTATCTTGACCTTCTGGACGTGCCCCTGAGGTTCTGGACATGTTTCCTACACTTTGTAAATGGCTGGTATCAACTTATGGTAGCAGGTTTGGCATTCATGTCAGTCTCTTCTCGCGAATGTGAATCTGCTGTTGTCACATGTTCATTATTACGCCCTCACCCTAGCAACCTTTGCCGGCTGTCACTTGGATTGGTGATCGGCGGAGGGAGTAGAAAAATAAAAAAGGAAAAAAAAATAGAAAGAAAAGTAAAGAAAAAGGGGAAAAAATTCAAAAAATTCAAAAATATTGCAGAATGCTATTTCATCCCGGCACTAATTGAATCTCCACATTAGCGATTTCTAGGCAAATTGGTTGGATAGACCACATTAAAAAAATCTTCAAAAGATTTAGGATTGAATCGGCTAAACTGAAAAGTTTAGGACTAAGTTAGCGGCCACATGATAGAATTTTGACTTTTTTGACAAATTTCCCCCATATATGATATTCCTCTCTGTCAGATGCAGTTTTTTGGATCCATATGCATGGTCAGACCCCATTAATGTGATACCCTATTAATGTCATAGACCAAGTAAGAACAAGTCTAGTAGATGGTCCATATGGTGGATTGTTTATGCATGATAGCGTGCAACATCGAACGTAAAATATCTACGAGAGGTTTTATATAACATTGACCACATTTCTAAAATAGATTTACAACACATTGATTTCGAGAATGGGCGAAGCAGGAGATAGATAAAGGGAACCCTAGTAACCTTCCCTTTGCTAACTCAAAATCCATCTCCAATGTATGTGTGGTACCAGCATGGGGAAGAGGATCGGCAACAAATTACACAGGAGTCGACGTTGTTTCAGGAGAGCACTGGTGGTCAATGGCGATAAAATACCGATACCCCACGTTGTATTTTGAAACACAGGCTAAATTCTGCAACTGTGGGTACAAGGACAAGGTGTTAAAAAGTGATCCATTTTTGGAAAACTCTAGACTATTCATGTTTAATGGAGAAAGAAAAAGTTGGTGGCAACAATTTGCTCCAAGTCGGCAGCAATAGTGCACATGCATGCAAGAAAAGACAAGTCTTGAAAACTCTCAAATGTTGAAGAAGTTTCTGGTACAAGACCACATGAGCAGCAAGAAAGGCAAAAGAAAAGAAAAGTCAACAAAAGCTGCAGAGAATAGAAAAATGGAGAAGCCACCAGTATGCGGAAGAAGCCGCACACGCAGGAGACAAAGAAGCAAGTTTGTAATTTTATATTAATTTTTTGTACTCAATGGCAGTGGAGGAAGGCGGTGACTCACGCCTATAAAAAGGAGTCATGGTATCTGTTCTAAGAAGTAGAAAAACTAGAAACACTCATTCCCTTGTAATACCAACTCTCCTGTTTTTTATCCATTCTCCCTTTGCCATTGTAGTCCACTTTTATTCACACATACACACTTGCACACACACGCTTCCGCAAAAACATCCAACAGTGGTATCAGAGCCACATTCTTTGGTTGGTATTGGGCGTTTGTCCTATCTACCCACTCCTAAAACTACCCTTTCCAAATACCCACTAACTAAACCATGACCAACTCTACCTCATCCTCATTTCCCATCCCCATTTTTGATGGGAACAACTATGACTTTTGGAGCATAAAAATGACTACATTCTTGATGGCCCAAGACTTATGGGACATCATGGAAAAATGTTGCAAGGCTTCGCCAGAAGGTGCAAGTGTTTCGAAGGATCAACTACAAAAGGATGCAAGGGCGCTATATTTTATTCAGCAAGCACTCTCGGAAACCATATTTCCAAGAATTATTGGAGCAAGGACTGCAAAAGAGGCTTGGGATATACTACGAGAAGAATTTCAAGGATCGGAAAAGGTACACACTATTCGCCTTCGAACTTTGAGAAGAGATTTTGAGAATTCTAAAATGAAAAATTATGAGACCGTACAAGAATATTGTGGAAAATTAAAGGAACTCGTTAATCAAATGAGAGCCCATGGAGTTGGGATAACTGATCAAAGGGTTGTTGAGAAAATATTTGTGTCACTTACCAAAAAATACAACTCCATAGTTACAACTATAGAAGGAACTAAAGACTTGACGACCCTATCAATAAGTGAATTAATTGGCTCTCTAGAAGCACATGAGAAAAGACTAATGGCATAAGATGAAGATTCAGTTGAAAGTGCCTTTCGGTCTAAAGTAAATATATGGTCTCATCAAACTAAAAATGGTGGAAGGAGCTCATGGAAAAACAAAAGAGGAGGAGAAATTATAAAAAAAAAAAAAAAGGAAAATTATCCACCTTGTGGTATTTGCAAGAAAACAAATCATTTGGAGGAGTGTTGGTTTAAAAATAAAAAACAATGCCGCTTTTGTAAAAGATATGGCCATGTAGAAAAGATTGTCGCCGAAAACAAATAATTGAGCAAACTATGTAGAAAAAAAAAAGAAAGTGAAGAGAATACATTCTATGCAGGCCAAGCGGCAAATGACAATAAAAGTGAAACATGGTACATCGATAGTGGGTGTAGCAATCACATGACGGGGGACGAATCTATATTCACTGATATTGATAAGTCGGTGAAATCCCAAGTAAAGTTGGGCAATGGTGCATTAGTAGATGTCAAAGGAAAAGGCACCATTGCCATGGAAACGAATAAAGGCCCAAAATATATACATAATGTATATCTAGTCCCTCATCTTGCACAAAATCTCTTAAGTGTGGGCCAAATGATACAAAGTGGGTATTCTCTATATTTTAATGGAGATACCTGTGTTATCTATGATAAATATAAAAATGCCATTGCCTCTATTAAGATGAAAAATAACAATTTTCCTATTCAATGGAAATATGTCAAAGATATAGCCATGAAAGCTCAACTTGATGATTCATGGCTATGGCATCGAAGATTTGGCCACTTCAATTTTGCTAGGCTAAAAATTCTCCATCAGAAAAATATGATGAGAGATTTTCCAGCCATCACAGAAATTTCAAATGTTTGTGAAGGGTGTCTTCTTGGAAAACAACAGAGACAGTCCTTCCCATTTGGAGGTGCATGGAAAGCTAAGCCATTAGAACTTGTCCACACAGATGTGTGCGGTTCGATGAGGACACCTATACCCAATCAAAATAAATATTTCATCCTATTAATTGACGATTACACAAGAATGACGTGGGTATACTTTCTTCGAGAAAGATCTGAGGTTTTCTCTATCTTCAGAAACTTCAAGAACCACGTCGAGAATCAAAGTGGCCAAAGAATCAAAGTCTTAAGGAGTGACAGAGGCACATAATACAATTCAAAGGAGTTTAATAAATTTTGTGAAGATGAAGAAATCCATCATCAACTAACTATTGGCTACGTCCCAGAACAAATGGAGTAGCTGAAAGAAAAAATAGAACTGTCATGGAGATGGCAAGGTATATGCTAAAGGAGAAAGGCCTTCCCAACACTTTTTGGGCAGAAGCAGTTTATACTGCAGTATACTTGTTAAACAGGTGTCCAACTAAAGCTGTTCAAAATAAAACACCAGTCGAAGCATGGAGTGGACGGAAGCCTTCAGCAAAGCATCTCAAAGTGTTTGGATGCATTTGCTACATCCACATCCCTACTCAGAAAAGGAGTAAGCTAAATGAAAAGACAGAAAAATGAATATTCCTTGGCTACAATGACCAATCAAAAGGCTATCAGGTTTACAACCTAAGAATCAAGAAGCTTATGATTAGTCGAGACGTCAAGTTCGAAGAGAATGCTGCCTGGAATTGTGAGGACGAGAAGATCAAGAAGAAGTATATCACCTTACCAGACATACCACCTGCCCAAGAGGAGTCACCGTCACAAGAAGAATGAGAAGTACCAAATTCCACCACCGACAACATAACTCCACCAAACTCTCCAAGAGTGACGCAAGAAGAATCTACTCCAGAGTCTCCAGTACTAAAGGTAAAAGCCCTTAGAAGAATTTACGACACATGCAACTTTGCTATTTTGGAACCAGAAAACTACGAACAAGCATCCAAAAATGAAGTATGGATAAAAGCCATGGAGGAAGAGATCAAGATGATCGAGAAAAATGAAACTTGGGAGCTTGTCAATCGACCTGAAGACAAAGAGATCATTGGCATCAAGTGGGTCTACAAGACGAAGCTCAACGCAGATGGATCAATTCAGAAGCATAAAGCAAGGCTTGTGGCAAAAGGGTACTTGCAACAACCAGGTATCGACTATACTGAAACTTTTGCTCCCGTCGCTCGCCTCAATACTATTCGAGCACTCATAGCCCTAGCGGCACAAAAAGAATGGAAGATCCATCAACTAGATGTGAAGTCAGCACTTTTAAATGGATATCTTCAAGAAGAAATCTGTGACATCCAGATTTTCAGGTTCTAATTTCGACTGGATAAATAGGGCCGCTTTTGTTCGGTTGAAGCCAAGGATTGAGAAATTGGGATGCAAGTGGGGCTACATTGGTAAGGAAAATACCAATTGGAATGATGAGGTGTTGAATAAATTAATGGGGTCAATTTGATTTAATTCAAGAGGAATTAAGGCTCAATTGAAAGAAAACCTAGCAAATTCGTATGCCACACATACCCCCATATTTTAGCTTACCTAAATGCTTCTAGAAGGGGTAAAGTTGTCTTGGAATTGTGAGTGGAGGGCAGTTGGTGGTGCCCATGTGTGGCTGACCTAAGAGAGAGAGAGAGAGAGTGAGAGAAAAGAAAGAGAAATTAGGGTTTTTCTTCCTCCCCTCTCTCCTCCGTCGAGCATCTCCATCTTCTTCCTTTTCTCTCGGCTTTCTTCTTCAGCAACAACCGAAGAAGCCGGGCGAAGCAGCAGCCGCCCCGTCGCCTCTCACCCCCGCCGTCGGACGCCCGCAAGCACCGGAGCTGCTCGCGCACCCAAGCTCGCGCCGTGCTGCGCCGTCTCGCACATCTCCACCCCTCTCCTCCCCTCTCGGTTCGAACAGAAACGGAAGCAGAAACAGAAGGAGCAACCATCGTCGGTTGAACGAGCTACAGTCATGCCGGGCTGTCGGACCGCCGCCCGCTGCTCGACCGCACGCCGCCGCTCCGCCGTTCGCCTCGTCCCCGCGAGCCGCCACCTCTGTCCAGCCCTACGTGCCGCCTCGTTCAGTCTCGTTCGCCGCCTCCGGCCGTCGCCGACCTTCTCTAGCCACCGTCGACCCGCCGGCTCCACCTCGCCCTCCCGCCCTTGGCCGCCTCAACCAGCTCCCTGAATCTGCCCCGACCAGCAGCGATCGAGGGTTGCAGAAAATGGGTATGACAGTGGGTTTTGGCCCGTTTTGGCCGCCTTCCCCGAGCCGGATGCTCGGCCCGCTTTGGGGAAAGTCGATCCTCGCGTTGAGCCCGTCGTTTTGTGTGAGTTTTACTCACTAATGCCTTCTTAGTGCGCTAATTATACTTAAAGGTTGATTAGTGCAAATTAAGTGTAATTAGGTTGTTAAATTAGAATTGATTAGTGATTATTAGTTAATTGCTTTGTATATTAGTGATGTAATTAGTGTAATTAGATAGAGAATTGCATGTAGTATTTATTGGATCCTTCTTGGGATTTTTCCCGTCTCTTATCGGGTGTTTATTAAGCGATTCGGGCCTAGGTGGTATTTTTAGGAATTAAATATTAATTTTCGAAATTAATTATTTAATTATTTATTTCCCAGAAATTCAACTGGGATGGCCAGTGACCGGGATTTTATGCTGATGATCATGGCGCAGTCCGTTTATTTAATTGAGCTTTATATTGTGCTAAATTGAATTTTTAATATTAATTATTTAATTTTTGAAATATTAAGATTTTGATGGCCGACGACCGAAATCTCGTGCTGATTGTCGTGGCGCAGTTCGTTTATTTATTTGAGCTCTACGTTGAATGGAATTGATTAAATTGTGATATTTAGGGATTTACCCTAAATTGATTGAAATTGATTGAGATTGAATTGTTGATTGGTAAATGGCCAAGTATGTTATTCAGCATTTATAATGCTTTGTTGAGTTGATTTAATTATTTGATTGAGAAATCGTTGGGCATTGGTTGTCGGTATTGAAAGTAGATTGGTAATCATTTGAAAGAAAGCACGTGGCTCGGTGAATTGGAATATCACCTGGAGAATGCACGTGAGTTCAGTGGTTGAATATGTCACCTTGGCGAAGAGGTCGCCCAAGAGAATGCACGTGGCTCGGGGACTCGGTATGTCGTCCCGGAGAATGCACGTGGCTCGGTGACAGAGTTTGGCATCTAAAAGGGCACGTGGCTCGGTGATCGATGCGTCACTTTGGTAAGCGAGTACCTTAGAGAATGCACGTGGGCCCAGGCATCTAAAAGGACACGTGGCTCTGATTCGATGCGTCACTTTGGTAACCGAGTACCTTAGAGAATGCACGTGGGTCCAGTATTCAGAATGGCATCTAAAAGGGCACGTGGCTCGGTGATCGATGCGTCACTTTGGTAAGCGAGTACCTTAGAGAATGCACGTGGGCCCGGGCATCGTAAAAAGGACACGTGGCTCGGTGGCTTGATGTACCACCTTGGCGAAGAGGTCGCCTTAGAGAATGCACGTGGGCCCGAGGTTTGAGGCACGTGGCTCGGTGGCTTGATGTACCACCTTGGCGAAGAGGTCGCCTTAGAGAATGCACGTGGGCCCGAGGTTTGAGGCACGTGGCTCGGAGACTTGGAATGTCGTCCTTGAAAATGCACGTGGCCTCGCTTTTAGATACTCCTCCGTGGAGAATGATTGGTATGACATGTAATCGACTAGGTCGATTGATCATTGTTTTGATATGATGTTGTGAATTGGTTGATTGAATGGGAATGACCATGAGTGGTCTTGTTGGCGTGTAATCGACTAAGTCGATTGATCGATGATTCGATCTGAGTGTGACTTGATGTGATTCATTGCCTTGAATTGATGTTGTGAATTGAATGATTGAATGGAGATGACCGTGAGTGGTCTTGTTGGTATAAAATCGACTAAGTCGATTAGATCGATGCTTCGATCTGTGATGTGATTGCTTGTGTGCCTATTTGATCTGTACTAATATGCAGGTGGAATCTGAGGCCAAGGTAAGTCTTCTAACTCATGTTGTGCATAGGCAGCCCTAAGGTGTATTAGTTTACTAATCGGGTCTTAGGAAGTAGAACTTGCTGAGACGTGGTCTCAGTGGTTATTGAATAACCATTTCAGGACCTGGATGAGGAGCCTAAGGAGCATGAATCTGATGAGGAGGTCCTTGATGAGGAACTCGAAGAGGAGTACGTGGAGGAGGACCCCGAGGATAACCCCGAGTACGACCCGGATGAGGACTGAGATCCCGTCCCGTCTTGTCGACCTTGTTTGCATGTGAATAGATGTTAAACCAGAGTTGCGTATATATAGTATTGTGGAATACTATGAGATGCATGTAAAAAGATATAGTTGTGAATTTTCAGTATGAAAATGTATGGCTTGCTTTTCTATCCCATTGTTTTATTGTCTGGGATTTATAACTCGCTTCCGCATGTGCATATATAAATGAAAGGGTCGGCGATACATAGTCCTGAGATATCGCATTTTAAAATTGACCAAAAGTAAGGATGTGTGCGTGCCTGAGGGTCGGGCGTGACATCCCCTTTTTGTGGTATCAGAGCAATGGTTAGGTATTGGAGTGATAAGGTGCGATGACCTATGGGATAGTAGTAGGAAAGGCCTTTAAATTCATGAATGGTGCATGTCTTTGATAGCTGATTGGTAGAATTGGTTGTCGGGTGTGAATTGCTTGCTTTTAATTATTGTGGATTCGGAAGGCAGAGTGTTGACTCTGGCCAGCTTGAGTGTAAGAGTGGCACCGCAGGTTGGTACTAGTGTAGCAGCATTGAATGATCCTACGTTCGATAAGATTGATTTGATGCAAGTGTTCCTTGGGATCTGGATGAGCCGGTAAGATCAGAATCAAGTTGTTGTTGTTGTTGTTACCTTTGTTGAGGTCTAACCTGGAAAGATAATCAGAGAGTAGAATTCGATATTTGAGTTCAGATTCAGCGAAGCAGATTTGGAATTCGGTCAGGGGAAAAGACTAATGTTGAGGGAAGAGTATTTTGTTCCACTCAATAGGAAGGGCAGAATAGTCAGGTCAGCATTAAGACAAATGGAACATGTTCCATGGATGACGATATGGATCAGTCTCGTGTATTATGAGGACAGGAGTTTGTGTAAAACATCGCCAGTACGGATAATGATTTATGGGTTGTTTGCATTAGTAGATGGAATCCCGACAATGGTTACTGCTGTCACCGTCGATAAGACAGGTCAGAAGAAGTGCGCCATAGAACGCACTGTGGAATTTCTGGGATAGGTCTCTGGTACAAGAAATAGTGCATCCTAGCACTTGACAAGAGGTAGAAGACTCACCAGATAGGTGTCGAAATTGTGAAGAAAACCTGGATGAATTCAAAATATCCGAGGTATGGTGAGAAGATCGAAATGGAACCGACCTGGCATTAGACAGAGGATGAATGTTTTGGGGGAAAATTCTATCAGAGTATCGTAGCAGAGTTTGGATGAAGTTTGGGGAACTTCAGTTTATTGATATAAGTGGAAGAAAGGGGAATCACTAGTTATTGTTGTTTGAATGGATAGAACTGAAGGTATGGATGTGAAGATTGATGAATGAGGAATTCATACATATTAGTGCATCGCTTTAAGGAACATCAGTTTTGTGGAAAGTCAACTTAATTGGGTGACTTGTTATAAAGAATGTTGATGTCTTCAAGGATCGACTTGAGGACAGGTTATCGTCAGTAGAGAACCAGGAAGGAGGTTATACTGAAGACAACACTTCGCACTTGATTTAGCCCTTGTGAGAATAATGTAAAGCCATTTGATATAACGAACGCTCCAGCCGTTGTCATAGACTTGACAAACCGAGTATTCAAAGAATATCTAGATCAATGGTGATCGTGTGGTGTAGTGAGATTCTAGGGTATTCATTAAGTGATGAGGATCACGAGAGCCCCTAAGAATGGTCATGTGATTACAGGTAAAGGAATCTCCGTGGACCAGCCAGGATCGAATCAGTTGTTAATGGACCGAGACCGACATCAATGTCAGAGATCAGAAGCTATGGGGATTGGACAAATTACTACAGAAGGTTTATGAAAGAATTTTCAGCATCAGTACCATCGTGGGCTTGACCTCTTAAGAAAGAAGAGAAATTCATCAGCATAGACAAGTACGAGGATAGTTTCCAAAGCTTAAGTAAGAACTGACTATCGTACTTGTGCTAAACTTTTCATTTGGCTCGAAAGTACGGAATCTTTAGTGATGTGTCTTGCGAGGATGGGGTATGCATTGATACAACATGAGAAGATTGTTGCATCACCGTTCCGCTAGTTGAGACCCAATAAGTGGAATACGAAGCGGTGTCGTGAACCAAAATTTTGGCAGAACTATAATAGTGATATCGGGTATCACCTTGGAGGAACAAAATGAGTCATTAATGTGTTGAGCCGAGAGTCTTCAATTGTGCATAGACTGGTAAAGTATAGACTTTACTTGAAAATGGTTCGAAATTTGGTTTTCAAAATTGAGGCAGGCTACCTTTTGAATTTTATAGCCACCCTCAAGATTGAACCAAATGCTCAAGTTAGAATCAAGCATTTAGTTGACAGACAAAGATGTTCAAAAGATTTTATAAGAGGATACTGGCAAGAAAGAATCTGACTTTAAGACTTCTGAGGATGGAACGTTCGGGTTCCATGGGGAATTGAGTGCACCTGACAGTGCAGCACTCAGGGAAAAGACCTTGTTAGAAATTCACTGTAAGTATTGCAGTGTTTGGTTAAGCAATTCAAGATGGATCAGAATCGGCATCAGCTAGATTAGTAGACTGATATGAAGATAAATACCACTGAGCAAGTTGCAAGTGTCAGAGGTGTCAGTAAGTGGAAGCTCGGTAATGCAAACCGGGAGAGTTTTTACCATCACTTGAGAGTCCCAAGTGGAAATGGAAATATACCACAACGGAGCATTGTGATAAGCTTACTAAGGATTCAGGGGATTACTGATACCTTTTGAGGATAATACTCGATCGATAGATGGAGTTAGTCCACTTTGGTACAGTACGAATAGATCTTATTTTGAGTGTGTAACATCCAGATTTCGGGCTCTGATTTCGATTAGATAAATTGGGCATTTCATCGACGCGATTACAGTGTTTTTCTCTGAGTTGGCCACTCATGAGATAACTAGACTAGCTGGGTGAGTTATTAAGGACCTTAAGGCAAATAGACTTGAGAATTCGACCAGGGATCGACTTCTCGACCGTGCTCATCTTTAGAGATCATTGCGGCACAGTATAAAACCGATTTGAAATCAGAGATAGATCGGTTCGACTGAGATGAATGACCGATCGTGGGTGACTCCACTAAATTGGAAAACTCTCATCGACCGGTACTAATTTGATTTTACTGTCGTTTTGGTACCCTGTGTCCGTATTTGAATCTTGGAGATTTTCACGATAATTGAGAGTCACCAATGGGTTGAGTGGGTTTATTGTGGCTCGAAGAAAATCGACCACGGGTCATTTGTCCTAAAAAGCTCTGAACACTACCCAGTAGCCTAGGTCACACTAAAAGCGTGTCGGAGTGAAATTAACCGCCAATCTAAGTTCGATTTCAGAAATTGAAGATCCCATCTTGTCACAGAGTGGGTATACCGAAGTGTGTGTGCATCAGATAATTCGCCGGCATGGAGTGCTGGGGATGAATTATATTTCGAATCTAGATAAGAGATTATAAATTTGGCAAAGTTTTCAGAGGGTTCTTTATTAAGCAGTGTATAGCAGAGGGTACAGGATTTCAATTGCTGAGATGGAGTCAGGGAAAGAAAGATCACAGGCCAGGAATCGTCTGATGGTAGTTAGTGATTGCGATTCTTTGAGATCGAGTGTCGAGTTATATCGATCTTGACCCGAGGTTCCCGTTTGAGATTGGTCGAGATAGTTTCTTTTTAGTCAGTGCAGAGCAGAGTATTCAGAACTTCTGTCATTGAGATGAGATCAGAGATCAAAAAATCGCAGGTCCAGAGTTGGTTTAGAATCAGTGATTCAGTTGCAGTTATTAGAGACAGATTTGAGACTGCTCAGAATCGCCAGTTAGCTTTGCAGATTTTGTGTTGAAGACCTTTGAAATTTTAAGTGGGGAAGTGTATTTTTCCTTGGGTGTCGCCCTTGGTGAGGACGTCTCGATCTATTAAGGAAGGGAAGATGAATCGGCATTTAAATCGGAATCCATCGAAATTTGAGTTCAAAGGAGGGTTTTGGCTTTAAATGAATTAAAGAAGCATTTCGAGACACCGTCGGCGCTTGTAGTCGAGTGGTACCCGGGAAGAAGCGAAAGGTCCGAAGTTAGGAGTTCGAATCCCCGACGCGGCAGTTAGCCGCTTTGTGGAAAAATAAGAAGAAAAAAAAAAAGAACCAAAACTTTTGCAACTTTCATTTTTGCAAAGATGGACAAGTGCTTAGTCTTTTTGGGAATCAAGAATTGGTCTGGTTAATTCGGAAATGTTTCGTCGACACCGAGGATCTTGGATAGCAGTATGAAGCAGAATGAAGGGTCAAAATCGATGAGACGACAATACCCCACCATTTTGAAGAAGAAATTTTAATGGTTTAAATTTCGAGGACGAAATTTTTATTAGAGGGGAAGAGTTGTGACATCCAGATTTTCGGGTTCTAATTTCGACTGGATAAATAGGGCCGCTTTTGTTCGGTTGAAGCCAAGGATTGAGAAATTGGGATGCAAGTGGGGCTACATTGGTAAGGAAAAATACCAATTGGAATGATGAGGTGTTGAATGAAATTATGGGGGTCAAATTGATTTAATTCAAGAGGAATTAAGGCCCAATTGGAAAGAAAACCTAGCAAATTCGTATGCCACACATACCCCCATATTTTAGCTTACCTAAATGCTTCTAGAAGGGGCAAAGTTGTCTTGGAATTGTGAGTGGAGGGCAGCTGGTGGTGCCCATGTGTGGCTGACCTAAGAGAGAGAGAGAGAGAGAGAGAGAAAAGAAAGAGAAATTAGGGTTTTTCTTCCTCCCCTCTTTCCTCCGTCGAGCATCTCCATCTTCTTCCTTTTTCTCTGGCTTTCTTCTTCAGCAACAACCGAAGAAGCCGGGCAAAGAGTGCCCGGCTTCGCCCGTCGCCGCCTCTCACCCTCCGTCGGACGCCCGCAAGCACCGGAGCTGCTCGCGCACCCAAGCATGCCGCCGTGCTGCCGTTTGCACATCTCCACCCCCTCTCCTCCCTCCCCTCGGTTCCGAACAGAAACGGAAGCGAAAATGAAGCGGCAACCATCGTCGGTTGAAGGAGCTACGATCACGCCGGAGCTGTCGGACCGCCGCCCGCTCGACCGCACGCCGCAGCTCCGCCATTCGCCTCGTCCCCGTTGAGCTGCCACCTCTGTCCAGCCTGCATGCCGCCTCTGTTCAGTCTCGTTCGGTCGCCTCCGCCGTTGCCCGACCTCCTCTAGCCACCGTCGACCTCGCCGGTTCCACCTCGCCCTCAGCCGCCCTTGGCCGCCTCAACCAGCCCTGAATCTGCCCCGACCAGCAGCGATCGAGGTTGCAGAAAATGGGTATGACAGTGGGTTTTGGCCCGTTTTGCCGCCTTCCGAGCCCGGATGCTCGGCCCGCTTTGGGGAAAGTCAATCCTCGCGTCGAGCCCGTCGTTTTGTGTGAGTTTTACTCACTAATGCCTTCTTAGTGCGCTAAGTATACTTAAAGGTTGATTAGTGCAAATTAAGTGTAATTAGGTTGTTAAATTAGAATTGATTAGTGATTATTAGTTAATTGCTTTGTATATTAGTGATGTAATTAGTGTAATTAGATAGAGAATTGCATGTAGTATTTATTGGATCCTTCTTGGGATTTTCCCGTCCCTTATCGGGTGTTTATTAAGCGATTCGGGCCTAGGTGGTATTTTTAGGAATTAAATATTAATTTTCGAAATTAATTAATTATTTATTTATTTCCCGGAAATTCAACTGGGATGGCCATGACCGGGATTTTATGCTGATGATCGTGGCGCAGTCCGTTTATTTAATTGAACTTTATATTGTGCTAAATTGAATTTTTAATATTAATTATTTAATTTTTGAAATATTAAGATTTTGATGGCCGACGACCGAAATCTCGTGCTGATTGTCGTGGCGCAGTTCGTTTATTTATTTGAGCTCTACGTTGTATGGAATTGATTAAACTGTGATATTTTAGGGATTTACCCTAAATTGATTGAAATTGATTGAGATTGAATTGTTGATTGGTAAATGGCCAAGTATGTTATTCAGCATTTATAATGCTTTGTTGAGTTGATTTAATTATTTGATTGAGAAATCGTTGGGCATTGGTTGTCGGTATTGAAAGTAGATTGGTAATCATTTGAAAGAAAGCACGTGGGCTCGGTGAATTGGAATATCACCTGGAGAATGCACGTGAGTTCAGTGGTTGAATATGTCACCTTGGCGAAGAGGTCGCCTGAGAGAATGCACGTGGCTCGGAGACTCGGTATGTCGTCCTGGAGAATGCACGTGGCTCGGTGACAGAGTTTGGCATCTAAAAGGGCACGTGGCTCGGTGATCTGATGCGTCACTTTGGTAAGCGAGTACCTTAGAGAATGCACGTGGGCCCAGGCATCTAAAAGGACACGTGGCTCGGTGATCTGATGCGTCACTTTGGTAACCGAGTACCTTAGAGAATGCACGTGGGTCCAGTATTCAGAATGGCATCTAAAAGGGCACGTGGCTCGGTGATCTGATGCGTCACTTTGGTAAGCGAGTACCTTAGAGAATGCACGTGGGCCCGGGCATCGTAAAAAGGACACGTGGCTCGGTGGCTTGATGTACCACCTTGGCGAAGAGGTCGCCTTAGAGAATGCACGTGGGCCCGAGGTTTGAGGCACGTGGCTCGGAGACTTGGAATGTCGTCCTTGAAAATGCACGTGGCCTCGCTTTTAGATACTCCTCCGTGGAGAATGATTGGTATGACATGTAATCAACTAGGTCTCAGTGGTTATTGAATAACCATTTCAGGACCTGGATGAGGAGCCTAAGGAGCATGAATCTGATGAGGAGGTCCCTGATGAGGAACTCGAAGAGGAGTACGTGGAGGAGGACCCCGAGGATAACCCCGAGTACGACCCGGATGAGGACTGAGATCCCGTCCTGTCTTGTCAGACCTTGTTTGCATGTGAATAGATGTTAAACCAGAGTTGCGTATATATAGTATTGTGGAATACTATGAGATGCATGTAAAAAGATATAGTTGTGAATTTTCAGTATGAAAAATGTATGGCTTGCTTTTCTATCCCATTGTTTTATTGTCTGGGGATTTATAACTGCTTCCGCATGTGCATATATAAATGAAAGGGTCGGCGATACATAGTCCTGGGATATCGCATTTTAAAATCAACCAAAAGTAAGGGATGTGTGCGTGCCTGAGGGTCGGGGCGTGACAAAATCTATGTAGCTCAACCGAAAGGCTTTATCCTCAAAGGCCAAGAAGAAAAAGTTCTCAAACTCAAAAAAGCCCTATATGGGTTAAAACAAGCACCACGTGCGTGGTATAGTAGAATCGATGAGTACTTCATCAAGCAAGGATTCAGGAGGAGTATGAGTGAGCTGACACTCTACATCAAGACCCAAGGTAAGTCCAACACTCTTATTGTCTCTCTATATGTAGATGATCTCATATATACAGGAGACAATGAAACAATGATCCTAGAATTTAAAGAAGAAATGATGAAGACATTCGAGATGACAGACTTGGGCTTGATGAACTATTTCCTCGATATTGAAGTCAATCAAGATGAAGGAATTTTCATTTCCCAAAAGAAATATGCAAAAAAGCTCCTTGAAAATTCAAGATGAGTAATTGCAAAACAGTGGCAACACCACTTGTGATGAATGAGAAACTATTGAAAAAAGATGGAGCTGAAAAAGCAAACGCTTCACTCTATAGAAGCCTAATTGGGAGTCTACTATATCTTACTACTACACGGCTATATATTATGTACGCAACAAGTTTACTATCACGGTTTATGCAGAGTCCAAGCCAAATTCATTTTGGAGCAGCCAAGAGAATTCTAAGATACTTACGAGGAACCACTGATTATGGTATTTGGTACCAACCTAGGGCAACAAAGTTGATCAGTTATACAGATAGCGATTGGGCAGGATCATCTGATGACAGAGCACCACTGATTATGCATTCACATTAGGTTCTAGAATATTTTCATGGATATCTAAAAAACAAGACTCAGTGGCACAATCCACTGCAGAAGTAAAATGTGTTGCAGCTGCTACAACTACTAGTCATGCAATATGGCTTCGAAGAATTCTAGAAGACATTGGAGAACCACGAATGGAATCAACGCCAATATTTTGTGACAACAAGTCCACGATTGCAATATCGAAAAATCCAGTCTTTCATGGAAGAACAAAACATATTGATATAAAATATCACTTCATTCGTGAAGTGCAAAACAAAGGAGAGATCGAGCTGAAGTATTGTAAGACTGAAGACCAAATTGTAGACATATTCACTAAAGCACTGCCAACAACAAAATTCGAGACATTGAGAAGCATGCTCGGAGTATCACAAAAATGGATCAAGGAGAAGTGTTAAAAAGTGATTCATTTTTGGAAAACTCTAGACTATTCATGTTTAATGGAGAAAGAAAAAGTTGGTTGCAACAATTTGCTCTGAGTCAGCAACAACAGTGCACATACATGCAAGAGAAAAGACAAGTCTTGAAAACTCTCAAATGTTGAAGAAGTTTCTGGTACAAGACTACGTGGGCAGCAAAAAGGCAAAAGAAAAGAAAAGTCAACAAAAGCTGCAGAGAATAGAAAAATGGAGAAGCCACCAGTATCCGGAAGAAGCCGCACACGCAGGAGACAAAGAAGCAAGTTTGTAATTTTATATTAATTTTTTATACTCAATGGCGGTGGAGGAAGGCGGTGACTCACGCCTATAAAAAGGAGTCATGGTGTCTATTCTAAGAAGTAAAAAAACTAGAAACACTCCTTCCCTTGTAATACCAACTCTCATAATAAAAATCCTGTTTTTATCCATTCTCCCTTTGCCATTGTAGTTCACTTTTATTCACACATACACACATGCACACACACGCTTCCGCAAAAACATCCAACACAAGGTATTCGACGTTTGTGTTGGAACGTGGAGCAGGGTGTTGTATATGAAACTCTAGAGATTAGCATCATAAAGAGTAGCTAAATGAATGGTGAATTGCCTAGTTTGAGGACAACCGGCCATTTCGAATCAGAAAATGCAAGCGTTCCATGTCTTCTATCAGAGGAGAGGTGAAGACCCATAATGTATTCTATTGGCAGCATAGTGAAAGGCCTCGTTTGGTATCTTGAAGATTCTCGTAGAAGGTTTTATCACAAATTGCCAAATAGGGCTTCGGCCGCATTGCCTGTCGCAAAACTGATCCGACAACTTATCAGCAGTGGCTTGATTTGGGGAGCCTTGCTGTGCGTCTTACCACTGAAGAGAGAGTACAGCATAAGGAAAGTGATGTTTGGACAAGAAAAGGATTGTCCGACATTGTGTGCTCATAAAATCCTTGTTAGCGACGTCATATTCGGTATTCGATGCCTTGTATCATGACACTTGTATTGTGCGCTAAACGTGTTAATCCTACTTGTCTAAACCCTTAGGTGAATTTAAATATCAAGAGATCTGTGGACTCCTCTTGAATTGCCCGATTTTCCTTGTTTTAAGGCCATCATTATTTATTTTTATTTTTTCGGTTGGAAAAAGCCGTCATTATTTTATTCAATTAGTATGAGCCAAATATGAAAAAATTTATCAGCGGAAATGAATGTACCACGATGTTGATGAACTTAATCGGGATGCAACTTAACATGGTTGCAACTTAATCTTTGCATGGACATGTTGAGAGGGGATGGCAAATTATCATTTTAAGCCAATAGTAGACAGCCTGCCAAATTTGACCAAGGCCCAACAAATTCATGCCAATTACTAAATCAAGTTGCCTAGGCCCTAGGCAATGACCTTGCTTGGACGTAGTAGACTTGGACCACAATTTTTGTGATATTTTGACATTTTATTTATTTATTTATTTATTTTCCTGAGACTTCTTCACTAGTTTGATGAATGGCGACAGTGATGACGATGATAGGGATAAGCCAAAACATCCAACATATATATATTTTTTTTTCTTATCGATATGAATATGAGTTTGCTTTCAAAGATTTGGACTTTTGCTCGAACACAAGTTGAGACTGTTGAACTTGAGAGGCTATAGAAATTCCAAAGACACTGAAAAATAGAAATTTAAGTAGTTTGGACTTTCATAATGGCCAAGAATGTGGCTATTCTACATAAGTGTTCTGGGATTTGCATTGCGTGGTCAAAACCCAATAATATCATAGGCCCAAAAAGTTCCAACAAAGTTCTAAGAGGTCTAACAGCATATTTATCCTTTGTTCATTAGAAGTAGAGGCCTGGGCACATGAAATACTCCGCGACCCAAAAAGAAAAAAGGAATCTACTAGTATCACGGATCAAATAAAACACGAGCCAACATAATAAGGATTTGCCACTCCTATAAGCTTTTTTCAAGTGCTAGAGTGGGAGATCATCACCTCGAGCTACTTGTTTTCCTCTCGCCAAATCTGTCACAAGAGCATCAACATCCCACTTTGTTAGCTCCTTCCAGGTGGATAGATCAGGTAAGCATAGCAAGGGACTGCAGTGTTCGATGTAAAGACTTTTCAATGATTCCAATCTATCAAGACCTCGAATTTCAACTAGTCTCAAACAGTCCTGTACTTCAAGGTCCTCGAGACTCTTGAAGTTAGATAAGTTGGAAAGGTCCACAACTTCAAGAAATCTGCAATTGGTAACTGTAAATACCCTCCAATCAGAGGGCAGCTGTCCAACACAACGCAAGTTGTCGCAGTTCTCAAGTTCAAGTTCTTTTAGACAGCGAAAGCAACCCAAATATGAGCTTTTGGTGGTGATAATTGAAAGTTCTAACCTACAATATGGGCTGGACATGTAACTTTTTGGAATCATGGGACAGATGGGGTATGTAAGGGGAAAACATAATTCCAGATTTCTTAAACTCACTAAGTTGGAGATCTCAGGAGCTTTTTCCGAGACTATTGAGGATAGACATAGACTTACCAAACTCTCTGGAAGCTTTGGTATATTCTCCATACGGGTTTCTGTTAATTTCAAAATTTGCAAGTATGATAATCCCACAATATCACTAGGAATCACTTCCAGCTGCCGGCAACCCTCTCCATAAATTTCCTCAAGTTTCTCCATCATCCCAATGGCATCAGGTAACTTTTGCATGCAACTGCCGTCAATCTTCAACACTTTCAAGCTCTTTAGATTGACAATGCTATTTGGCAACTTAACAATGCTTGTGTATGAGACATCCAACTCAACTAAATATTTCAGCATTCTGATTGAGTCGGAAAGTTTCGTAAGCATTTTACACCTCTTTAGAATTAATTTTTCTAAGGATAAAAATGCAAAAAGCTTTGGAGTTTCTTTCAACATTCTGCAATGCAACAAATCAAGAACCTTCAATCTTGTAGCCACCTGTCAAATGATTAGATATATCCAATGAATTTAATTTATATTAGTTTTGCAGGACATAAGCAAATATATTGACTAAGCAAGCATTCAACAAAAGTAACTTTATAAATACTCCATACATGCATTCTTATAAGCCAAAACCACTCTTCGTCACCCTTCATTTCTTCCAATGTTGTCCCCAACAACCAATAAAAGAACATGGATCTATTTCTAAATTACCTTAGTATCGAATAATAAAAGTCAGATTATAACCAACACTACTCTTATAAAGGGTATCTTCTAGAATGTTTTGGAAAACATAATTTCAGATTTTTTAAACTCACTAAATTGGAGGTCTCCAAACCTTTTTCTCAAACATGTGAGGGTAGACAGACTTACGAAACTACGAAACTCTGTGGAAGATTCGGTACATTCACCACACGAGTTTCTATTAATTTCAAAATCCGCAAGGATCTTAGTCCCACAATATCACTAAGAATCACTTCTAGCTACCGGCAACCCTCTCCATAAATTTCCTCAAGTTTCTCCATCATCCCATAGGCATCAAGTAACTTTTGCATGCAACTACCGTCAATCTTTAACAATTTCAAGCTCTTTAAATTAACAATGCTATTTGGCAACTCTACAATACTTGTGCATGAGACCTACAACTCAACTAAATATTTCAACATTCGGATCGAGTCGGAAAGTTTCGTCACCATTACACACCCCTTTAGAATTAATTTTTCTAAGGATAAAAATGCAAAGAGCTCAGGAGTTTCTTTCAACTTCTGTAGTACACAAATCAATGAACCTTCAATCTTGTAACCACCTGTCAAATGTTTACGTTATATCCAACGAGTTTAATTTTTATTATTTTTGTGGAGCATGAGCAACCATATCAACTAAGCAAGTATTCCATGAAAGTAACTTTATAAATACTCTGTACATGCATTCCAAACTTAAACCAAATCCATTCATCGTCGCCCTTCATTTCTTTCAATGTTGTCCACAACTAATAAAAGAACACGGATCTATTTTTAAATTACCCCGACATCGAATAATAAATAGACAGATTATAGCCGACACTGCTCTCATAAAGGATAACATCTACAATATTATGGGAAAACATAATTTCAGATTTTTTAAACTCACTAAATTGGAGATCTCCCAATCTTTTTTTGAAACGTGTGAGGATAGACAGACTTACCAAACTCTGTGGAAGCTCTGGTATATTCTCCACACGAGTTTCTGTTAATTCCAAAATTTGCAAGGATGGTAGTCCCATAATATCACTAGGAATCACTTCTAGCTGCCGGCAACCTACTCCATAAATTTTCTCAAGTTTCTCCATCATCCCAATGCAATCAGGTAACTTTTGTATGCCAGTACCGTTAACCCTCAACACTTTCAAGTTCTTTAGATGGACAATGCTATTTGGCAACTCTACAATGCTTGTGCGTGAGACATCCAACTCAACTAAATATTCCAGCATTCCGATTGAGTCGGAAAGTTTTGTAACCATTGTACACCCCTTTAGAACTAATTCTTCTAAGGATAAAAATGCAGAGAGCTTAAGAGTTTCTTTCAACATTCTGCAATCCGACAAATAAAGGACCTTCAATCTTGTAGTCGCCTGTCAAATGATTATGTATATCCAGTGAGTTTAATTTATATTAGTTTTGCTGGACATAAGCAAATATATCGACTAAGCAAGCATTCAACAAAACTAACTTTATAAATACTCTCTACATGCATTCCTAACTTAAGCCAAAATCACTCTTCGTCACCCTTCATTTCTTCCAACGTTGTCCCCATCAATCGATAAAAGAACATGCATCTTTTTCTAAATTACCCCGACATTGAATAATAAAAAGACAGAATATAACCAACACTACTCTTTTAAAGGTAACTTCTAGAATGTTATGGGAAAACATAATTTTAGATTTTTGACTCACTAAATTTGAGATTTCCGAATCTTTTTCTGAAACATGTGAGCATACACATGCACTTACCAAACTCTCTGGAAGCTTCGGTACATTCTCCCCACGAGTTTTAATAATTTCTGCTTGCGGAAGTTCTGTACGTCCGAAATACCATTAGAAGTAGCTTCCAGCTGCCGGCAACCTACTCCATAAATTTCCTCAAGTTTCTCCATCTTCTCAATGACATCAGGTAACTTTTGCATGCAACTACCATTAATATTCAACACTTTCAACCTCTTTAGATTGACAATGCATTTTGGCAATTCTACAATGCTTGTGCCTGAGACATCCAACTCAACTAAATATTTCAGCATTCCGATCGAGTCAGAAAGTTTCGTAAGCATTTCACACCCCTGTAGAATTAATTTTTCTAAGGATAAAAATGCAGATAGCTCAGGAGTTTCTTTCAACATTCTGCAGTGCGATAGATCAAGAACCTTCAATCTTGTAGCCACCTGTCAAATGATTAGATATATCCAACGAGTTTAATTTATATTAGTTTTGCAGGACATAAGTAAATATATTGACTAAGCAAGCATCAACAAAAGTAACTTTATAAATACTCTATACATATATTCCCATGAGCCAAAACCACTCATCGTCACCCTTCATTTCTTTCAATGTTGTCCCCAACAACTAATAAAATAATATGGATCTATTTTTAAATTACCCCGGCATCGAATAATAAATAGACAAATTAAACAACACTAATAAATTCTATAAAATCTACAATGTTTTTGGAAAACATAATTTGAGATTTTTTAAACTCACTCAATTGGAGGTTTCCAAATCTTTTTTCTCAAAGATGTGAGGGTAGATAGACTTATGAAACTATGAAACTCTGTGGAAGATTCGGTACATTCACCACACGAGTTTCTATTAATTTCAAAATCCGCAAGGATCTTAGTTCCACAATATCACTAAGAATCACTTCTAGCTACCTGCAACGCTCTCCATAAATTTTCACAAGTTTCTCCATCATCCCATAGGCATCAAGTAACTTTTGCATGCAACTACCCTTAATCTTCAACAATTTCAAGCTCTTTAAATTCGCAATGCTATTTGGCAACTCTACAATACTTGTGCTTGAGACCTCAATCTCAACTAAATATTTCAACAATTGGATCAAGTCAGAAAGTTTCGTCACCATTTCACACCCCTTTAGAATTAACTTGTCTACGGATAAAAATGCAAAGAGCTCAAGAGTTTCTTTCAACTCTTTGCAGTACAACAAATCAATGACCTTCAATCTTGTAACCACCTAGTCAAATGATTATGTTATATCCAACGAGTTTAATTTTTATTAGTTTTGCGGAGCATGAGAAAGCATATCGACTAAGCAAGTATTCCATGAAAGTAACTTTATAAATACTCTGTACATGCATTCCAAACTTAAGCCAAAACCATTCATCGTCGCCCTTCATTTCTTTCAATGTTGTCCCCAACAAATAAAAGAACACGGATCTATTTTTAAATTACCCTGACATCGAATAATAAATAGATAGATTATAACCGACACTACTCCAATAAACGATAACATCTATAATTTTATGGGAAAACATAATTTCAGATTTTTTAAACTCACTAAATTGGAGATCTCTCAATCTTTTTTTGAAACATGTGAGGATAGACAGACTTACCAAACTCTGTGGAAGCTCCGGTATATTCTCCACACGAGTTTTTGTTAATTTCAGAATTTGCAAGGAGTCCCACAATATCACTAGAAATCACTTCTAGCTGCCGGCAACCTACTCCATAAATTTTCTCAAGTTTCTCCATCATCCCAATGCAATCAGGAAACTTTTGTATGCATGCAACTAGCGTTAACCCTCAACACTTTCAAGTTCTTTAGATGGACAATGCTATTTGGCAACTCTACAATGCTTGTGCGTGAGACATCCAACTCAACTAAATATTCCAGCATTCCGATTGAGTCGGAAAGTTTCGTAAGCATTGTACACCCCTTTAGAACTAATTCTTCTAAGGATAAAAATGCAGAGAGCTTAAGAGTTTCTTTCAACATTCTGCAATCCGACAAATAAAGGACCTTCAATCTTGTAGTCGCCTGTCAAAAGATTAGGTATATCCAGTGAGTTTAATTTATATTAGTTTTGCTGGACATAAGCAAATATATCGACTAAGCAAGCATTCAACAAAACTAACTTTATAAGAACTCTCTACATGCATTCCAAACTTAAGCCAAAATCACTCTTCGTCACCCTTCATTTCTTCCAACGCTGTCCCCATCAATCAATAAAGCAACATGGATCTTTTTATAAATTACCCCGACATTGAATAATAAAAAGATAGAATATAACCAACACTACTCTTTTGAAAGGTAACTTCTAGAATGTGATGGGAAAAGATAATTTCAGATTTTTGACTCACTAAATTGTAGATTTCTGAATCTTTTTCTAAAACATTTGAGCATACACATGCACTTACCAAACTCTCTGGAAGCTTCGGTACATTCTCCCACGAGTTTTAACAATTTCAAATTTTGCAAAGATGTATTCCCAAATATCATTAGAATCACTTCCAGCTGCCAACAACCTACTCCATAAATTTCCTCAAGTTTCTCCATCTTCTCAATGACATCAGGTAACTTTTGCATGCAACTACCGTTAATATTCAACACTTTCAAGCTCTTTAGATTGACAATGCTATTTGGCAATTCTACAATGCTTGTGCCTGAGACATCCAACTCAACTAAATATTTCAGCATTCCGATCGAGTCGGAAAGTTTTGTAAGCATTTCACACCCCTTTAGAATTAATTTTTCTAAGGATAAAAATGCAGATAGCTCAGGAGTTTCTTTCAACATTCTGCAGTGCGATAGATCAAGAACCTTCAATCTTGTAGCCACCTGTCAAATGATTAGATATATCCAACGAGTTTAATTAATATTAGTTTTGCAGGACATAAGCAAATATATATTGACTAAGCAAGCATTCAACAAAAGTAACTTTATAAATACATTATACATGCATTCCTATAAGCCAAAACCACTCATCGTCACCCTTCATTCCTTTCAATGTTGTCCCCAACAACTAATAAAATAATATGGATCTATTTTTAAATTACTCGGCATCGAATAATAAATAGAGAGATTATAACCGACACTGCTCTCATAAACAATAACATCTACAATGTTATGGGAAAACATAATTTCAGATTTTTCAAACTAACTAAATTAGAGATCTCCGAATCTTTTTCTGAAACATGTGAGGGCAGACAGACTTACCAAACTCTGTGGAAGCTTCGGTATGTTCTCCACATAAATTTCTATTAATTTCCAAAGTTCCAAGGATAGTAGTTCCAGACGATCACTGGGAATCACTTCCAGCTGCCGGCACCCCACACCATAAATTTTCTCAAGTTTCTTCATCTTTTCAATGGCATCAGGTAACTTTTGCATGCAACTACCGTCAATCTTCAACACTTTCAATCTCTTTAGATTGACAATGCTATTTGGCAATTCTACAATGCGTGTGCCCGAGACATCCAACTCAACTAAAGATTTCAGCATTCCGATCGAGTCCGAAAGTTTCGTAAGCATTTGACACCCTTTTAGAATTAATTTTTCTAAGGATAAAAATGCAGAGAGCTCAGGAGTTTCTTTCAACATTCTGCAGTCTGACAAATCAAGAACCTTCAATCTTGTAGCCACCTGTCAAATGATTAGATATATCCAACGAGTTTAATTTATAATAGTTTTGCAGGAGATAAAGCAAATATATTAACTAAGCAAGCATCAACAAAAGTAACTTTATAAATACTCTATACATGCATTCCTATAAGCCAAAACCACTCATCGTCACCCTTTATTTCTTTCAATGTTCTCCCCAACAACTAATAAAATAATATGGATCTATTTTTAAATTACCCCAGCATCGAATAACAAATAGACATTATAAACGACACTGCTCTCATAAACAATAAAATCTACAATGTTTTGGGAAAACATAATTTCAGATTTTTTTAAATTCACTAAATTGGAGGTCTCCGAATCTTTTTATCAAACATGTGAGGATAGATATAAACTTACGAAACTCTGGAAGATTCGGTAAATTCTCCACACAAGTTTCTGTTAATTTCAAAATCTACAAGGATCTTAGTCCCACAATATCACTAGGAATCACTTCTAGCTGCCGGCAACCCTCTCCACAAATTTCCACAAGTTTCTCCATCATCCCAATGGCATCAGGTAACTTTTGCATGCAACTAGCGTCAATCTTCAACAATTTCAAGTTCTTTAAATTTACGATGTTATTTCGCAACTCTACAATACTTGTGCATGAGACTTCCAACTCAACTAAATACTTCAACATTCCGATCGAGTAGGCAAGTTTCGTCACCATTTCACACCCTTTAGAATTAATTTTTCTAATGATAAAAATGCAGAGAGCTTAAGAGTTTCTTTCAACATTATGCAGTACAATAGATTAATGACCTTCAATCTTGTAACCACCTGTCAAATGATTATGTTATATCCAACCCGTTTAATTTATATTAGTTTTGCGGAACATGAGCAAATATATTGACTAAGCAAGTATTCCATGAAAGTAACTCTATAAATACTCTATACATGCATTCCAAACTTAAGCCAAAACCATTCATCGTCGCCCTTCATTTCTTTCAATGTTGTCCACAATTAATAAAAGAACACGGATCTATTTTTAAATTACCCCCACATCGAATAATAAATAGACAGATTATAGCCAACACTGCTCTCATAAATGATAACATCTACAATTTTAAGGGAAAACATAATTTCAGATTTTTTAAACTCACTAAAATGGAGATCTCCCAATCTTTTTTTGAAACATGTGAAGATAGACAGACTTACCAAACTCTGTGGAAGCTCCGGTATATTCTCCACACGAGTTTCTGTTAATTTCAAAATTTGCAAGGATGGTAGTCCCACAATATCACTAGGAATCACTTCTAGCTGCCGGCAACCTCTTCCATAAATTTCCTCAAGTTTCTCCATCATCCCAATGCAATCGGGTAAGTTTTGTATTCCAGTACCATTAACTTTCAACACTTTCAAGTTCTTTAGATTGACAATGCTATTTGGCAACTCCACAATACTTGTGCGTGAGACATCCAACTCAACTAAATATTTCAGCATTCCGATTGAGTCGGAAAGTTTCGTAAGCATTGAACACCCATTTAGAATTAATTATTCTAAGGATAAAAATGCAGAGAGCTCAGGAGTTTCTTTCAACATTCTGCAATTCGACAAATAAAGGACCTTCAATCTTGTAGTCGCCTGTCAAATGATTAGGTATATCCAATGAGTTTAATTTATATCACTTTTGCAAGACATAAGCAAATATATCGACTAAGCAATCATTCAACAAAAGTAACTTTATAAATACTCTGTACATGCATTCCTAACTTAAGCCAAAACCACTCTTCGTCACCCTTCATTTCTTCCAACGTTGTCCCCATTAATCGACAAAAGAACATGCATCTTTTTCTAAATTAACTCGGCATCGAATAATAAAAAGACGGAATATAACCAACACTACTCTTATAAATGGTAACTTCTAAAATATTATGGGAAAACATAATTTTAGATTTTTTAGACTCACTAAATTGGAGATCTCCAAATCTTTTTTGAAACATGTGAGGATAGACATAGACTTACCAAACTTTGTGGAAGTTTCGATACATTCTCCCCATGAGTTTTAAACGATTTCATTATCTGGAAGTATTGTAGTTTTGAAAAATAATGAGAAGTCACTTCCGGCTGTCGGCAACCTACTCCATAAATTTCCTCAAGCTTTTCCATCTTCTCAATGGCATCAGGTAACTTTTGCATGCAACTACCGGCAATATTCAACACTTTCAAGCTCTTTAGGTTGACAATGCTATTTGGCAACTCTACAATGCTTGTGTATGAGACATCCAACTCAATTAAATATTTTAGCCCTTCGATCGAGTCGGAAAGTTTCGTAAGCATTTGACACCCTTTTAGAATTAATTTTTCTAAGGATAAAAATGCAGAGAGCTCAGGAGTTTCTTTCAACATTCTGCATTGTGATAGATCAAGAACCTTCAATCTTGTAGCCACCTGTCAAATGATTAGATATATCCAACGAGTTTAATTTATATTAGTTTTGCAGGACATAAGTAAATATATTGACTAAGCAAGCATTCAACAAAAGTAACTTTATAAATACTCTATACATTGCATTCCTATAAGCCAAAACCACTTCTTCGTCACCCTTCATTTCTTCCAATGTTGTCCCAAGAACTAATAAAAGAACATGGATCTATTTTTAAATTACCCCGACATCGAATAATAAAAGACAGATTATAATGGACACTACTCTTATAAACGATAACATCTAAAATGTTATGGGAAAACATAATTTCAGATTTTTTAAACTCACTAAATTGGAATCTCCAATTTTTTTCTCAAACATGTGAGGGTAGACATAAACTTACCAAACTCTCTGGAAAGATTCGGTACATTCTCCACACGAGTTTCTATTAATTTCAAAATCTGCAAGGATCTTAGTCCCACAATATCACTAAGAATCACCTCTAGCTGCCGGCAATCCTCTCCACAAATTTCCACAAGTCTCTCTATCATCCCAATGGCATCATGTAACTTTTGCATACAACTACCATCAATCTTCAACAATTTCAAATTCTTTAAATTGACAATGCTACGTCGCAACTCTACAATACTTGTGCGTGAGACCTCAATCTCAACTAAATATTTCAACATTCGGATCGAGTTGGAAAGTTTTGTCACCATTTCACACCCCTTTAGAATTAATTTTTCTACGGATAAAAATGCAAAGAGCTCAAGAGTTTCTTTCAACTCTCTGTAGTACAACATATCGATAACCTTCAATCTTGTAACCACCTGTCAAATGTTTACGTTATATCCAACGAGTTTAATTTATATTAGTTTTGCGGAACATGAGCAAATATATTAACTAAGCAAGTATTCCATGAAAGTAACTTTATAAATACTCTGTACATGCATTCCAAACTTAAGCCAAAACCATTCATCGTCACCCTTCAGTTCGTTCAATGTTGTCCCCAACAACTAATAAAAGAACATGGATCTATTTTTAAATTACCCCGGCATCGAATAATAAATAGACAGATTATAACCGACACTGCTCTCATAAACGATAACATCTACAATGTTATGGGAAAACATAATTTCAGATTTTTTAAACTCACTAAATTAGAGATCTCCGAATCTTTTTCTTAAACATATGAGGGTAGACAGACTTACCAAACTCTGTGGAAGCTCCGGTATATTCTCCACACGAGTTTCTATTAATTTCAAAATTTGCAAGGATGGAAGTCCCACAATATCACTAGGAATCACTTCTAGCTGCCAGCAACCCTCTCCATAAATTTCCTCAAGTTTCTCCATCATCCCAATGCAATCAGGTAAGTTTTGTATGCCAGTACCATTAAATTTCAACACTTTCAAGCTCTTTAGATTCACAATACTATTTGGCAACTCCACAATACTTGTACGCGAAACATCCAACTCAACTAAATATTTCAACATTCCGATTGAGTCGGAAAGTTTCGTAAGCATTGTACACCCCTTTAGAATTAATTGTTCTAAGGATAAAAATGCAAAGAGCTTAGGTGTTTCTTTTAACATTCTGTAATCCGACAAATAAAGGACCTTCAATCTTGTAGTTGCCTGTCAAATGATTAGGTATATCCAATGAGTTTAATTTATATCACTTTTGCAGGACATAAGCAGATATATCGACTAAGCAAGCATTCAACAAAAGTAACTTTATAAATACTCTGTACATGCATTCCTAACTTAAGCCAAAACCACTCTTCGTCACCCTTCATTTCTTCCAATGTTGTCCCCATCAATCGATAAAATAACATGGATCTTTCTTTAAATTACCCCGACAGTGAATAATAAAAACACAGAATATAAACAACACTACTCTTATAAATTCTAACTTCTAGAATGTTATGAGAAAACATCATTTTAGATTTTTTAGACGCACTAAATTGGAGATCACCGGACCTTTTACTAAAACATGAGTATAGACATAGACTTACCAAACTCTGTGGGAGCTTCGGTACATTCTCCCCACAAGTTTTAATTGATTTCATCAACCGGAAGTCTTGTAGTTCCTGAATACCATTAGAAGTCACTTTGAGCTGCCGACAACCTACTCCACAAATTTCCTCAAGTTTTTCCATTTTCTCAATGGCATCAGGTAACTTTTGCATGCAACTACCGCCAATATTCAACGCTTTCAAGCTCTTTAGGTTGACAATGCTGTTTGGCAACTCTACAATGCTTGTGTATGAGACATCCAACTCAACTAAATATTTCAGCATTCCGATCGAGTCAGAAAGTTTCGTAAGCATTTGACACCCTTTTAGAATTAATTTTTCTAAAGATAAAAATGTAGAGAGCTCAGGAGTTTCTTTCAACATCCTGCAGTCTGACAGATCAAGAACCTTCAATTTGGTAGCCACCTTCAAATGATTAGATATATCCAACGAGTTTAATTTATATTAGTTTTGCAGGACATAACCAAATATATTGACTAAGCAAGCATTCAACAAAAGTAACTTTATAAATACTCTATACATGCATTCCTATAAGCCAAAACCACTCTTCATCTTGCTTTATTTCTTCCAATGTTGTTCCTAACAACCGATAAAAGAACATGGATCTATTTTTAAATTACCCCGACATCGAATAATAAGAAGTCTGATTATAACCAACACTACTCCCATAAACGATAACATATAGAATGTTATGGGAAAACAAAATTTCATACTTTTTAGACTTACTAAATTCGAAATCTCTGGACCTTTTTTGTGAAACATGTGAGGATAGATGTAAACTTTGCCAAACTCCGTAGAAACTTCAGTAAATTCTCCACACGAGTTTATGTTAACTTCAAAATCTGCAAGGATCTTAGTGTCACAATATGACTAGGAATCACTTCTAGCTGCCAGCAACCCTCTCCATAAATTTCCTCAAGTTTCTCAATCATCCCAATGGCATCAGGTAACTTTTGCATGCAACTACCGTCAATCTTCAACACTTTCAAGCTCTTTAAATTGACAATGCTATTTGGCAACTCTACAATACTTGTGCATGAGACATCCAACTCAACTAAATATTTCAGCATTCCGAACAAGTCGAAAAGTTTCGTAAGCATTTTACACCCCTTTAGAATTAATTTTTCTAAGGATAAAAATGCAAAAAGTTTAGCAGTTTCTTTCAACATTCTGCAAGGCGACAAATGAAGGACCTTCAATCTTGTAGCCACCCGTCAAATGATTATGTATATCCAACAAGTTTAATTTTTATTAATTTTGCAAGACATAAGCAAGTATATCGACTAAGCAAGCATTCCACCAAAATAACCTTATAAATACTCTGTATATGCATTCCTAATTTAAGCCAAAACCACTCTTCATCACACTTCTTTCAAAGTTGTCCCCAACAACAACAACAAAAATGGATCTATTGTTAAATTAACCACGCATCGAATAATAAAAAAATAGATTATAACAAACACTGCTCCCATAAACGAGAACATCTACAATGGTATGGGAAAACATAATTTCAGATTTTTTTAAATTCACTAAATTGGAGATCTCCTAATCTTTTTCTGAAACATGTGAGGATAGACAAACTGATCAAACTCTGTGGAAGCATTGGTATATTCTCCACATGAGTTTTTGTTAATTTCAAAATCTGCAAGGATGAAAGTTCGACAATATCACTATAAATCACTTCTAGCTGTTGGCAACCTATTCCATAAATTTTCTCAAGTTTTTTCATCATCTCAGTGGCATCAGGTAACTTTTGCAAGCGACTACAGTCAATCTTCAGCACTTTCAAGCTCTTTAGATTAATAATGTTGTTTGGCAACTCTACAATGCTTGTGCATTAGACATCCAACTCAACTAAATATTTCAGCATTCTAATCAAGTCAGAAAATTTCGTAAGCATTTCACACCCCTTTAAAATTAATTATTCTAAGGATAAAATTGCAGAGAGCTCTAGAGTTTCTTTCAACATTCTGCAATCCGACAGATCAAGGACCTTCAATCTTGTAGCCACCTGTCAAATGATTAGGTATATCCAACAAGTTTAATTTATATTAGTTTTGCAGGACATAAGCAAATATATCAACTAAGCAAACATTCCATAAAAGTAACTTTATAAATACTCTGTACATACTTTCCTAACTTAAGCCAAAACCACTCTTATCACTTTTTTCATTTCTTCCAATATTGTCCCCAACTACAAATAAAAGAAAATGGATATGTTCTCAAATTACTCTCCCCTCGAGCCAACACATCCTATAATTATAACATTCCTTTCCAACGTCATCATCAAATTAGCGATTTTGTCCCCACCACTCATACTTATGGCTGTAAACTCCACGGTTGTTCCTATGTGAATATATCTTCTAAATTTCAATATAGAAAATAATCTTACATGTTTTCTGACTATAAACTAATTTATATTTGCACCTTTACTTTTTCTTTTTATGTGTTTCATTTATTAAAATAAGGGCCGTATTAGCTTTCACACAAGCTCAAAAGAGTATGATGTTCATTTAACAATATTGATGTTCAAAATAAATTAGTTTGCATGTTCAAATTTATTTGCCAATTTTTATTGATTTGCTAATTTCTCTCCATTGTTTGCTTTTTCTTCTGCATCGCATCCTTGTATATTATAGATGGTCACTACTTATATTTCACTTAACTTTAAACATTTATTATTTGTGACAACTAGTTAGGGGGATTAGGGAAATCGAAACAACGTGAATGTTTATAAATTATTCTTTAAATAGTAATGATAGTCAATAGATATTAAGCGATGACATTTATTCCATTAGACAATCTAACAACCTTACAAATTATATAAATCACGAAATATGTATGAATATCTAATCAAGTCATTACATTTATCTATTGTGCAACCCAAAAATGTAGTTACTAGTAACATAGTGTGGCATCCCAGAAATTCAAGGCCAAGCCTTAAGGTGTGTTAAAGTCTTTAATTAGGTGGTAGAATTTTCATGGCTTATGTTTTAGCCATTAGTCTTTTTAATTCGATGATTTGTGCTTGTGATTGTGGAATTTAGATTTAATAGATTAATAATCTATGCTTGGCCTTATGATTTAAATTTCAATGAGCAAGAATATCCCAAGACTTTGGCCAAGATGAAAATTGGAATTCAAAATATTTATATTTCAAAAAAAAAAAAAAAAGGGAAGGTTATTTTCTAAATGGGCCTTGGGCCCATTAGCCTAAAGCTTGGTGGGCCAAGCTTGTCGGCCCATTAGAGCCCAAGAAGGAGAGAATTCGACCAGCCCAAGGGGAGTGGCCGGATGGGCCTAAGCCCAAGCCCAAATCAATTCAAAAATTAGTGTGACAAGTGGCAAGACAAGTCCTCATGCATTGGCCATTGGTGAGGTGAGTTAATCATTGCAAATGATGGGCTTTTGGGGGAATAAAAGGGGGGTTAGGAGAGAGAAATGGCCGGTTACTTGCTCCATTTCCGTCCAAAGAGAGAGGTGTGCGAGAGAGAGAGCTTGAGCGGAAGAGAGGAACCGAGAGAGAGAGGAGGTGGAGCCGAGAGTTGCCGCCGTACGTCCGCCTTGTCCGACCGTCCTACGCCGCCTTGTGCTTGCTGTTCGTTCATTTTGGAGGCAAGTGGGGGTCCTTAACTTCTCTTGCATGTTGTTTGATGGTTGTATGTTCGGTTTTAGGGGTGATTTGGGCGAAATACCGAAGAAAGGGTTGAATGTGTTCATGTTATGTGGCTGTTTCCGTTCGGTTTGTGGTAGACAGTTTCTTATTCGAGTTTGCATGTGTATTTGGAGTGTGATTTTGGCTTCTGTGTCTTCATGAAAGTTGAAGCTAACATATTTTAGTATGACATACTCGAATTTCATGGAAAACGATGGTGATATGTGGGGTCAAAAGCTTTTTTATACGGAGACTTCAGATCTGCGAATTTCCTACTGACCTCTTGATGATTTCTTGGTTGCATGTTGATTTATGTTGGAGATCTCACCTTGTTGTCTTCATGGAAGTTTTTGGTAACATCCTAAAATACAACATACTCAAATTTTAAGAGAAATGAACAAGTATAGCCTAGTTAATCGGCTAGATCTTTGAGACGGATGGTTCTGTTGAAGTGAACCGAGACACCTGAGACTTCAAGGACTTAAAAGAGGATTATAATTTGGTTATTTAACCTAGATCTCTTCATGAAACTTGTAAAGGACACATTGATATATAACATACTCTAACTTCAGGAGGAACGAAAGAGATTTGATGGGTCAAACCTAAGTTTTTCGGTGATGTACGTTCTGAACGAAACGGTAGAGGTTCCAGAAGCTTCGTGGAGTTATAGAAATTAATTTGGCTAAGAGTTCTTCATGAAAAATGCACGAAAATGTGTTGGATATTATCCTGTAAAATTTTGGAATTTTCTGAGGTCATATGAGTATTTTAATTGAATTAATTCGAAAACTGTGCAATCTGGCCGTGATCCGAATGTTGTGTGTATTTTGTGGAAATTTGGGAAATTATGTAAAATGCGAATTGGCCATGAATTTGTGTGAAATTGTGATTCTAATTGTTTGTTTAATGATTGTTTGAATATTATGATTTTGGAAAATCATAAATATTAAATAAAATATTTATGAAAATAAATAAATATAATAATAAAATAATAATAAAATAAAAAGTGGATTACTTTATTGGCCAAGAGTTTTATTGAGTTATAATGCCTTGTTATATGACATGGGTGTATGTATGCACATGAATATGATGCATTGTTATATGGCATTGATGCATGTATGATTATGAATCATGATGCGTGTGTGTGATTCATATGCCATGAAATAACAAGATGAAAAGGATGATAAAAAGTGGAAAATGGTATGTGAGTAAGAGGTTGTGGCGGAGGATGATATCTGGTGGCCGAGTGGCATAATTCCAGAGATTCCCTGGGAGTTTCAGGATGCCCGGAATGTGGGGGGGGAAGTCGGTTGTATCTCGGATACATGCCGGAAGTGACTCGCGATGCCGGGATTTGGGGTGCGAGATCCCCGGCTAGAAGGGTAAAGGCCGGA
This sequence comes from Eucalyptus globulus, assembly GCA_014182545.1. Taxonomy (NCBI): domain Eukaryota; kingdom Viridiplantae; phylum Streptophyta; class Magnoliopsida; order Myrtales; family Myrtaceae; genus Eucalyptus; species Eucalyptus globulus. The sequence goes on from CM024719.1 coordinate 24,142,187, forward strand.
AGCCCCATCGGAGGTTTCTGCCCGAAGGGAATGCCTCGTGATGCTAGTTGAGATGCGAGATGCCCGGAATGTGGGGGGCCGGAAGCCCAGTGGCCATGAGATGGCTGGAATGCTGGGAACCCTGTCGGAGGTTTCTGCCCGAAGGATTGATAATGATACCCTGTCGGAGGTTTCTGCCCGAAGGGATGATGATGATATGATGTGATATGCATGGTGATGCATGGCTAATGATGATATGATATGCATGGTGATGCATGGCTAATGATGATATGATGTGATATGCATGGTGATGCATGGCTAATGATGATATGATATGCATGGTGATGCATGGCTAATGATGATGTGATATGCATGGTGATGCATGGCTAATGATGTATTATGATATGCATGGTGATGCATGGCTAATGATGATATGATATGCATGGTGATGCATGGCTAATGATGATATGATGTGATATGCATGGTGATGCATGGCTAATGATGATATGATATGCATGGTGATGCATGGCTAATGATGATATGATGTGATATGCATGGTGATGCATGGCTAATGATGATATGATATGCATGGTGATGCATGGCTAATGATGATATGATGTGCATGGTGATGCATGGCTAATGATGATATGATGTGCATGGTGATGCATGGCTAATGATGATATGATGTGATATGCATGGTGATGCATGGCTAATGATGATATGATATGCATGGTGATGCATGGCTAAAGATGATATGATATGCATGGTGATGCATGGCTAATGTGATATGCACGATGATGCATGATTGTATGCGCATGGCTAATGATGATATGATATGCATGGTGATGCATGGCTAATGTGATATGCACGATGATGCATGATTGTATGCGCATGGCTAATGATGATATGATATGCATGGTGATGCATGGCTAATGTGATATGCACGATGATGCATGATTGTATGCGCATGGCTGCAAGGTAAGTTATGCCTGCTATGCATGTATGATGATATGCATGATGCATTGAGTTGTTATTGGATTTCCCTACCTGCTGAGTGGTTGTACTCACCCCTTTTGGGGATAACATTTCAGATTAGTAGAGGGTTTGAACGGTTGGATGTGACCGTGAGGAGGAGGATAGCAAGGGAAGGAGCTTTTGGACGCCGACACTGATCGATGGACTTAAAGTGTATGACTGTTTGAGGAAACATCGGTCATCTTTTGGAGTGTAGCTGAATGTAGAAGACTATGACATTTTGATGTATCGATGAATGATGTCCATCTGATTTAAGTAAATAAAAAGTGTACGGCCTTTGCCTATAAATGTTTAGTAGGTGTGCATTGTTTTTGAATATAAGGAAGGGAGTTGTTGGATGTGCTTCCGCATATAAATTGCGCAAGGGACCGATCGAATATAAAAAAATATGTAAACCCCAAAGTTGTATGGACCGCTGCAATTGAAATGGTATCAGAGTAACATGTTAATAGGGCAAGTGAAAGGTAGTGCGGACTGTGGCGACCCTAATGAATCGGGGGCTGTCGAGGGGTGCCACAGCCCTTTTTTTTTTGGTATCAGAGCTATGGTTTATTTGGAGTGATAAGGAGCCTCAGATGGAAATGAGGATAGAAAGATGCACACCATAGGATATAAAACGGAATAATTGAATAACGGGTGATGTTTATTCACTCGTAGATCCCTAGTAGTTTATCTTGAGTTGTCTTTAGGTACCAGTAACATGTATGTTACTTATGTAGTAGTAGTAGTAATTACTTTAAATGGAGACAGTGAGTCTCAGATTATTCTTGAGGCAATGTTTGGAAATTTCAGGAAAGTCATGGTACGAGCTGGAAGTGCTCATCCATCGAGGGCTGAAGCCTCTGCTGCGAGGGCTGAACCCCGAATGGAAGACATCCTGCAGGCATTGGCTAATATTGGAAATTTGATGGATAGACAAGCGCAGCAACAACCCGGAGTGGAACGTCGCCCTCAAGGATTGGTGGAACAATTTCTGAAATTGAAACCACTTAAGTTTAGTGGAATGGGAAGTCCTGAGGAGGCGGAACAATGGATTGATGGAATGGAACGAATTTTCCGGTTGTTGGACTGCGGTGATGCGAGAAAATAGTTTTGGCGAGTACCAGGGAGGGAAATGCAAAGTTTTGGTGGAGAGCCTCGAAGGATACAATCTTTCCACCAGGTATTGATGTGAGCTGGGAGGAGTTTGTTAGGGCTTTCAATAGGAAGCATTTCTCGGTGTGCCAAGGATAGAAAGATTACTGAATTTGTTCAGCTAGAACAAAAGGGTTGGTAGATCGGTATGAGGCTAGATTTTCTGAATTGTCTAGATATGCTCCTAGATTGATTGAGGATCAAGAGGAGAAGGCTAAGAGATTCCCAAGGGGCCGAGGGACTGATATTAGGAAGCAACTGGTGCCTTTGAACATAAGAGATTATAATGAGATTTATGAAAGGGCACAGTTAGTGGAGCAGGAGCTGTTGAGGGAGCGGTCGGAGTTTAAGAAACCGTTGAATTTTAACGATGTGAAAAAGGGAAGAGACCTTATTCTGGTCAAGGTCAGACCTGGAATGTGAAGAAGAAGGGAAATTTTGGAAATTTTGGAGGAACAAGGAGTGGTCTGAACATAGGGAAAGCACCCTATCAGCCTGGACAGCAGAAATGTTTTGGCTGTGGACAAGTGGGACATCTTAGGAGGAATTGCCCGCGAGAGAGGTCGCAAGTGAGTGTTGGCTCAGTGCGACAGGGATATCAGAGTGCTGTTAGGTCAAACCCGCAAGGAAATCCTCAGAGACCACCTGCACAAGGAAAGGTGTATGCGATTACCCAGGAGGAAGCGGAAGCTTCCAAAAATGTTATTTCAGGTACGATTCTTATTAATGGTGAAAAGGCATATGCATTGTTTGATACGGGTGCAACGCATTCGTTTGTGTCTGAAAGATATAGATGTTTGAATAAGATAGAAGTTATGCCGCTTGAGACGCCTCTTTGTGTTTCCACGCCTTTAAAGGATATGGTATTGTCTACATTGGTGTGTGAAAATTGTAAGATCTCAATGGGAGGAAAGGACATGGAAATGGACTTGATAATGATAGTTATGTATGACTTTGACGTCGTCATAAGTATGGACTAGCTCCATAAGCAATGGACTAGGATGAGTGATCTCCTGAGATAGTGCTTGCCCATGCGCCAAGGATGAAACCATGAGGCCTAGTATGGGATAGGCCAAAGCGGATAATAACTCTATAAGTTAATCCCTATTGAAACAAGACCCTTCAGTAGATGTGTAGTTCGGGTTCGAACCAGGCGAAAGCTGGTGTACCTGTAACGTCCCGGTTTGATGAGGGCGGGGAGTGGACGCCGAGGTCGAGGACTGAACAAGGAGCGGCTCCTGGCAGGCTTCTAGAATGACAAAAGGGAACAGGAGTGAACCGAACTATGAACTGAATTGGAAAGGTAGTGTTTCTGGGATAAGTTTATTAGAGTGGCGTAGCTGAAGCATGGTTAAGTTTGTAGAACTCTTGCTTGTGAAAAAGAAAGATGGATCGATACGCTTGTGTATTGGTTATAGGCAGCTGAATCAGGTGACCATTAAGAATAAGTACTCATTATCTAGAATTGATGACTTATTTGACCAACTGCAAGGAAGTTCGGTCTTTTCTAAAACTAACTTGAGATCAGGATATCAACTAAGGATTGAGAAAGAAGACATTCCTAAGACCGTGTTTAGGACTCGCTATGGACACTACGAGTTCCTAGTTATGCTATTTGGATTGACGAATGCCTTAGCTGCATTCATGGATTTAACGAGTAGGATACTTAAGCCTTATTTGGATCAAATTGTGATTGTCTTCATTTGATGATATCTTGATATATTCTAAAGGACTTGAAGGACATGCGTAGCACCTAAGCGTAGTGCTGCAAGCAAGGCTTAAGAAGTGAATTATGGATAGTAAGTTATGAATTTGAGGATTAAGTTATGATCATTTGAGCTAAGTAGTGACTTCCTATTTGAGGATTTCATTGGAAGTCTTGATGCGTTACATGGAGGTATTTAATATGTATAGATTGATCTTGGAAGTCATGTGTTTGAGTGGTCATATGAGACATGAAATTATTTGTGGTTTATATGTCAAATAATAGGTTTAATCGATAGTGGTCAACTTTTAAGTTTAGGTGATGATCTCGCCTTGAAAGGATTTGGTGGAATTAGTGAATATGATCATTTGTGGTTATAGTCTTTTCAAGGTGAAATGGTGGAAGTTCAAATTGTGGATTTGATGAATGATTAGTCTAAGTGATGATCATTTAGGATGAGATATGAGATATATTCGGTGGAAACTAGGCAAGTTTTATTTTGGTGGATTGTCGATCTTTGAATTGAATAAGTCTTGGTGGACTATAGATATTTGAATCGAAGGAATGATGCTATATTTTAGGCTTGAATCTATGTTGCGGTGAATGCGTAGTGAATGTCTTTGTTGGACTGAACCAAATGAGTTATTGGTGGTGTTGATTTTGATGGTTCTAGGCTTGAATTGGTGGTGACAAAGGTATAGGAATAATTTGGCTAAATGGTGCGTTCGATTGAGTCGAGAAGGTGGAATTCTTTAAATTTGGATCTCATTGATAGTTGCACTTAGGATAGAGCTTGAAATAGATGTTTTCACAAAAGGAAATTGAATATGAGATAGAGGAGGTGGATGGAATTATTAAAAGATTTTGATTGTGAACTGTTTAAGAAAATCTCTTGAATTTCATCAAAATTTATGAGTATTGTGACATCGTGCCCAAATGTTTTAAGAAATGTTTTCTATTTCAAGGATTTCTAAACTTTTTATAGAAAACATTCCAACCCATTGGAGTTGGGATTGAGATTGGAATTTACCAATGTACTGATTTAAATTTACTAAGGGTTTTGATAAAGTATTTTATTTCGCGCCGTGATGCAAGTACGACTCAAGGTTTTACATGTGGATTTCGAAAAACATTTGGAAATTTAAACGTGATCATGGATTTTATGGAATTGGTATCATGCTTTGAATTTGTGAATTGGTTTCAATAATATGAGATTTACCTATTTTCAAATACTATCATTGTTATACCGATGTGTCTTTGAAATCCCTGTTTTGCATTATTTGATATCATGAGGTGGAATTTTCGAGAACTCAAGGATTTTCCACATTGATGATTTGAAAACGTTTTGACATGGCAATGGCATATGATTTCAAAGCTTGCTGTTGTTGTTGAATACTTTTGAAAACTTCAGTTCGTATTGTTTGATTTCATGAAGGAAGATTTTCAAGCGTTCAAAAGGAATTTCAGATGTGGTTATTGTTTTAAAATTGTTTTGGTGTTGAGATAAATTAAGAAATGTTAAGAGCCTGCATCCTTGACTTTAAAGGAAGTTGGGATGAAAAGTTATACCTGGTAGAATTTGTGTACAGCAATAGCTTTCAGAAAAGTATAGGCATGTGCTGAGGAAGTATTAGTTAGACCCTGGTCACATACTCGATCATGAAGCCATCAAAATGGATGAGAAAGTAAGGTATATTGAGGAGCCTGTGCAGATATTGGATCGAAAGGAGCAAATTCTTAGGACCAAAAAAAAGATCCCACTAGTTAAGGTGTTATGGCGACATCATGATGTGGAGGAAGCCACATGGGAAAGTGAGGATCAGATGAGGGAAAAGTACCCTTATTTTTTTTAAGAAGGCGCGAGTAGTGCTTGAATTTCGAGGACGAAATTCTCTAAGGTGGGGAGAATTGTGGCATCCCAGAAATTCAAGGCCAAGCCTTAAGGTGTGTTAAAGTCTTTAATTAGGTGGTAGAATTTTCATGGCTTATGTTTTAGCCATTAGTCTTTTTTAATTCGATGATTTGTGCTTGTGATTGTGGAATTTAGATTTAATAGATTAATAATCTATGCTTGGCCTTATGATTTAAATTTCAATGAGCAAGAATATCCCAAGACTTTGGCCAAGATGAAAATTGGAATTCAAAAATATTTATATTTCAAAAAAAAAAAAAAAAAAAAAGGAAGGTTATTTTCTAAATGGGCCTTGGGCCCATTAGCCTAAAGCTTGGTGGGCCAAGCTTGTCGGCCCATTAGAGCCCAAGAAGGAGAGAATTCGACCAGCCCAAGGGGAGTGGCCGGATGGGCCTAAGCCCAAGCCCAAATCAATTCAAAAATTAGTGTGACAAGTGGCAAGACAAGTCCTCATGCATTGGCCATTGGTGAGGTGAGTTAATCATTGCAAATGATGGGCTTTTGGGGAATAAAAGGGGGTTAGGAGAGAATGGCCGGTTACTTGCTCCATTTCCGTCCAAAGAGAGAGTGTGCGAGAGAGAGAGCTTGAGCGGAAGAGAGGAACCGAGAGAGAGGAGGTGGAGCCGAGAGTTGCCGCCGTACGTCCGCCTTGTCCGACCGTCCTACGCCGCCTTGTGCTTGCTGTTCGTTCATTTTGGAGGCAAGTGGGGGGTCCTTAACTTCTCTTGCATGTTGTTTGATGGTTGTATGTTCGGTTTTAGGGGTGATTTGGGCGAAATACCGAAGAAAGGGTTGAATGTGTTCATGTTATGTGGCTGTTTCCGTTCGGTTTGTGGTAGACAGTTTCTTATTCGAGTTTGCATGTGTATTTGGAGTGTGATTTTGGCTTCTGTGTCTTCATGAAAGTTGAAGCTAACATATTTTAGTATGACATACTCGAATTTCATGGAAAACGATGGTGATATGTGGGGTCAAAAGCTTTTTATACGGAGACTTCAGATCTGCGAATTTCCTACTGACCTCTTGATGATTTCTTGGTTGCATGTTGATTTATGTTGGAGATCTCACCTTGTTGTCTTCATGGAAGTTTTTGGTAACATCCTAAAATACAACATACTCAAATTTTAAGAGAAATGAACAAGTATAGCCTAGTTAATCGGCTAGATCTTTGAGACGGATGGTTCTGTTGAAGTGAACCGAGACACCTGAGACTTCAAGGACTTAAAAGAGGATTATAATTTGGTTATTTAACCTAGATCTCTTCATGAAACTTGTAAAGGACACATTGATATATAACATACTCTAACTTCAGGAGGAACGAAAGAGATTTGATGGGTCAAACCTAAGTTTTTCGGTGATGTACGTTCTGAACGAAACGGTAGAGGTTCCAGAAGCTTCGTGGAGTTATAGAAATTAATTTGGCTAAGAGTTCTTCATGAAAAATGCACGAAAATGTGTTGGATATTATCCTGTAAAATTTTGGAATTTTCTGAGGTCATATGAGTATTTTAATTGAATTAATTCGAAAACTGTGCAATCTGGCCGTGATCCGAATGTTGTGTGTATTTTGTGGAAATTTGGGAAATTATGTAAAATGCGAATTGGCCATGAATTTGTGTGAAATTGTGATTCTAATTGTTTGTTTAATGATTGTTTGAATATTATGATTTTTGGAAAATCATAAATATTAAATAAAATATTTATGAAAATAAATAAATATAATAATAAAATAATAATAAAATAAAAAGTGGATTACTTTATTGGCCAAGAGTTTTATTGAGTTATAATGCCTTGTTATATGACATGGGTGTATGTATGCACATGAATATGATGCATTGTTATATGGCATTGATGCATGTATGATTATGAATCATGATGCGTGTGTGTGATTCATATGCCATGAAATAACAAGATGAAAAGGATGATAAAAAGTGGAAAATGGTATGTGAGTAAGAGGTTGTGGCGGAGGATGATATCGGTGGCCGAGTGGCATAATTCCGGAGATTCCACAGGAGTTTCGGGATGCCCGGAATGTGGGGGGCCTAAGTCAGTTTGTATCTCGGATACATGCCCGGAAGTGACTCGCGATGCCGGGATTTGGGGTGCGAGATCCCGGCTAGAAGGGTAAAGGCCGGAAGCCCCATCGGAGGTTTACGCCCGAAGGAATGCCTCGTGATGCTAGTTGAGATGCGAGATGCCCTAATGTGGGGGCCGGAAGCCCGGTGGCCATGAGATGGCTGGAATGCTTTGGAACCCCGTCGGAGGTTTTAGAAGGATTGATAATGATACCCTGTCGGAGGTTTATGCCCGAAGGGATGATGATGATATGATGTGATATGCATGGTGATGCATGGCTAATGATGATATGATATGCATGGTGATGCATGGCTAATGATGATATGATGTGATATGCATGGTGATGCATGGCTAATGATGATATGATATGCATGGTGATGCATGGCTAATGATGATGTGATATGCATGGTGATGCATGGCTAATGATGTATTATGATATGCATGGTGATGCATGGCTAATGATGATATGATATGCATGGTGATGCATGGCTAATGATGATATGATGTGATATGCATGGTGATGCATGGCTAATGATGATATGATATGCATGGTGATGCATGGCTAATGATGATATGATGTGATATGCATGGTGATGCATGGCTAATGATGATATGATGTGATATGCATGGTGATGCATGGCTAATGATGATATGATATGCATGGTGATGCATGGCTAATGATGATGTGATATGCATGGTGATGCATGGCTAATGATGTATTATGATATGCATGGTGATGCATGGCTAATGATGATATGATATGCATGGTGATGCATGGCTAATGATGATATGATGTGATATGCATGGTGATGCATGGCTAATGATGATATGATATGCATGGTGATGCATGGCTAATGATGATATGATATGCATGGTGATGCATGGCTAATGATGATATGATGTGATATGCATGGTGATGCATGGCTAATGATGATATGATATGCATGGTGATGCATGGCTAATGATGATATGATATGCATGGTGATGCATGGCTAATGATGATATGATATGCATGGTGATGCATGGCTAATGATGATATGATATGCATGGTGATGCATGGCTAATGATGATATGATATGCATGGTGATGCATGGCTAATGATGATATGATGTGATATGCATGGTGATGCATGGCTAATGATGATATGATATGCATGGTGATGCATGGCTAATGATGATATGATATGCATGGTGATGCATGGCTAATGTGATATGCACGATGATGCATGATTGTATGCGCATGGCTGCAAGGTAAGTTATGCCTGCTATGCATGTATGATGATATGCGTGATGCATTGAGTTGTTATTGGATTTCCTGCACCTTGAGTGGTTGTCTCACCCCTTTAGGGGATAACATTTCAGATTAGTAGAGGTTTGAACGGTTGGATGTGGCCGTGAGGAGGAGGATAACGAAGGAAGGAGCTTTTGGACGCCGACACTGATCGATGGACTTAAAGTGTATGACTGTTTGAGGAAACATCGGTCATCTTTTGGAGTGTAGCTGAATGTAGAAGACTATGACATTTTGATGTACCGATGAATGATGTCCATCTGATTTAAGTAAATAAAAAGTGTACGGCCTTTGCCTATAAATGTTTAGTAGGTGTGCATTGCTTTTGAATATAAGGAAGGGAGTTGTTGGATGTGCTTCCGCATATAAATTGCGCAAGGGACCGATCGAATATAAAAAAAATATGTAAACCCCCAAGTTGTATGGACCGCTGCAATTGAAATGGTATCGGAAATAACATGTTAATAGGGCAAGTGAAAGGTAGTGCGGACTGTGGCGACCCTAATGGATCGGGGGCCGTCGAGGGGTGCCACACATAGAATGTACAAATTACAATACCTTTTAATCATGCAGCTACAAGCAATTTGAATTGAAGAAAGCCATTGGAGAGAAGAATTGGCATAAATAGTAAAACATCAATAACATAATATCAATGTAAAACTATAAAATGCAATGCGGATTGATGACCACCAACCAAATCATAACATCTTTTTCCTTTTTTTGGTAAGTTAATTGTTTGATTAGGTAAAAATGACAAATGCAATCTTGAAAAATCTGCACAAGTTAAATTCTCTCCATTAACACAACAAAATATCTATGAACACAATATTGAATCAACGAATAAAAGTGGTCAAGGGTACTAGTCTTTCCGTTGACCAAAGTGTCTTCGCCAGGGATATACAAGTGGCATTATCTCTTGAATGACATCTAGGACATAAATGTAAAGTAATTGTTTGATTTGATGTTTTTCTAGTGAAAGCATAACGGTTAAGTTTCAGACCTAAGGAAAGAGGGATTGGTGTCATAAGCCTTATTCAAGACCAAGAGTTGTTTTATGAATTAAACCAATAGACTTCAATAAAATAATAATAAAAAGGAGATCAAGGATGACGATCGACAACCACGTGCAACACAAGAACTAGTGACTGGAAGAAAATATAACTTGTTATCCCAAATTATTTGCACACATATACATACCTTGAGTTGAGTCCAACCACCCCAATGTTCATCTATTGAGCTGCTTTGATATAGTTCAACAATGACTAGATTTTTTGGGCAAAAGTTGGTTGCTTGCATTTCTTTTGGACAATACCGCCAAGTAAGCTATCTCAATTCTAAAAAGAGATCCCCAAAGTCTCCAGAGAGGGTCCACCCAGACAATGAGAGAAATCTAATATTTGGCACTTTGATAAAGTCTTTTGATGTCAAAACAGAGTCTTGGAGAGGCTCCTTAGATTGATCATAGTATGCTGCAACAGTTCCGGTTCCCTAAATTGAGAAAGAGTCCGTTCAAATTGAGGAGTTCCAAATAGAGCCCAAAATAAAGGCAAAACGGACCAAGGAAGTTTTCTACAATGAAAAAAGAATACGAGGGTGCACTTAGACTTATACCTTCTTTTGCTGGACAATATCTGGACCACCTTGCCAATCCCGCCACACTCGAGAACCCTTTGTGGGGTCTTTGCAATTTTCTTCATACACAATGCTCCTGCCTAAGTCCTTAAGCTGATCATGCATACATAGTACATTCCATTCATCAATCTTCACTAAGGACATTAAAAGCAGAACATCAATCCCCTCACTTGGAAAAAATCCACAGTCATCCCACATGTAATGTGGATAGCTCTTATCTCTTCCAGCTAGAAAGCAAGTGATATCAAGAAATATTTGTTGTTGTAGATGATCTAATGCTTCATTAACTTTTCCTTAATGTCCCTCTGCTGACAATATTCCATCTTTTTCAATGTATCTTGCCACACTCCTCTTTTTTTCCACATAACAATGAGCCAATAACTTCAATTGCCAAAGGAAGCCCTCCAGTTTTTGCAATAACTTTCTTAGACAAACTCAAGAATGTATTTGGAGGAGAGTTGCTTCTAAAGGCATGCTTGCTAAATAGTTGAAGAGCTGTGAGATTGTTGAGTTCCTTAACTTCATAAATCAAGCAATGTTCAAATTGATCTTGGAGTTTATAGAAAACACTTTTTGTATCTTGTTGTAATAACTATTCTACTTCCCGAACCAAACCATTCTTCCTTTGCTGCCAATGCCATAAGTTGGTTCTCATGATCTACATCATCAAGAAAAATAAGAACTTTCTTTCTGCAAAATCGATTTTTGATCATATTCTTCCCATGATCAATGCTAGAAAGTTCAACCCCTACATTACCAATGATGTCAGAGAGTAACCGCCTCTGCATATTTAACAGACCAGAACGTTGCGATGCTTCTCGAATATCTGAAATGAAGCTACAACTGTCAAAATTAGTAGATAGTTTGTTGTAGACAACCTTGGCAAGAGTTGTCTTGCCTATTCCACCCATTCCCCACATGCCAATGAGCCTTACATCCTTAGATTCAACATTCAGCAAATCTACTACTTCATTTGCCAACTCGTCCATTCCAACTAAATGATCGGATATATGCACACAAGACACCTTAAGCTTAACCGACACTTTCCGAGCAATCAAATGGGCAAGTTCTCCGTGGCTGCGTTAGGACACAACATTATCAAGTGAATTACAAGATTGCTGGCAAACTTTTTCACTTGCAAGATCAAAGAATAACATGAACTTACGAAATTGACGATGGACCCAGCAAACAAAAGAATAAATACATGATTCTCTGGTTATGTTCAATCTAGGATGATAGGTTATCATGCTTATGTCAAGCAATGAATATCAAGTGAATTTTAAGATTGGTGGCAAACTTTTTCACTTGCAAGATCAAACAAGAACCTGAAGTTACGAAATTGACGCTGGACCCAGCAAAGAAAAGAATAAATACATGATTCAATATGGTTCTGTTCAATCTAGGACGATAGGCAATCCTTGAGTGTGGCATCCCGGAAATTCAAAGCCAAGCCTTAAGGTGTGTTAAATGTCTTTAATTAGGTGATAGAATTTGATGGCTTATGCTTTAGCCAATTTGTCCTTTAATTTGATGAATTTTGCTTGTGATTGTGGAAATTTAGATTTAATAGATTGATAATCTATGCTTGGCCATATGATTTAAATTTCAATGAGCAAGAATATCCCAAGACTTTGGCCAAGATGAAATTTGAATTTAGAAATATTTATAAAAAGGAATTCAAAAAAGAAGAAGAAGAGAAAATAGGGTTATTTTCGAAATGGGCCTTGGACCCATTAGCCTAGAGCTTGGTGGGCCAAGCTAGTCGGCCCATTGGGCCCAAGAGGGGAGTTCGACCAGCCCAGAAGGAGTGGCCGGTTGGGCCTAAGCCCAAGCCCATTAACCCAAATCAAATTTCAAAAATAGAAATGACAAGTGGCAAGACAAGTCCTCATGCATTGGCCATTGGTGAGGTGAGTTAATCATTGCAAATGATGGGCTTTTGGGGAATAAAGGGGTTAGGAGAGAGAAATGGCCGGTTACTTGCTCCATTTCCGTCCAAAGAGAGAGGTGTGCGAGAGAGAGCTTGAGCGGAAGAGAGGAACCGAGAGAGAGAGAGGTGGAGCCGAGAGTTGCCGCCATACGTCCGCCTTGTCCGACCGTCCTACGCCGCCTTGTGCTTGCTGTTCGTTCATTTTGGAGGCAAGTGGGGGGTCCTTAACTTCTCTTGCATGTTGTTTTGATGGTTGCATGTTCGGGTTTAGGGGTGATTTGGGCGAAATGCCGAAGTAAGGGTTGAATGTGTTCATGTTATGTGGCTGTTTCCGTTCGGTTTGTGGTAGCCAGTATCTTAGTCGAGTTTGCATGTGTATTTGGAGTGTGATTTTGGCTTCGGTGTCTTCATGAAAGTTGAAGCTAACATCTTCCAGTATGAGATACTCGAATTTCATGGAAAACGATGGTGATATGAGGGGTCAAAAGTTTTATTTCACGGAGGCTTTAGATCTGCGAATTTCCTACTGACCTTTTGTTGATTTCTTGGTTGCATGTTGATTTATGTTGGAGATCTCACTTTGTTGTCTTCATGAATGTTGTAGATAACATCCTAAACTATAACATACTAAAATTTGAGGAGAAAAAAAAAATGAGTATAGCCTAGTTAACCAGCTAGATCTTTGAGACGAATGGTTCTGTTGAAGTGAACCGAGACACCTGAGACTTCAAGGACTTAAAAGAGGATCATTATTTGGTTATTTAACCTAGATCTCTTCATGAAACTTGTAAAGGACACATTGATATATAACATACTCGAATTTCAGGAGAAACGAAAGAGATTTGATGGGTCGAACCTAAGTTTGTTCGGTGATGTACGTTCTGGACGAAACGGTAGAGGTTCCAGAAGCTTCATGGAGTTGTATAAATTAATCTAAAAATAATTTGGCTTAGTGTTATTCATGACAAAATGCACGAAAATGTGTTGGCTATCACCCTGTAAAATTTGGGAATTTTCGGAGGTCATATGAGTATTTTAATTGAATAAATTTGAAAACTGTGTAATCTGGCCATTATCCGAATATTGTGTGTATTTTGTGGAAATTTGGGAAATTATGTGAAATGCAAATTTGGCCATGAATTTGTGTGAAATTGTGATTTTAATTGTTTGTTTAATGATTGTTTGAATATTATGATTTTGGAAAATCATAAATATTAAATATAATATTTATTTATGAAAATAAATAAATATAATAATATAATAATATAATAATAAAATAATAATATAATAAAATAATAAAATAAAAATAAAAGGTGGATTATTTTATTGTCCATGAGTCCTATGGAATTATGATGCATTGCTACATGACATTGATACATGTATGATCATGAATTATGATGTATTGCTATATGACATTGATGTATGTATGATCATGAATTATGATGCATTGTTATATGGCATTGATGCATGTATGATTATGAATCAAGATGCATGTGTGTGAATCATATGCCATGAAATAATAAGATGAAAAGGATGATAAAAAGTGGAAAGTGGTATGTGAGTAAGAGGTTGTGGCGGAGGATGTTGTCGGTGGCTGGTGGCGTAATTCCGAGAGATTCCACAGGAGTTTCGGGATGCCCGGAATGTGGGGGCCGGAAGTCCGGTTGTATCTCGGATACATGCCCGGAAGTGACTCGCGATGCCGGGATTTGGGGTGCGAGATCCCGGCTAGAAGGGTAAAGGCCGGAAGCCCTCGGAGGTTTCGCCGAAGGGAATGCCTCGTGATGCTAGTTGAGATGCGAGATGCCCGGAATGTGGGGGCCGGAAGCCCGTGGCCATGAGATGGCTGGAATGCTGGGAACCCCCGGAGGTTTCTGCCCGAAGGGTGATGATGAAATTGATCATGGAATCTGTCGGAGGTTTCGCTCAAAGGATTGATAATGATACCCTCGGAGGTTTTACGCCGAAGGATGGTCATGATGGTGAATTTGATGATTTGAGAAAAGATAATGTGGGGATCAATTGATAAGTAAAAGTGGAAATTGATCTATGATATGATATGCATGGCGATGCATGGCTAATGATGATATGATATGCATGGTGATGCATGGCTAATGATGATATGATGTGATATGCATGGTGATGCATGGCTAATGATGATGTGATATGCATGGTGATGCATGGCTAATGATGATATGATGTGATATGCATGGTGATGCATGGTTAATGATGATATGATATGATATGCATGGTGATGCATGGCTAATGATGATGTGATATGCATGGTGATGCATGGCTAATGATGATATGATGTGATATGCATGGTGATGCATGGTTAATGATGATGTGATGATAATGATATATGAGACGCCATGATGATGATATATATATGCTATGATGATGCATGAATACGCTTGACATCAAAAAGGTAAGCAATGCCTGCATTGTATGATGGTATGCATGGTGCACTGAGTTGTTATTGATTTCCTATCTCTATTTGAGTGGTGTACTCACCCTTTTGGGGATAACATTTCAGATTAGAAAATGCCGCTTCCTACCGTCACGAGGCACCTTCTATGGTATTCCGTCGATATAGAAGTAGATTGTACGGAGATCTACTGCGTCACTATCCCCGGGACTGACATTTGTGCGAGAGTGCGTGTGCTGGTCATGTACGACGTGGGCCTGGGCGAGGGCCCATCATCCAGGAGTTTTTGTCTGTTCATGTCCGCCGAGACGGAGTGATTAGGGGGATGTTGCCGCCACCACCACCCGATGCACCTGGATGGGTGTGATGGTTACGTGAAGGGTAGTAGAGCTGGTGTCATCTTTTTGGGAGTAGCCGCCACTTGGATGGGGGATGTCATGTGATTTTCTTTAGGGGTCGTAGTATCTTTTTGGGATGAGGCTGAGTGTGGCTGAAAATCTTGGTCTCCTTTTTTGTATCGACCCGTGAAAAACCCATCTCGATAATATGTAAATAAAAGTGGCATGGCTTATCTTTTAAATTCGATGATTAGTGGTGTGTATTTGTATCATGGATTGGTAGGGGGATATATGGTGATGTTTAATTTGCTTCCGCTATGAGTCGCGTTGGGACCGATTGTTTTAAAAAAACAAAAAAAAAAAATTGTGTGTCTGCAAATAAGGACGCTTGCTTGAAAGAAAGAAAGGTAATAAAGTGTAACATCGGCACTGGTAACGAC
This sequence comes from Eucalyptus globulus, assembly GCA_014182545.1. Classification (NCBI taxonomy): domain Eukaryota; kingdom Viridiplantae; phylum Streptophyta; class Magnoliopsida; order Myrtales; family Myrtaceae; genus Eucalyptus; species Eucalyptus globulus. Next base: position 24,158,086 of record CM024719.1, read on the forward strand.
CTGCGAAGGGTTCGGGGTGTTACATTGAGTCCAGACAATGGAGTGTAGAATTCACAGCGATATGCATCATAATTTTTGGTCCAGAACTAAGGAAAAGATTGTGCTTTTCAAATCATAATCCGCCTTCAAGCAAAAGAAACAGAGAGAAAAGGGAAGATGGAGTGGAGTGAGTTAACATACCCTGTGTTCTTGGTGTCCAATCCCTTGATTCCGGTAACTTCCTTGAGCGACTCCTCCCAGCGCTGCACAATCTCGGGCCCATGTTTTTCTTTATGCAGAGTTAGTGCATCCGCATACATTCCGGTTTCCAGCTTCACGTCAGAAGGTTCCACGTCATAGAAAATGGTCATAACCTCCAATTCGTTGGTTTTCCAATGCTGCATCATGTGTTCTAGCTCACGCAAGCACCAGCTACTGGAGGCGTAATTGCTGGAGAAGATGGGAATGCAGATTTTCGAGTCATTGATGGCTTGGTAAATCTCGGGACCAATCTCTTCACCAACGTCAATCCCCTGCTTGTCTATGAAAACACTGATACCCTTATCCAGCAGGGTATGATATAGGGAATCTGTAAAGGTAGCACGAGTATCCAAGCCTCGAAAACTCAAGAACACATCGTACTCAGTTCCAGACGAGCCATGGCTCGTGGATCCTGTTTCCAGAGAAGAGCTCCTTTTTCTTTCCATCTTAGCTACGTCCGCTAAAATTCTAAAAGAAAATCACAAAAAATATGACATGCTTTAACAGGGGCCAACAAGCAATGGTTAGGTAGGTAATCGAGGCTCAGTTTCCATTTCCGTCATGTTGCGGAATTGATCTAGAGAAATTATAGATATATGATTGAAGGATTAAGAAATGACCTAAGCACCACAAGTTGACTGGTAGATGGGAAATTCGGTATCGTGTATTTTGAGCAAGTTTTTATTATTTGAGTCCTGTGAAATTCCGATTTCGAAGGCTGGCTGGGGCCCACCAGAGTCAAGTCTAAGTAAACCTAAAATTAGGAAGGCAGAATGACGTTAGTGTACTACTCTAGAAATGTTATATTAAATCATATATGATGATTAAGATTTCTTTTCTGGATAATTTTTGGTAAGGTAATATGTCTAGTTAATGTTAAGGGAATTATTGATAGGCGTAAGTATATGCATATTCTAGTAAAAAAAAAAAGTATTACGAATATTCTTTTCACAAATAACATATAATAAAATAGAACGTAAGGAGGTAATCCCGATGATCAAAGTAGTTTTCTTAAGACTTAACTTTTTGTGCTTTTTAGAAAGCAAAACTGTTCGACCAAAAAAAAAAAAAAAAAAAAAAAGCAAAATCGTTTACTTTGTTGTTTAAATTTAAAATGTTATTTAAGTATAAGAAAATCATATGTAAATTACTTATCAATTTTTATGTGTTGTGAAAATATATATATTTCAAAGGAAAATGTATAATTGTGTCGGCAATAAAGATTTTAAACAACCAGTAAAACATAAAACTCAGCAATGCAAGCTCAAAACTAGTTTTTTTTTTTTTCGTCTTATGCTAGTGAAAGGGTAAAGCTGGAAATCCACTATCAGCGGTGGACCATATCATTGTCCTTTAATTGGAATTTGTCGTCTTTTCGCTTTTTACCTTTTTTCCTTACATTTTTTTTTTCACAAAAGGTAACCAGAAAAAGGGTAAGATATCATGTTGGTGAAGCAAAGCCACAGTATTTCACTTCCGTTGGCCTGGGGCCCACCGGAGTTAAATCAACAAAAAGTGGAAGCTTGACGTCAAAGTAAAATGTAAATGTGAAGCACATGTATCTAAAAAAGAAAAAGAAAACAAGAATTGGCACTACCTTTGAGATTAAAATTTCTCATTTAAAAGAAAAAGGAAAAGAGTTACTTGACAAGATGACAATTCAAAAAATAAATCAAAAAGAGAGACGAAAAATTGCACCCCGATTGCAATAGCGTCAGAAGCAAACCTACTACTATTCAAGGATGCTTTGAGTGGCCTGATCGTTTTGGTCACGAACAAAACGGTGCTTTTTTGGAGTTACTTTATTGTACTATTACTAGTCAAAAGCAATAAGAAAAATAAATCTAAAAAAGCTGAATTGTTAACAATTTTAGGTGCTTTTTAATTATAATTATACATGCATTTCTAAAAGAAGATTGGGAAAATAGGATTTTATGAAACTTTGTTAATTTATATTCATTTAGGTTGGATGGTCTGTTTATGTAATCGTTTATTGAATTAAAATTTACTTATAAGGAAAATCAAAATTATTATTAATTTTTTTTTAAAATTGTTTATGCAATCCATAACCCAAATCAAATTATTGAAATAGGAAATTGCCTAACATGGAGATGCTTAAAAATCTCAAACAAATCAAGATTATTATCGAATGCTATCAAATTAGATAATCAATAATTGCTACCTATCAAATTGGTTCAAGAAATTACCTAGTTTGAAGTATTTCTTTCCAAGAATTGGGACTGACGACGAGCAGCTTTACAGCGACGGGTGAGGAGGAACGTCAGGACCAAAGCAGCAGCGATGGCAATTCAGCACGGACGCAGCAAATTGCAGACAGGTTCGCTAGAACAAAAGATGCGACGGTGAAGGTTTGTTGGTGTTGGCCAGTCTAACTAGAAAGCTGGGGTCGCCTAGACTCTCCCTGACGGCGACAGTGTGTATTCAATCAATGCTAGTCTGCTCTATGCAACCTGCGAAAGGAAATCAAACGTAGCAGACGAAACAAAACATCAAGCGGTGGCGTCAAGTGGAGCCCGGATGCCGCCTGGAATCATCGGAAACCGCCAGGGACTGCTGCTGTGGTGTTAGAATAAGCCGGCAAGCGAGGTAGAGGCGCGACGATGGCTAAGCCGGCAACAAGGTCTTGAGAATTCCGAAGAGAAAGCAAACCAGATCGCCGGACGAAAACAGCAACGACACCGAGAAGTTTGGCAAGACCCAGCCTTACAGATCCACATCTCACACTTCGGCCTTCGTCGAATGGATGAATGGCTTTAAGATTTCACCCATACCTCAACAAGTTTCGATCTCCTAGCCACAGTACTCTGGCAGATCTGGAAAGAGAGGAACAACACAATTTTTCGCCAGCAGAAACCGAACCCAAAGAAAATCATCAGCTTAGCCAAGGCGAAGAATCTCTGTTTTACAAACCATGCGAACTCAAAGAAGAAAGCGCACGGTGACGAAGGCTCCTTACCTCAGAAAATTCGACGTAGATACTAGTCATCTTACATGGTTTTGCCGGTGTATTATTTTTAAGTTTTTTCGTATTTTTATTTTTATGTTTCCCTTTTTCTCCTTGCCACGAAACCCTCACCGAAGGTTGCCTCGTCCTTAATCGCGAAGGCCCTCGCCAGATCTAGGTGAAGCAGCCCTCCCCCAGCCCTCACCCAATCTGGGCATGGGTTTCCTGGCTGGCAAGGTTCATTGGTGACCCTCGTCAACCCTTAAAAAAAAAAAAAAAAACAAGGATGGGTAAAAAGGAAAATAATAATAATGATTCAAATAATTCAAAAAAAAAAAAAAAATTAAATCAATTTAAAAATTAAAATAATCCACGCCGGATGGAAAATTAATGAAAAATCCACGTATGATGATTTGTTAGAAATGGCACTCAAATGATCGATTTTCTTCAACGTGACACTTAAGTTAGAGAAAAATTATGGTATCAAGTGAGCGTTATATGAAAGTTATGGCACTTGTGCTATTCTTCTCCCATGATTACACTATGAAAAGGTACATGAACTAGATGTAAGGATGAATCAAAACTAAAATTGGACTGCACAAACTCAAATCAAACTTAAAAGTATGAAAGTCTGATAAAAGAAAAGAAACATAAACTTTGACTAAATAAGCTAAATTTGACAAGTTGCTTGAGTGTGTGCGCTTTTCTTCTTTCGTCCATTTATAGTCATGAGCTTATAGGCTTTCACTTTTCACGTTTTAAGACTTGTTATCTCTGACCTTTTGGACGTGTCCCCAATGTTCTGGACGTGTCTCCTGCATTTTGGAGGTGGCTGGTATCAATTTCTAGTAATAGGTTTGGTACTCATGTCAGTCACTTCTCCACGTATGTCAATGTGCTTTTGTCACATGTTTGGTATAACGCCTCCGCCCTAGCGACCTTTGCCGATTATTGGCAATGTGCCGGCGATTGGCTGAAGGAATAGAAACAAAAATAGAAACAAAAATAAAATAAAAAAAGAAAAATAAAGAAAAAATCAAAAACTTCACAATATTACAAAACATTGTTTCATCTATGTTAGCCATTGGCCGTCCATCGATTGTGCCACTTAAGATAGCCACGACCGGCACTAACTGAACCTATACATTTGCGATTTCTGACTAAATTAGTTGGATGGACTAAATTAAAAAATCTTCAAAAAGGACTAAATTGGCCAAATTGAAGAGTTGAGAACTAAATTAACAGCCGTATGATAGGTTTATGACTCTTTTTTCTTTTTCTTTTTGACAATTTCCCCCCATTTATGATGTTCCTCTCCGTAGGATGCAGTTTTCTGGATCGATATGCATGGTCCAAACCCAATAATATGATACTACATTAATGTCACAGACCAAGTAAGAACGAGTCTAGTAGATGGTCCATATAGTGGATTGTCATGCGTGAATGGTGTGGAACAACGAACCTCGAAAGGTGCGTTAGGTTTTATGTATCGCATTGACCACATTACTGATCTTAAAGTCTAAAATAGATTTACAACACATTGATTGTGAGAACAGGCGAAGCAGGAGTTAGATAAAGGGAACCCTAGTAACCTTCCCTTTGGTAACTCAATATCCATCTCCAATGTGTGTGTGGTACAAGCATGGTGAAGAGGATTAGCAACAAATTACACAGGAGTCGACATTGTTACAGGAGAGCACTGGTTTAAATATAAGGACACGGTATTCGACGTTAGAGCTGGAACGTGAAGCAGGGTGTTGTATATGAAACTTCAGAGATTAGCATCATACAGAGTAGCTGAAGGAATGGTGAATTGCCTAGTTTGAGGACAACCGGCCATTTCAAATCAGAAAATGCAAGCGTTCCATGTCTTCTATCAGAGGAGAGGTGAAGGCCCATAATCTATTTTTTTGGCAACATAGAGAATGACCCGTTTGGTATCTCGAAAAGATCACTCTTAGAAGGTTTTATTATAAATTGCCAAATAGAATTCGCTGCAAAGGGATGATACCAGGACGTGTTAAAGTTAAAGGGCCTTGGCCGCATTGCCTGTTGCAAAACTGATCCGGCGACTCATAAGCAGTGGCTTGATTTGGGAAGCCAGTACCATACTGGGCGTCTTACCACTGAAGAGACAGTGCAGCATAAGGAAAGTCGAGTCTGGACAAGAAAAGGCATATCCAAGGTCGTGTGCTCACCAAAGCCCTCGCTAACGACGTCATACTCGGTGCCTTGTATCATAACAATTGTCTTGTACGATAAGTGTGTTCATCTGCTAAACCCTACATTCGAATTTGACTACAAAAAAAAACCTACATTCGAATCGTTACAATCGTGTGTTTTCCTAAGGTGAATCTCCAGATCACAAGATCTATGCACTCCTCGGTAGTCGCCCGATATGCCTCGCACAAAAGGCTGTCATTACCTTATTCAGTTAGCATTAGTAAACAATGAAGAAATTTATTGTGAGAAATAAATGTAGAACAACGGTAACATAATTGATCGGACACGATTTAACATGGTCCTTTACCGAAATGAAATCTTAATCATATAAGATAAACATAATATTTGCAGTGACATATGTTGAGATGGGTGGCAAAATTCTGATCGAAGCCAATGGCAACCAGCTTGCCAAATTTGACCAAGACGCAGCAAATTCATGTCAATTATTTTCGCGGAATCAATTTGCTTGGGCGGTGAACTTGCTTGGACGTGGTAGACCACGAAATCTGTGGGATCTTGACGTTATTTATTTTATTTTTCATTTTCCTAAGAAATATTGACTAGTTTGATCGTTGAATGGTGTGATAGTGACAGCGACTAGTTCTGTCACAGGAGAAATTGATTTAAGGAATAATCAGATGGAGAGAGTGATTAGAGACATGGTTTCAACATGTCACTTACGTACTTTTCAATATATGCCATAACATCCGATGTTATTTATTTATTTATTTTGTCGAAATGAATACGAGGTTGCTTTCAAAGACTTGAACTTTTGCTCGAACATAATTTGACACTATTGAACTTAAGAGGCTACTGAAATTCCATACTGAAATCATAGATCAAATAAGACATAAGTCAACGTAATAAAGATTTGCTGATCCTACAAGCTTTTTTTAGGTGCTAGACTGGAGATCATAGCTTCGAGCTACTCTTGCCAAATACGTCCTAAGACGTCAACATGCCACTTCTTCATCTTCTTCCAGTTGGATTGACTAGGAAAGCGTAGTAAAGAAATGCAGTATTTGATGTAAATACTTTCCAGTGATTCCAGCTCGTCAACACCTTTAATCTCAACCAGATTCCAACAGCGCCATACTTCGAGGTCCTTGAGATTCTTAAACTTAGATAAGTTGGAGAGGTCGACAACTTCAAGAAGATCACAACTGCCAACCATAAGTCTCCCCAAAGTAGAGGGAAGCTGTCCAATGCAGCGCAGGTTGCTGCAGTTCTTCAGTTCAAGTTCTTTTAGACAGTGAAAGCAACCCAAATATGAGCTTATGCTGGTGATAATTGAAAGTTCCAACTTACAATATGGGCTGGAGATGACTCGAGCTCCTTCTAGAGAGCGAGGGTCGGGGAACATAGAGGGAAGGTGGCGGAATGTTAAGGGAAAGCATAATTCCAGATTTCTTAAACTCGCTAAGTTGGAGATGTCCGGATCTTTTTCTGAGACTGTTGAGGACAGACATAGACTTACCAAACTCTGTGGAAGATTTGGTACATACTTCACTTGAGTTCCTGTTAATTTTAAAATCTTCAAGAATGGTAGTCTCACAATATCACCAGAAATCATTTCTAGTTGCACACAACCCTCCCCATAAATCTCCTCAAGTTTCTTCAAGTTCACAATTGCCTTGGGTAATTTTTGCATGCGACTTCTGTTCAACTTCAACACCTTCAAACTCCTTAGATCGACGATGGTATCTGGCAACTCTGAAATGCATGTATCTGAGACATCCAACTCAACTAAATAATTTAGCATTCCAATTGAGTCGGGAAGTGTCACAAGCTTTCTACACTCCTTTAGAATTAATGTTTCTAATAATAAAAATGCAGAGAGGTCAGGAACCGTGCTTAACTTGAGGCACGCTGACATTTGAAGGACCTTCAATTTTGTAGCCACCTGTCAAATAATTATGTTTATCAACGAGTTTAATTTATTGAAGTTTTGCAGGACATAAGCAAATATATCTACTAAGGAAGCATTCCACCAAAGAAACTTTATAAATACTCCATATATGAATTCCTAACTTAAGCCAAAACCACTCTTAGTCACACTTTTTTTCTTTTCTTCCAATATTGTTCCCAACAACAGATAAAGGAAGAGGACCTATAATCAAATTACCCCCAATATCAAATAATAAAAAGGCAGAATATAACCAACACATCTTCTATAAATTATAACATCCCTTTCCAACTTCGTCATCGAATTACCAATTTTGTCCTCACCACTAACGGTTATGACTCTACACTTTACGGCTTTTCCTATGTAAATATATCTTCTCAATTTCAATATAGAAAATAATCTTACATATTTTCTGACTATTTAACTAATTCATATTTGCACATTACTGTTTTTCCTTTTTGTGTTTCATTTATTAAGATAAGGGCCGTATTAGCTTTCACATAACCTTTTGAAGATATAATATTCATTTAATAGGATTGAGGTACTATATAAATCAGTTTGCATGTTCAATAGTATTCGCCCATTTTATTATTTTGCTAATTTCTCTCTTTGTTTCGTTTTCCTTCGGCATCTCATCTTATGTATGGTATAGATAGTCACTACTTATATTTCACTTAAATTTAAACATCTATTGCTCGTGACAAATTGTTGGTGTAATTAGGGAATTGAAACCAATGTGAATGTTTATAAATTGTTCTTTAAAAAGTAATGTAAGTCAATAGATATTATGCCATGACATTTATCCCATTAGATGATCTAACAATCCTACAAATTACAGAAATCATGATACATGTATGAACATCTAATCAAGTCATTTCATTTATTTATCGTGCAACCCAAAAATGTAGCTACTAGTAACATAGAATGTACACATTATAATGCCATTTAATCATGCAGCTACAATCAATTCGAATTGAAAAAGGTCATCAGGAGAAGATTGCTATAAATCATAAAACAGTAAAACTATAAATGCAATCCAGATTAATGACCAACAACCAAATCATGACATCTTTTTTTTTTCTCTTTTTTTCTTTTTTGGTAAGTTGATTGTCTGATTAGGTAAAAATGAAAAATGTAATCTTGAAAATTCTACATGTTATATTCTCTCCATTAACACAACAAAATATCTATGAACACAATATTGAAGCAACGAATAAAAGTGATGAAGGGTAACATTCTTTCTGTTGACCATAGTGTCTTCAATGGGGGATACACGAGTAGCATTATGCATTCAATCACACCCATGACGTAAATGTAGAGTAATTGTTTGATTTGATATACTTCTTGTGAAAACTCAACCGTTAAGTTTAACCTATGGTGGTGTCATAAGCCTTCTTCAAGACCAAGATTTGTTCTATGAATTAAGCCAATAGACTTTAATAAAATTATAAGAAAAAAAGGATCAAGGGTGACTATTGACAACTCCATGCAACACGAGCTGGTGTGATTGGAAGAAAATATAAAATGTTATCCTAAATTATTTGCACACACATACCTTGAGTTGAGTCCAACCATCCCAATGTTCATCTATTGAACTCCACATTAAGTCAAGGATGACTAGATTTTTTGGGCAAAAGTTGTTTGCCTGCATTTCTTTTGGACATCGATACCAAGTAAGCCATCTCAATTCTGAAAAGAGATCCCCAAAGTCTCCAGAGAGGGTACAACCAAACAATTTGAGAAATCTAATATTTGGCACTTCGATAAAGTCTTTTGATGTCAAAACAAAGTCTTGGAGAGGCACCTCAGATTGCTCATAGCACACTGCAACAGTTCCAGTTCCCTAAATTGAGAAAGAGTCGGTTCAAATTGAGGAGTTCCAAATAGAGCCCAAAATAAAGGCAAAACAGACCAAGGAAGTTTTCTGCAATGAAAAAAGAATACGAGGATGCACTTAGACTTATACCTTCTTTTGCTGGACAATATCCGGACCACCTTGCTGATTCCACCACACTCGAGAACCCTTTATTGGATATCTATAATATTCTTGCTGCACAATACTCCTGCCTAAGTCCTTAAGCTGACCATGCATCCATAGTCGATTTTTTCCTCTGATTTTCAGTAAGGACATTAAAAGCATAACTTCAATCCCCTCATTCAGAAAAAATCCACAATCATCCCACATGTAAGTTGCATAGCTCTCATTTTCTCCTGATAGAAAGCAAGCAATGTCAAGAAACATTTGTTGTTGCAGGATGATCTAACGCCTTATAACTCAACATTAACTTTTCCTTTGCGTTCCTTTGAACATCCCTTTGCTGACAATATTTTATCTTTTTCAATGTATCTTGCCACACTGATTTCTTTTTTTTTCCACATAAAAATGAGCCAATCACTTCAATTGCCAAAGGAAGCCCTCCAATATTTGCAATAACTTCCTCAGATAGACTCAAGAATTCATTTGGAGGAAAGTTGCTTCTAAAGGCATGCTGGCTAAAAAGTCGAAGAGCAACACGAGTGTTGAGTTCATTGACTTCATAAACCAAACAACAGTCAAATTGATCTTGGAATTCAGCGAAAACACTTTTGTCTCTTGTTGTAACCACTATTCTACTTCCAAAACCAAACCATTCTTTCTTTTCTGCCAATGCCCTAAGTTGGCTCACATGATCTACATCATCAAGGAAAATAAGAAATCTCTTTCTGCAAAATCTTCTTTTGATCATATTCTTCCCATGATCAATGCTAGAAAGTCTAACTTCTGTGTCACCAGTGACATCAGAGATTAATATCCTCTGCAAATCTAACATACCAGAACCTTGTGATGCTTCTCGGATATCTGAAATGAAGCTGCAACCATCAAAATTAAAAGATAGCTTGTTGTAGACAACCTTGGCAAGAGTTGTCTTACCGATTCCACCCATTCCCCAAAGACCAATGAGCCTTACGTCCTCAGATTCAACATTCAGCAAATTTACTACTTCATTCACTGATCCATCCATTCCAACTAAATGATCAGATATATCAACACAAGACACCTTAAGCTTAACTAATACTTTCTGAGCAATCAAACGTGCAAGTTCTCCATGGCTGCATCAGGACACAAAACATTATCAGGTTAATTATAAGATTGGTGGCAAACTTGTACACTTGCAAGATCAAACTATAACATGAAGTTACGAAATTGACGATGGACCCAACGAACAAAAGAATAAATACATGGTTCTCTAGTTGTGTTCAATCTAGGACGATAGGTTATAATGCTTATGTCGAGCAATGATTATCAAGTGAATCATAAGATTGGTGGCAAACTTTTTCACTTGCAAGATCAAACAATAACATAAAGTTACAAAATTGACGCTGGACCCAGCGAACAAAAGAATAAATACATGATTCAATCTAGTTTTGTTTAATCTAGGACGATAGGTAATCCTTGCGTCTTGAGACAATGGAGTGTAGAATTCAGTGCGACATCCATCACATTTTTTGGTCCAAAGCTAACAAAAAATTGTCCTCTTCAAATTATAATCCGCCTTCAAGCAAAGAAAACATAGAGAAAAGGGAAGATGGAGTTGAGTGAGTTGACATACCCTCTCTTGGTGTCCCATCCCTTGATTACAGTAACTTCCCTAAGCGCCTCCGCCCAGCGCTGCACAATCTCAGCCCCATGTTTTTCTTGATGTAGAGTTAGTGCATCCGCATACTCTCCGGTTTCAAGCTTCACGTCAGAGGGCTCCACGTCATAGAAAATGGGCATAACCTCCAGTTCGTTGGTCTTCCTACGCTGCATCATGTGCTCTAGCTCGCACAGGCACCAGCTACTAGAGGCATAATCTCTAGAGAATATGGGAATACAGATTTTCGAGTTATCGATGGCTTGGAAAATCTCAGGACTGATCTCTTCGCCCACCTCAATCCCTTGCTTGTCTATGAAAACATTGATACACTTATCCAGGAGGGTATGATAGAGAGAATCTGTGAAGGTAGCGCGAGTATCCGGTCCTCGAAAACTTAAGAACACATCGTACTCAGTTCCAAACGAGCCATGGTTTGTGGATCCCGTTTCCAGAGAAGAGCTTCCTTTTCTTTTCATCTTCAAGTCTGAGTAAACCTAAAATTAGGAAGGCAAATTGACGTTAATGTATTGCTCTAGAAACGTTATATCAAATCAAATTGTGATGATTAAGTTTTCTTTTTTGGATAATTTATGGTAAAGTAATATGTCTAGTTAATGTTAAGGGAATTATCGATAGGTGTAAGTATCTGCATAGTCTGGTTTCATAAATGACATATAATAAAATAGAACGTAAGGAGGTAATCCTGATCATAGAGTAGTTTTCTTAAGACTTATTTTTTTTTGTGCTTTTTAGAAAGCAAAACTGTTCTGACCAAAATAAAAAGCAAAACCGTTTTCTTTGTTGTTAAAATTTAAAATGTTTATTCAAGTATAAGAAATCATATGTAAATTACTTATCAATGTTTATGTGTTGTGAAAATATATATATTTCATGGGAAAAAATGTATAATTGTGTCGGCAATAAAGATTTAATTAAACGACCAATAAAACATAAAACTCAGCGATGTAATCTCAAAAATAGGTTTTTTTTTTTTTTTTTGTCTTATGCTAGTGAAAGGATAAAACTGGAAATCCACTATCGGTGGTGGACCATATCATCATCCTTCCTTTAATTAGAATTTGTTGTCTTTTGCTTTTTCCCTTTTTTCCTTACATTTTTTTCCGGAAAGGTGACCAGAAAAAGGGAAAGATGGTGAAGCAAAGCCACAAGTTTTCACTTCCGTTGGCCTGGGGCCCACCGGAGTTAAATCAACAAAAAGTGGAAGTTCGACATCTAAGTAAAATGTAAATATGAAGCACATGTATCTAGAAAAGAAAAAGAAAAGAAGAATTGGCACCTGCTTGAGATTAAAATTTCTCATTTAAAAGAAAAAGGAAAAGAGTTACTTGACAAGATGACAATCCAAAAAATAAATTAAAAAGAGAGACTAAAAATTGCACCTCGACTGCAATAGCATCAGAAGCAAACCTACTACTATTGAAGGATGCTTTGAGTGGCCTCATCGTTTTGGTCATAAACAAAATGCTGCTTTTCTGGAGTTACTTTATTGTACTATTACTAGTCAAAAGCAACAAGAAAAAATAAATCTAAAAAAGCTGGATTCTTGACAATTTTAGGTGCTTTTTAATTTTAATTATACATGCATTTCTAAAAGAAGATTGGGAAAATAAAAGTTTTTGAAACTTTGTTAACTTATATTCATTTAGGTTAGATGGTCTGTTTATGTAATCTTTTATTGAATTAAAATTTACGTATAAGGAAAATCAAAATTATTATTAATTTTTTTAAATTGTTTATGCAATCCATAATCCAGATCAAATTATTGAAATAGGAAATTTCCTAACATGGAGATGCTTAAAAATCTCAAACAAATCAAGATTATTATCGAATACTATCAAATTAGATAATCAATAATTGCTACCTATCAAATTGGTTCAGGAAATTACCTAGTTTGAAGTATTTCTTTCCAAGAATTGGGACTGACGATGGGCAGCTTTACAGCGACGGGTGAGGAGGAACGTCAGGACCAAAGCAGCAGCGATGGCAATTCAGCAAGGACGCAGCAAGTTGCAGACATCTTCGCTAGAACAAAAGATGCAACGGTGAAGGTTTGCTAGTGTTGGGCAGTCTAACCGGAAAGCTGGGGTCGCCCGGACTCTCCTTGGTGGCGACAGTGTGGATTCAATCAATGCTAGTCTGCTCTATGCAACCTGCGAAAGGAAATCAAACGTAGCAGACGAAACAAAACATCAAGCGGTGACGTCAAGTGGAGCCGGGATGCCGCCTCGAATCACCGGAAACCGCCAGGGACTGCTGCTGTGTTGTTAGAATAAGCCGGCAGGCGAGGTAGAGGCGCAAGGATGGGTAAGCCAGCAGCGGGCGCGGTGAATGGTGAGGGGCGGCGGCGATGGGCAAGCCGGCAACAAGGTCTCGAGAATTCCGAAGAGAAAGCAAACCAGACGGCCGGACGAAGGCAGCAACGACACCGAGAAGTTTGGCAAGACCCAGCCTTACAGATCCACATCTCACACTACGGCCTTCGTCGAATAGATGAATGGCTTCAAGATTTCACCCATACCTCAACAATTGTTGAGTTTCGATCTCCTAGCCATAGTACTCTGGCAGATCTGGAAAGAGAGGAACAACACAATTTTTCGCCAACAGAAACCGAACCCAAAGAAAATCATCAGCTTAGCCAAGGCGAAGAATGTCTGTTTTACAAATCAGGCGAACTCAAAGAAGAAAGCGCACGATGACGAAGGCTCCTTACCTCAGATCTGGAAAAGGCCGATTGCAAATGCCCTCAGAATCAATATTGACGGGTCTTACTCCTCGGATTCGCCGGTAGGAGTAATAAGCTGCGTGTGCCGGAACAAAGATGGAGAATTAGGGTGCGCATGGATTTATTTCTGTGCTTTTTTTGTTCCTGGGAACAGAAACAAAAAAAAGTTTACATTCCTAACAATTTTTGAACAAAGAACGCGTTTGGTAACGTTTGGTCCTGGGAATAAAAAATGAACGAAACACGTTTGGTTAAATTTTATTATTTTTTTGTTTCTTTTAATTTTTTAAACATTTTTTATTATTTTTATTTTTCCTTTCTTTTTATTTTTCTTTTTCCGGCCGGTCACCGGCCTCCGTGACGCTCGGCCGACGGGGCGGCAGCCTCGCCAGCCACGGCGAGGCCGAGCCTGGCCGTGGTCGGGCGAGGCTCGGCCTCGCCGGCGCGGGCCACGCCTCGCCTCGCCTTGGCTGGGCGAGCTCGGGCTCGCCCGTTCGGCGAGCCCGAGCCTCGCCATGGGCGGGCGAGCTCGAGCTCGCCCGTCCGGCGAGCCCGAGCCTCGACGGCCGGTCGCCGGCCATGGCCGAGGCCGGCGACCGGCCAAAGAAAAAAAAAGAAAAAAAAGAAGAAAAGAAGAAGAGAAGAAGAAGAGAGAGAAGAGTCGTTTTTATTCTTTTGTTTCTTCCGATAAGTGTTTTACTGGAAAACAACTTTTTTTCTTTTTTTCTGTTCCTATTTCGTTCCGGAACAAAAAAAAAAAAGGAACAAAAAACGCAACCAAACGCGTTTACGTTCCTTTTTTTGTTCCCGGCACACTTTCCGTACAAAAGTGTGCCGGAAACGTTTCTAAGAAACGTTTCCATGCACGCCCTTAGTGGACGGGTTTGTGAGATGGGAGGAGATCGGCTTTCGCTGAACAGATGGAGAGAGTATCGCAATGGTTGAAACCCTATGATGAGACCAGCTGTTCGTGGGATTTGGAGAATTTGATCAACGAGGCGTCCAGCCCTCCGAAACCCTTTTGGCTTTAATTTGTTTAAATTCAAGTCTTTTCTACTCACACTTTCGAGCTATTTAATAATATTAATATTTCAACAAAAAAAAAGGACAATCAAATTGTTTTTTTTTATAGTTTTTTTTTTTTTTTTACTTTTTACTTTTTTTTTCTCTTTCTTTTTTGTCTCAAATTGTGAGCCGGCCTCTCTAATTGTTGCGTGTCTTAAGGGTTGTGCGGAAGCGGCCGCTCCAATGAGCTTTTTATACTGTTTCTTTTTCTTTTTTGCTTTTTCTTTTTTGTGTGAAATATTAATCTCACCTTTCTTGTTTTAAAATAAATATATATTACTCTTAATATTCCTTATCTCTCAAACCTGACGTTCCGATATTCTTTCTTGTTGACCGACCAATCCTAGCTCAGATTGGCTCTCATCTTTTCCTTTTTAATTTATTATTTTCCTTTTGTCGTTTCTCTCAATGTGTACGACCACGATGCATTAATGATGATGTGCTTGGCATCAACTCGGGCGTGTGTGTTGGGGTTTTTTTTTTTGGTCGAAAAAAAGGGAAGGGGAGGCGATTCGAGTCTGTGTGGGCAGGTTCCTGGAAATTTACCGCGGAGAAAGGAGAGACGTGAGAAAGAGTGGACAGGGATATTATTATAATATCTTAATTTTTGGGCCTGGGGAAGAAAGGGTGGGGGAGGGGATGGCAAGGGCAAGGGCAACGATCTTGCACTATTCCCACCGATATAGGCCCTTCGATTGGGATGGGAAGAATCTCAGCCATTGAAATAGAATCAATCTCGCTGTGATGTGGTTGTGAAGACATTCCTGCAATCTCCTTAGAATTTTTTTTTTTTTATAAAATTATTGTCTATATCACCCGAATTTACTCTAATCAATTAATTTTTTCCACCTTGGCACCTCTTAGTTCTCCTATTTATAATTTTTGGTCACTTAGTGTTTTATGCACTTGGCAAAAATTTTATTCTCTTATTGGCTCAATCCAATTTATCGGGGAAGTTCATACAATTCACTTAAATCCACCCGCTGCCTATCCAATGCAAATATATGGGTTAAATAATGGATGAAAAAAATGCAACTAATATGCAAAATGCAATTATTGATTTTGAGTTAGGGATCAAGGCACCATCCATTAAAATTTGTCATTTTTTAATGCATTTACCTTGAGGAACCTGGGGTTTTTTTTTTATACATATAAGTATTTTTGTTTGAACATAAGTGTTGGGAAAAGAGTAATCTCATAAAAAAAAAATCGCCTGTGAGGTGGTCATATAAACTCTAAGTCCGAGGAAAGAGTATAAATAGTTCCTTTTTCCTTTTATCTCAGCTGCACCTCCTAAATTTATGAAACAAATCACACCACATTTTATGGTGATTTTACAAGACCGGGATGATGGAAAACACGTCATTATGCATTTCAAGGAAGATGATGGAAAACACGTCATGACGCATTTCAAGGAAGTTGCAAGAACTATGTGTGGAACAAGGTCAATGAGCGATGGCCCTATAGGAAAATGAGAAGTGACAGACATGATTGAAGGAAGGACTAAGAAATGGCCCTAAAGCCCCACAAGTGACCGGGCGCATGGGGTGAGAATCAAATGAAATGTCTAAGAAATGTAGACACATGGAGTTGCATATCATAACCCAGCTAGAAAACAAAAGTGAAAGGTAACGCCTTCAAACTTTCATTATAATTTTTTTTATCATCTACAAACTTCTAGTTGCATTTCTCAAAAATGCCTTAACATTATTGACTTTAATTAGAATGACTTATCTACTTTTCTCCATTTAAATTATCAATTAGTTTTGAGTTACGAACTCTTATGTGAATTACTTACCAAGTTTTTTTTTTTTTAATTACCAACTTTTCTTATTTTTTTTATCAAATTTCCGTTCACATTTTTTTATTGTGCCTTAAATTTACTAACTCTTATTTGTCAACCTTTTCTTCAATTAAGCTTTCAACCGGTTATCGGATCTCTCAAGTTAACTATCAATGTTTTTTTTTTTTTAATTTATTAACTTTTCCATCAAGCAACTTAATCTAGAAAAAATCAGGAAGTCACCAGATAAATCGGGGTACTTTTCTATGTAGTTGGTAAATTTTAGATGTTGATAATTAAATAGAATTTTCCAAATAATAAGAGAATTAGTTCATAAGTCAAAAAGAAAATGCGAAAAAGAAAAAAAGGTGTTGGCTACCAATTTCAGACCCACGAGGTGCTTTCCAAGAAGGACACTCGAAAGGTAATCTCCACTGCTCGGTGTACCGTGTAAAATGGAAAAGTATTAACACTTATTTTGCAGCCATCAACAAAAGGGAAAAATTAGAGATTAGTCATGGATGGGGTCGCGGACGAGCTTTACTTTTACTCATCCATTATCGTGCTTCTATGAGCTTTCTTGGAATTTTAGAATCAATAATTATTGTCTTGCTTTAAAGCAGCCTCAATCTCTTTGTGATCTTGACCAAGATTGAATTCTCTAGATTCAGAATAACTTGAGCTGTCTTAACGATGATTTCAGTCTTCGACAAATCTTGATCTACGCAATGAGAGAGTCTTAATACATTTAAAATTCTATGTAAGGATCTAAATGGAAAGTGTATTGTATCAAAGTTCCATTCGTCTCATAAATCATAATAACATCATAGTCATTTTACGATGGATGGATAGAAATTTCTCTTATGTTTTCCTTTTCCACTAAGGGCGCGTTTGGTAACGTTTCTATTCCGAGAAACAATTTTTGAACAAAAATAATTTTTTTTATTTCTGTTCGGAACAATTTTTGAATAGAAGAATGCATTTGGTAACTGCACAAAATTTATGTTTCTGGAATAGAAAAAGAACAGAAACACATTTGATAAACTTGTATAATTTTTTTGTTTCTTTTAATTTTTTAATATTTTTTTTTATTTTTCCTTTTTTCTTTTTTCTTTTCTTTCTTCTTTTTTGGCCGGTTGATAACTCTATAAAAATAGAGTTATTTTACATATTTTAGGCAACAATTAATGCAATATCTTTGAGAAAATATTTTGATTTCCTTCTGATTATTTGAATTTTCCTTATTTACACAAAATAATGAGATATTGAGAAGATAAGAAAAAGAATGATATAAATCAGCAATTCAAATAAAAAAGCAATGGAAGATAGATATCAAATTAGGGAATTCTTGATTTTATTCCCTAATGTTATCTGCAAGTATTAGGAGATATCAAATAAAAGATCATCTGATCAAACATTAAGAGGGAGAGCAGCTAGGTTTTTGTTAGATCGTTTTTCATTCTTCTGAGAGTTTTTCAAGTATTTTGAAAAGAAAACAAAAGTGGTAACATAATTATTGTTCTTTGATATAAGATGCTAGGTTTGATTTATACTTTTATTTCTTCTTCTGTTATGTTCTAATTTTCTTTTGTTAGGGCTACGATTTAGCTAACCATGATGATATGAATTTCATGATTTTTATGTTTTACAATTGATTTCATTCATGTGAGTTATATATTATTGTGTTTAATGTTTTTGAGTGACTGGCCACCACTTAAATGATCCGATGTGCATGTTTGAGACTGAGAAGTGATAATATGCAATTGCTCATTATAATATATAACTATGAATTAAACGTGGATAGAAATATACCGCGTGATTTGAGTAAGCCTTTTGGATACTCAATGGGTTGGAAATTTTCATGTTATATTAGGAGGGATTTTGGGAGAAACTCCACCATAAAGCAATTCACAAAAAAAGAAAAAAAAGAAAAAGAAAATAATGAATGATGATATATGGTGGCAGAAAAATTATCTTCAATGAGTGAAATTGGACAGTGACATTGGCTCTAATTAGATCCTAGAAGTCAACGTGTTGATAGGTGATTTGAGCTTAAAATTACCGTTATCTCACCTTTAGCCTAGCCTTACATTACATACCGAAAAAAGTCATAATTATTGAGAATTTTTAAGATGTTGCATATCAATGTGAATTTATCTGGATTGCATATAATTCGAAAAAGATGAGAACTCTCACACACACACTTGGATCACATAGTTAGAATTGGTTTTAACTTATAAATCAATTTCAATGTTTGGATGAAATTTGTGTTTTTTTTTTAATTGTGAATTTGAGCAATTATGGAAAGATGTCGTGGATGAGGTTGTTAGCTTGAGTATGTATTATGTCTTGATTTTGCTCAAGGACTAGAAAAAGTTAAGTTTGGGGGTTTGATAACTCTATAAAAATAAAATTATTATACCTATTTTAGGCAACGATTAATGCAATATCTTTGAGAAAATATTTGGATTTCCTTCTAATTATTTGAATTTTCCTTATTTATGCAGAATAATGAGATATGGAGAAGATAATGAAAAGAATGACATAAATCAGGAATTCAAATAAAAAAGCAATGGAAGATGGATATCAAATTAGGGAATCCTTGATTTTATTCCATAATGTTATCTGCAAGTGTTGGGAGATAGATATCAAATAAAAGATCATCTGATAGAACATTGAGATGGAGAACTGTTAGGATTTTGTTAGATTGTTTTTCATTCTTCTGAGAGTTTTTCAAGTATTTTGAAGAGAAAACAAAAGTGGTGACAGAATTCTTGTTTTTTTATTCAAGATGCCGGGTTTGATTTATATTTTTATTTCTTCTTCTGTTATGTTCTAATTTTCTTTTGTTAGGCTACGATGTAGCCTAACCATGAGATGTGAATTTCATGATTTTTATGTTTTGCAAATTGATTTCATTCATGTGAGTTATATATTATTGTGCTTAATGCTTTTGAGTGACTGGCCACCACTTGAATGATCTAATGTACATGTTTGAGACTGAGAAATGATAATATGTAATTGTTCATTATAATATATAACTATGTATTAAACATGGATAGAGATATACCGCGTTATTTGTGTAGCCTTTGTGATAAGGTGATCCAAAAGACTCATTGTAAACCTGGGAACATTCATAGTTTTTAATGCACTTATGTTTATTTTAATTCACATAGAGAAATAATGGATTAATAAACTGAGTATGTTTGCTATACCTAGAGATAGGATAGTAAATAAATTAGAAAATTCCACTATCATATGTTTGATATCGTTCTTGTACCCACAACAATCTGAAATTTTTATGTAGCTGTTATGGTGAAATCGGATGCTCTAACATATTTATCTAATTGATTTGCTGCATTTAGTCTTCAATTTTTTAATTTATTCTAAATTATATTTTGATTTGTTAGATAAATTTTAGAATTAATCTATTTTAGTATTTAATTAGTTTATTAATCATCGATCTCTGTGAGACGATACTTTTTTTTTATCATTATATTACTTATTCAATACATTTACTTTCGTTTAGAATTTTACGAACATCAGTCACTGACCTCGGCCATGGCCGTCGATCGACCGATAAAGGCAGGCGACGACCCCCGGCGAGGCTATCGGCCCTCATTGGCCGGTCGCCGGCCATGGCTGAGGCCGATGACCGGCAACTGGCCAAAGAAAAAGAAGAAGAAAATAGAGAAAAAAGAAGAAGTGTTTCTTGGAATTGTTCCCGAAACAAGAACAGGTTTTTTCTACTTTTGTTTATGTTTCAAATTTGTTCCCGGGAACAAAAGTGTAAACAAACGCGTTTATGTTCTTTTTTTATTCCTTGGAATAAAAGAACAAAAAATTTTATTCCAGAGAACAGAAACAAATTTAAACAAATAGCCCCTAAATGTCCAAATCTGAGAGTAGCGACATAATGTTTATTAATCAAAATAGTATGGTTATGAAAAATCAAAACAATAAGGTTGAGTATAGTTGTGAGCTGGTGTATTTTTTTTTTTTTTTTTTTGTATATGCTAATTATCTATTCATCTGTTTTTGACAAAAGGGAAAACAAGAAAAGAAGACCCCACATTTAACCAGCACTAGCACTAGAAAAATCTTTCAAGAATGCTCTAGAGGGTCACGGGAGAGTTTAGAAGACAATTAATTAGATGTCCTAAATCAATCTCTCTCTTTGACATGGATAGCACTTCAATCATCATGCATCTATTCAAGTTTATATGATTTTTTTTTAAACTATAAAAACATGAAAAATCTCATGTAATTCCTCAATTTTTAGAACCATCAGCCCTAGCTTTAGCTTAAGCATCTATGCATCACAAGCATAAGCTAATCCTTGTCATGTAGACCCAAAAAAATGAAAATTATACAAATATCTTGTAGATTTTGAAATTTTATATAAATAGTTAGATTTGATTGTCAGTCACTTTCCTTAAGCAGATTTGATGACAGTTGGGGGGCCCAAATTGAAGACCTAGCTCATAGCATTAAAGTATGATATTCCAAGATCATCTATGTCAAAAATCACGGACTAATTTACTCAATAGATTGGTGAGATAACGTGATCAAAACTTGCTAATCATTGATAACCCAGATCAGAAAAAGAGCTAAGCACGTGTTTTTCTAATAAAAAAAATAGTTTTGGATAAATGTGTTATGGGTGTAACAGTTTAGTATTTTTTGTAAGACGGAAATTAATTTTGGATTAACTTGTCATGCGAGTACCGAATTAGAATTTTTAATTGTTTTAACTGAATAATAGACAAAGAAACGTTTGGAACTAATTTCCTAGAGCCCACGAGGAAATTTACAGGGACATTCAAAAGGTTATCCCCATGGTCGGTACACCAGGTGAAGTGGAAAAGACTTTTGACACTATTTGCCTAGCCATGAACAAAAAGAGAAAAAAGGTTTAAGATCAGTCATGACAAGGATTCTCAAATGATCTTGCATTTTTCATCCATTGTCGTGTTTTTATGACCTTTCTTGGAAATTTAGAATCAATGTTCTTTAAAAACCTTGGAATACCTACACACGTACATAACATAGCAAACCAGATGAATTGAAAACAAGAGGGCTGGGAAAATCGAAGAGGAAAGGAAATAATAGTATTAGCAAGTTCGATGAATGTAGTCATCAAGAAGAATAATTGCCAGATGGCTTGTCATGTAATTTTTTATTTTTTTTAGGGCTTGTCATGTAATTTGAAACTTCATTAAGGTTGTTTTTTGTATGGTTGTGAGCTGGCGTACTTTTTGTCTACTGTTTTTTATCTGTTTTATGTGTTTTTCATAAAAGGGAAAACACAAAAAGAAGAAAGTGTATTTAACCAAAACTAATCTATTAAATTGCGATTCATCTTTGAAGAGTTCTATAGACGATCATGATAGATTGCAAAGAACAATTAATCCGATCTCCTAAATCAATTTCTGTTTGGCTTGGACAACACTTTAATTAGATAGCGTCCATTCAAGTTCATTAGATTATTCAAAACTGTAGAAACAGGAAAACGCTCATGTAATTGCTTTACATTTAGAATTATCGGCTCTAGCTTCCAATGTTACACTTGCCACGCCCCGATCCTCGAGCGCGAGCTCATCCCGACCTGGTTGAATAAATAGCGACGTCCCAGGACGCATTGCTGACCCTATTCATTTTAATATACATGCGGAAGCAGATAAATAATTCTCAGACAATAAAATAAATGGGATAGGAAAGTAGAACTAACAAATTTGAAACCAGAAACAACCACACACTTATATACATATATAACAACTGAGTCATATATATATACACAAGCCAAACTGATAAGTCGGTTTCTACTCAAACAGGTTCACAACACAATCTAAAACCGGGTGGGGT
>CM024719.1:24180592-24227020 GCA_014182545.1 Eucalyptus globulus
AAATTATATCTTGTTAACACCTAAATTGTAGTGACCCCATTTAATCATTCATTGCACGAGAAAATTAGGATTTGACCCTAATTCCTAGACAAAAACAATTGTTAATTTGCATTTGCATATTATTAGCATTTTTCATTCAATTACATTTTGTATTCTAATTAGACTGGTGCTAAATGGGTTAAAAATAAGCAGAGCTTAATAAAAAATTATCTTGACCAAGCCCGTGGGAGCATGGTTTGGCAAAGTTCAATGATGACTTATGGTGGCCGAAATTTACATGTGATGTGCACATGGAAGGTATCAAATTAGGAAAATAAAATCCTAATTCCTCGCCCTCTTTCTCTTAAGATTTAGGATAAATTAGCACAATATATGTCATACATACTAAACCGACAAATAAAATCCTATACTAGATATTTGTTGAGTATCTACATTGTTCTATTGATGCTAATGTGACACTAATATCAATATATAAGTGATAAAATTTCGACTAACCTTCCAAAGCATCTATGCACGAAATTATATAAATTTAGAACCATTTATTGAATGATTATCACAACCTACCTCTTTGTTGGGAGGAAAAGAAGTTTGGGGGTATTGCCTAAAAGACAGGTCTACAACCCATAATAGGCAAAGGCTCTTTCAAGCCCATACCTCATGCAATATTAAGGTGTTCATAAAAATTTTCTAATGATGAGTCACCACTAGCCTATTGAGATCAACTAGAAACTAAGTGAAGCATGAAGGTAAACTCCACTTTTTACATAACTAGAAAATTTAAGGTTGAGAATTTAGTTACACTAATTGATTAATTAGTACTCTTTCAATACCTAATCTTATTTATTTCAAGAAGATTTTTGTCAGGCAATCTGAATCAATTTTAGACTTATCCATTAATATGTAAGGTGATCATACGGATGCACAATCATTAAAATAACAATTAGCAATCAGTATAATGTTAAATAAATTGCATTGGGAGGGCAAGCATCTAACATTACCAAATAAGGGTACGTCACCTCTAACTAAGCTAAAGGGAAACTATAGTCAACATATTGAAAGTGCACAATCAAAAGTGTTCATTTTTAAGCACAGTCGGAATCCTATGGTAAAGACATAAGGGCTTGTTCAATCTTGAGGACAATTTTCTTATCAAAGATTTTCGCATATTTGAAGATAAAGGCAACCCAAAAGGCTATTTTAAAGTTATTTCGAGGAATTTTAATTTTATAAAATTTTTAAGACTTTAAAAAAAATCTAAGTTTTAATATTTTTGGAATTTTCAATTATTTTTAGTTATTTTTAATATTTTATTTTCAAAAATACTTTTTAATATTTTCGCATTTTCTTTAATTCGAAAATAGGGATGGGCCGAGCCCAGGGCCCGGTCCGAACATGGGCTGCAACAAGCCTACAAGACAGGCCGAGGACAAAATGAGCCATTATAAAAGGGCCCAACCAACTAACAAACAAGCCCAATCTGAATCTAACTATACAAAGCCCAGCATGTACTGACTAGACTGAACAAGTCCAAATCCATCGGTCTAAACTGAATAACAGTTTATCTTCTCTTGAGTCAAGCACGTGTAGTTTGAGATCTTCATCACCGACTCACTACGTGGCTTTCCCAGTCAACTGGTTTTCACAGCATTATGCAGACACGTGGCTGACAACGTCCCTGACTTGTGTGCTTCGCTTCCTCTGATCTTTTCAACAGCAGTAGCCCTTTCATTTTCTTCCTTCGTTGAAGCCGTAACAACAGAGTAGTCTCTCTGAGTTGGTTGTGCTCTTATATTCTTAACACAACCAAGCTTCCCACGAAGCCTGCAGAACAGTGGAAGCGTAACTTTGACACCTCACCTACGTCGGGATCGTTAGAGATTGGAAGGAGACGAGACAGATCTGCGCTCAACGTTGTAATAATATTTTCCAACTTCCGAGAAAAGAGATGGGATATTTATCGTGGATTGCTTGACGGAGGGAGTTGAGTGGTAACGACGGGAAGGAGAAGCCTTGCGCAAGAGATGGGAGACAGGGGCTGGGCTCCTTTCTTGCCTTCTTGGGTTCAAGTTGTGGGCTCAAAAATTAAAGAAAAATGGGCTGAAAGAGAGGAAGGGAATTAGGAAATGGGTCAAGGGGTGAGCCGAAAGTTCTAGACAAGTGGGCCGGACATGCCGGCCCGCTCAAATTCATTATTTTTATCATTTTCATTCAGATTTATTCGTCCTTTTTTAATTTTTAATTTTTTTAATATTATAATATTTTTAATTCATTTTTATCCCTTTTTTTATAAATATTTTTATATTTTTGTAAAATAAATGGATAATTAAAAATATCGACAAAAATTCAAATATCAACACAATCTTACGTTTTGTTGAATAAAATGATGGCCAATGAACAAACAAATAATTTTACCCAAAAAAACAAACAAACAAACAAACAAATAAGGTCTTACCAAGATTGAACACTTAGCTTTCATGTCTTCCTTTCATGCGGTTTGCGGTGGCTTGTGACGAAGAACTACTCCTTGACAAGTTGGAAGTCGAGGTTGAGGTGCTCGAAGTTGCATGTGAGCTTGGATGGCCGTTTACACTTCAAATGATGGCGCCGAAAGATGGAGAAGTTGAGATGAAGAAGAGAGAACAGCGAGGGAAGATCACGGCCCAATCATGGAACGGGGCCTAAGAGAGTTTTAGGGACCTCTGAGAAAAATCCCAGTGCTGGAGAGAGGAACCCCCCAAAAGATGGTGTTCTTTCTTTCGCTGCCGCCTCCTCCTGTTTTCGCTTTTGCAACTCTCTCCCTCTTCCATGTCCTTTCAGGGTCAGACCACATCTTATCCCTTACCGTTACTGCCTTTCCTTGTTTTGTGTGCCCACTCCCCCTTATCTTCTTCTCTTATATTTAGCTAATTGATGACAAGAATTGAAAAGACCAATAGCACAAAGCGAGGTGTTGGAAGTGTTAGACCAATCTAAGAGGAAAAAGGGCAATAAACATATCATCTTTATTTGCTAATTGAGAATCATGGCATTCTTCACAAAAGAGGTCTTGAATATTCACTTGACTTCAACTCGGTTTCACTTCTACTTGGCAAAATCACATCTAAATCAATTCAATTTCATACAAGTGGTTCTTTTCCACATCCAAAAATACACATTGAATCCGTTCTGTTAGACTTGTCAAAATTTAATAGATTGAATTATTACAAGGATTAGTTATTTTTAGAAAAATGGGTTCATAATTTGAAGTCCAAAATAGAATGGATATTAAATGAGATCGCGACTTACTTAAATCTAACCTATCTTTATGAATCTTTCTTTACTATCTTTCGTCCTCATTCGATCTCATGTTTGCCTACTCCGTGCTTTGACCTCAAATTGGGTGTGAGTTTTCTTAGATTTGGTCAACCATAAATGTGCTTTAGTAATATGGATAAGATAGGATATGTGTCATAGATTTGTATTGTATGAAAATGGGTTAAATATGTTAAATAGATCATCCAAGCTCAATCTAACTTAACCGTTTAACATATTCATCCATTACGAATGAACGTTGTGAATATTTATCAAACTAAGACCTTTGGTAACAAACTTTAAAATGAATAACTACTAATAATACCAAATTGAGGATTTCCGTGTGATATCTTCACTTGCGTGTGTTCGACCTTCGCAATAATTTCTTCCTCAGCTCTCAACCATGCACGTGTGCCTCCGACGCTAAACTCGAACCTTCAGAGAGAGAGAGAGAACTAGCTTTGAGGAGTGGAGGGACCTCTCATGGGCCGTGGGCCAAGGTCAAGCGTTTGATGGACTTGGGCTGCTGGGCTGAGGATGAGCCAATTGGACCTGGTTTTCTGGACGGGCTGGAGAGTGATGACCTTAATTGAGTTGGCTCTAATTAGACCAATTGGCTGATGGGCCTGGGGTGATTTTAATGGGCTGCACTTGTGGTTTAATGACATTTTGGTCCTTTACTTGTTATTTATATTTTTTTAATATTCCTTTCTTTCGTTCTTCTCTTCTATATTATTATTATTATTATTATTATTATTATTATTATTATTATTATTATTATTATTATTATTATTATTATTATTATTATTGTTATTATTATTATTTACAAAAAATATGCATATCGAATTTGTCGGCAACAATTTAGGTGTCAATGGATTCTTTTAGTTAAATAGAATGGTTTGATAATAAAGTAAATAATTAGGAGCATATTACATGTTACTGAGTCAATCGATTATTTATTTAGAGATGATAACATAGGATTTTGACAATTGGTTCAACCAGGGAAGCCTATTCTACCGAACTTTCTCATTATGCATTCTAAATTTTAGTTTAAGAAGTCACATTTTGTTACTAAATTAGACACTTTAGGCAAGTTATTGAAATAACAATGGACACTTTCATTGCCAATACATTATAGGATAAGAGAAGCCAACACATACATGTAATGTCCACTAGAAAATATTTTGAAAAGCATCTATCTTTCGTTATATTGTCTGCAATTAGATAATAAGCAGTATCAATCGCAGTCCTTACATGAGAAGAGAATGAGGGGGAAATTATTGTCAACTAATAGTACAAAGTTTGACGATGTTGAGGCATTTAAGTTTAATATCTAAAGTTGTTGAGGTATGTACCTCTCTTAATTTACATTTGTAAGCTCGACGTTTATTGCTTCGTTGGACACCCTTCATCTACATGATTAGAAAGTCCTTGTTCTGCAAATGGTGTGCCTTGCTCTGCCAAAGTCTCTTGACAGACTCAAAGGGAAGTTAGTGTTTTCTAAGGCTTCAACAGCTGCAATCTCATTGCCACCATCATTCGTATTTCTATCTCTGGCTTCCTTAGAAGTATACGGATCGAGGTCCCTTTGGTAAAATCTTCTTCCCCATGCAACAATTTTCTCCTGCAATGAACCTGAAGAACTTGTTACTTCATGCCAACTTTTTTTAACGAACGTGACCATGAAAATGAAGAGAGCTAGAACTGCAGCAGCTCCAGCAATCAAGAATAGGCCCCAGAAACTGTCAAGATCCAAGCTGTTGGAAGAAATCGAGTTAGTCGAATCCGGGCAATTGGATTTCGACGGGAACCATGTGTTTTCCATTTCCATCATTTTAGGCCCTTGAGTTACATTAAGGATTGCTTGTGAAATATCTGGTACTAGTGGAGACCCTTTGGGGAAAATCTGTAAACCAAAAGCAAGACATGAGATATTTCAATCAAAGAAATAATGAATAAATCTAGTAATTGGAAATTTTGAGGGTTTTCTTTTTTGGGCTATGATTGAGAGGTTGAGGACTTACGAAGCCAAATCCAGCAGTTTTGAATGTCGGGATCATGGTATATTTATTGCAATATTGAGAAAAAACAAGTTTAATGTAGGGGATTTCATCAAATGCTGCTGCAATCCCGCCCTTTGCACTTCCCTTGGAAAGAAGCGTGTTGCATTCTTCAAGAGACTGATAATATATAAGCCTCGAATCATCGAACTTCATTTGCTTTAGCATTCCATAAACGAAAGAGCCGTGTTGGAAACCCACTTTTTCTCCACTCTTTAGAAGCTGATCAATATTAGCCACAGTTGGTTGAAGATTTTGCACCACCAAAAGAGAGCTCAAACTTGCCGTATAACTTTGTGTTAGTATAAGTACCACAAAAAACCACACGATCACAACAAATCTGGTTAGGTTGCTAAATACTCTCTCCCCTGCAATCCAAATTAAGATAAAGCATCTAAATTTTTTAAGAACGATATGGAAATTGTAATGTTCAATTGATTATTAAAGTAAGGGGTGATTACTTTGTGCAAAGACCATGATTGAAAATGAAAACCAGAAGCTCGTGCCAACTTGATGCGCAGCTGGACCCCTGAATTCTTCATTAATCTGGTGTTCGAGAATCCACACGACTAGTGCTATAAACACAAAGAAGCATCCGGTCGTTAACCAAAGGTCCCAACTGAGTGGCTTCAAGAAAACCCAAGCATTCTTGTTCTTTCTGTCCTTGTATGGCACAAGCATTGCAACCCCCGATTCGGTGTATGGTAAGGTGAAGTCTACGTATAATGATCTGTTCGCAATGATTGTTGTATCACCCACCACTGCATCATAATTCTGTTCCAACAAAAAGAAGGAGAATTTTTTTTTTTGTCAACCGAATGATAGCATAGTAAGTTTCAACATGTATTCCAACGAAATCAAGGACTTGCTCACCTTATAAAATACTTGATCGATCATGTCATTGTAAGCACTTCCCGCGGTCCTTCCATCAGTGGAGGCAAACGGAATAAAGTCATAAGCCACAGCATAAGGCAATTTTTCAATGACGGCTTGAAAGATGTCAATGCAGTATCCGGTGACTTGGGATGTATTTGTGCTAGGATCTCGAGTCACGGTCACAAATTGAAAGAAACTGTCGCTCACGGGGACTAAAATTTTCAACCTCTTCCCATTTGTGGGAATCTCCCATCCCTTAGGAACAGAGGTTGAATCTCCTGGCCATATTATTGATCCGATATTAGTGGAATATTTACTCGTGCTGAATGAATACAAATCTCTTACCAACCCATTTTCTAGCGTCCAAAACCCAATCCCTCTTGCTGCATTTCCATTGATATTAACGATTTGGAACACAGTCGACTCTAGCTGCCCATCGATGAGTCTAAAATTTCCAGTGAGGCCTGCGAATGTCATATCGGCTAGTTCTTGGAGAAGTTTCTGACCATTTTGAGAGACCCCACACTTGTCGAGATCTGTTGTATCTGTCGAAGCATTCAACATCTGGTAGGTAAAATTCGTCGCACCCATTTCCTCAACGGCCATTGCCAAAGCCCAAGCAGCGTCATAAGCCCGGTATCCGAAAATGTTCAATGTAGGATTATGGACGGAAGGATTCTCTCGTTGGAATTTCATCCTCCATCGGACCATGAAGTTGTCTAGGTTTGGTGTGTCCGGGATATAAGTCTTGATGCCTAGTACTCCTTGCATCGAACTAGCGACAATAGATGAATCCACAGAACTCAGTAGGTCGGTGATTCCATTAGTCAAGATCCACACATAACCTTCTCTCATCATCCCCACCTCTTTTGCTTTGGCAAATAGCCGAGAACCGAGAGTAGGTAACATGTGCACGATGAACACCCTCGTTTGCATCGTCATTAACTTGTAGAGTTCCTGCAGGATTTGATCGTCCGTGGCTGAAGGAGAAATGGGGCTCCTATAGGGCACTCGCCTGTTGACTTCTTCCAAAGATATGGTAAGAGAAGGTATAATACCTGCTCCGAACTCGTTGTCCACATATATGAGGACCGCTTCTTTCCAGCCAAAAGCTTGAATGACAGCACTTATGGCATTCACTTGGGACGAGTCAATTTGCGTGGCTCGAAGGAAGTATGGACTCCGAAGAGAACTAAGGGGAGGACTAGTGCTAGAAAAAGAGACGATGGGCACATGAGATTTGTCTCCGAGGTGAATGAGGAAGTCTGCTTGCGCTGAACCTTGAGGGCCTATTATAGCTTGGACTTGCTTATTCTTTACCAGATCAAGTGCTGCACGGATGAACCAGAAAAGACGGTGAAACAATAATGATAAGTCGGATAATAATATAAATTCTTAGTGGAAAAGCCATAGTATTGACCTAGGAAGTTTAAGAAAAAGGAAACCTAGGAAGTTGAAGTTGGGAAAGAACTCGTACTTGATAATATTTAAACAATATGTGTTTACTTAATAATTAAAACTTCTTCATTTTCTCCGGCTGGCTAACATGGCCTGTTCAGCCGGTTAATATGGCTCTGTTTGGCGTTGAGCGTGGATAACTTTTAATAATATTTTAATTTTTAATATTTTTCCTTTTTTTTTTTTTATCCTCTTCTTTCTCCAACCGGTCGCCGGACCTCGCCAGTGGCTGCAAGGGTGGCCTCGCGCCGGGCGGGCGAGGCTTGCCCTCGTTGGATCTGGTTGAGGTCAACCTCGCTAGCCACCTCGCCAGTGGCTGCGAGGGTGACCTTGCGCGGGGTAGCGAGGCTTGCCCTCGAGGCCTGCGCGGCGAGGCTTGCCCCTCGTCGGATTTAGTGAGGGTCGAGCCTTGCCCATGGCCGGTGAGGGTGAGCCCCGCCAGCTCGGCACGAGGCCTCCTCACCGAGCGGGCTGGGGCTCGCCCTCGCCAGCTCAACCCTCGCCGAATCCGAGGAGGGCGAGCCTTGCCGCCCCGTGCGATGCCGCCCTTGCGGCCACTGGTGAGGTGGCTGGCAAGGTTGAGGTCGGTTGCCGAGGTCCGGCGACCGACTAGAGGAAGAAGAGGATAAGAAAAAAAAATTAAAAATTAAAAGGAAAAGGAAAAAAATAAAAATAAAAATATAAAAAAATTCAAAAATATTAAAATATTATTAAAAATTATCCACGCGCCAATCAAAGTCACGTCACCGGATGGCATCCAGTAAGCAAAATTCGACCAAAATTGGCCGGAAATGACTGAATTGGCACAACGTAAAAATATTTAGGACTTAATTGGCAAAAAAAAAATATGACTAAATTGCGCACAAATGCAAAAAGTTTAGGACTTTTTTAGCACTTTTTCCACTAGACTCCAAATTCAACATGTCCTTGAGATGATACAATGTAAATTCCTCCAACACGGTTAAGCAAAACCTCTTATTTTCAAGTATATATGAAATTATACTCACGAAACATAGTCGAACCTTCCCATTGGGATCTAACGTAATTTCAGACGCGAACAGTTGTATGCAAATGCAAAATTTATTAATGTCAAGAAAGCGCACTTTAATTAAGTAACCTGCAGATTCATGAAATTATTTGTACTACGCGGAGGGAATCGAGGCGGCGCCTC
This sequence comes from Eucalyptus globulus, assembly GCA_014182545.1. Taxonomy (NCBI): domain Eukaryota; kingdom Viridiplantae; phylum Streptophyta; class Magnoliopsida; order Myrtales; family Myrtaceae; genus Eucalyptus; species Eucalyptus globulus. The sequence goes on from CM024719.1 coordinate 24,189,449, forward strand.
CATTTTTTACCAACTGAAACCAAACCATGAGGTTGTTGAAAGATTTAATTTATTAAGCATAGTGCAGGCTTTCGGTTGTTGCCTTAGATGTCATTTGGCATATGATATTGCAAACAAAGCAAAAACTAATTCTTTCGAAAGAAGTAATGTCAAGAACCAACAGGAGGATAAAATGGCTCAGGACGATCAAGTTGATTCGTTAAGTTGACCTCTTTATCTCATGCCATTTGAAAATCCACTCTAGAATCCAATTCCCAAGTCTATGGATTTTTTTAGGACAAACCTTTGTGATGTTTATACTATATGTCAAGCCTCTCAACATCCATAATAAACTCCTTTCACTTATTGACAATTATTTGGTTGAACTTCAAACCTGAGTTGTTTTATTTGACCATCAAAACACCATTTCCCAGTAAATAATTAATCGCTAACTCAACTCGATACCAGATAGTTATACATGGCTCAATTGGAGCAAAAAATAGTATAATTATGTAGAGATATGTTCTATGTACATATTTTCCCAAAGATAAATTTTAATTTTCTTTATCAACCATCTCCGCAAAAATGATTATATTTCTAACTTGAAAAGCACAATAATGTTAGGCTCTTTTTCTGAAACTGTAGCTATATAGCATGTGTCTTTAGCGAGACAATTTCTAATAGGTTGACTTATCATATACATGTAGACATAATTTTATAAATTTGTACTACACTTATGTGGGCAAGAGTCACAGGAGAACTTTATACTCTTCAAGAATAGAGCAAGCAATAGTAATCCAATATTTCCCCATCCAAGATCATAAGCAAGAATCCTGTTCGCATGTCTTTATCGAGATGAAAATGTCTCCACAAATTTATGTATATATTTTTATTTTGGCACAATATGAGATGATAGAGAAGGTGGATTTTTCTCTCTTGAATATTTAAGATCAACTTCATGTCATCTTTGATCCTATCATAAGATGATAAGGACTTTGTTTTCACGATGATAAAAAGTCCTTTTTATATATTGCATTCATTAAATTTGAATAAGGCAGCTAAGAGAGTGAGTACAGATTGGTGACAAATGGTTCGTGAGGATGAGGAAAAATCTTGGTCTCTTTCTTTTTGGTAAACTTAAGCTTGGTCGTTCCTTCATGGAGCTTTGGAAATTGTTGCTTGAACAATCTTTGCTACGAGAATGCATATTGCTTTGAATGGTACACTCAAATGTCATTGTGTCTTTGAAAACTTAGCTGGGGATTCTTTTCACTTTTCAAATATATAGAAGCTGAAATTTTCATATGATTGCCAAATAAGTCGTTGAGAACAATAATTGGTTTTTTCTTGCATCACACAAACAGATGCATAAAATAGTTTATGCTCTTCCGCAATATGTGTATTAACCCAAGACCAAACCCCATCGAGGTTCAAGCAGAGATTTAGCCCCAAAAAATTCGGTACAAAGAAAAGACTAACCAAAACAATCTTCAACACGATCAACAGAAGTACAAAAATGCTAGAGAGACAGAGAGAGACAGAGAGACAGAGAGAACCTGCAGCGGCGGCGGCAAGCTCATCTCGCTTGGAGTCTCTAACGTTGAGGACGAGCCTAGTCTTGAAGGAAGGGTTCGAACTATAAAAATCAGACAGAGACATGTTAATGCAGGTCAATCCCATCTGACCCACCTGTGTCTCCAAATCAAGGATCACCCCAACGTTCACCGCGATCGTTGTTGGATTGCTGTTGTTGCTGCCCTGCGCCATTGCTGGGTGAGTGCCATCGCTCAAGGTGACGACAATCGGGAAAAGGGAGAGAGCCAAAAATAGGAGCTTTTTTGCATCGAACGAGACTCTTGGAGGAATCATTGAAAAGGGTTTTGTGAAAAGGCAATTGTGTGTGTGTGCGTGATAGAGAGAAAAGAAGAGAAAGGAAGGGGAGGGCTGGGGGTTGAAGGATATTATGATGACTAAGATGTATTTATATTGGAGAAGAGCTTTTAAAAAGTAAGACAAAGCATGGAAAGCTTCTATTCAAGGATTGCTGGGCATGGACGTGACCTCCGGTAGTACTAATAGTTCATAAAGTTCATATAGCCTTGTCTAGGACCTGAGCAAGTCCTTAAAAAGCTCAAGGAGGAAACAGGCGGGAGATCTGTCTTGGGATGGGAGACCCTGTGCCGTTTTTCGTATTCCTTCTCCGTCAGGAAGACAAAGATAAATAGAAAATTAGGGGGCCTCATGATAGGGAAAGTAGACTTCACGTCGGGGTGTGTTTACATGCTTCAGCTACCACCAGGTAAGCTGGTATAATAGTCACCCGCACTTGGGATGAGTGAAGGTGAGTGAAATGCCTACGGCAGAGTTAGCACGCCTTACAACACTGCATGGAACCGCAGTGACCTTCAGTAGTACTAATAGTTCATAAAGTTTATATAGCCTTGTCTAATCTTCAGTAACCCCAAACATCTATCTCCTTCTATTTTGCAAAAGAGTCCAGATAGCTCTGTTTGAAAGGTTTTCATAGTTGATTCCGATCATGCTAAAATTAGGATAATATGTGTCCTCCATATTATTGATTTTCTAGTCTCCTTTCTCTTAATACTTTTGCTATCTCACCTCTACCAACGACCAACAGCTTTCTATTCAAAGTTTTTTACCACATTGGCATACTAAAAGAAATAACCATTTCAACCAGCGATATGAGATTGTTAATTGAAAATTCGCTTATGAGATGGTTATAGAATTTCTCAATACATTAAGTTTGTTTCATTAATAAATATGTATTTGAACTGAGTTTGCATCCTATACTGAAGCAACAAAACCGGTTGATAACACTAATCTAGAAAAATACTAAATACACAGACATGAGTTGCGACTTGCAAACACAAAAACTTGCACAATAACAGAATAGATTATCTCACTTAATCAGTTCATGAAACGAGGAAAACCAAATTACAAAAGACTTTGATCTCTATTTATATCTAACAAAACCCAAATCAAATGCTAACTTTAATCGACATCGTTTTGTGTGTGTGGTTTGCTGAGTTAGTCTCCCAGCGAGTCACGTAAGCGAAAAAATTAATAAAAAAAAAAAAGCCACGTAGGATTTCCGGCAAGGTTCGCCGAATGTGGCACTTAAGTGTCCCAATTTTCATAAAAAGTGGCACTTAAGTGCCACTTTTGAAACTTTTGGTACTTAAATGTCCCTTTATGCCAACTTTTGGCACTTGAAAGGTTCTTTTGCCAATTTTTACTTATGTGACATATTTACCCCAAACTTTTGTTTTGTCATACTGAAAATCCCAAAAATTTCTTTTATGATAGAAAAACCCCAAACTTTTTTTCCATGACACCAAATTTTTGGATAAATGTACCACATGAATATAATTTTGGATTTTTTGTGTTACAAAATAAAATTTTACGGTATTTGGTGTCACACAAGTATAAGTTTGGGTTTTTTGGTGACAAAGAAAAAAGTTTGGAATGAATGCGTCATAATAGGCATAGTTTGGGGTTTTTGATGTCACATAAAAAATTTGGGATAAATGTGTCGCAATTGATAAAGTTTGAGATTTTTTGTAACTTTTTTCCTTAAGAATTTTTTGGACAATTTTTCCTATAACATATATATGATAAGAGATGTCAAAACATTAATTACATTCTATTTCACTTTGAATCTTTGAGATTTTGCTAGATAAACTGTATCCTCGAGCTTATTTTGTAACATTTTACGAACAAAGCCTCGAGTGACTTTTTTATTTGATTATGACTGTCGAGAATTTTGAATAGGAGAACTCAAGGAAGAAGGGTCAAGACACAAAATAATAAGTACCGACAAACCCCGAAGAGTTCATAGTCCAAGAGGACATTTGCATCTCAAAACGCAAGAGAGCGGATCCCAAGCCGGGTATTTTTCTTGGTTTATGTAATTAACCCCGCTGGAGAAGCCAATTAGGATATACAGAGAAGTAATTCCTAGCGAATTTCCTTAATCCTGTCCGTATGCAAAAAGTTATTCGACGATGGCGCTCACATTTCTCTCTTTTTTCATTTTGGACGAAGAATCTTAACAATTATTTAACCCCTGGATTGTTTATACCACCATTCTTTGGCTGCTATTTCCATATTGTTTTGAACAACTGATGATGGAAATTGGTTCAAGTGGTGGAAACAACTCGGATTTAAGACTAAGAAAAGTAGGGTCTCCGGTATGATGTATATGCGATGCATCATGTAGTGATTTCTAATGAATTTTCCAATTCTAATATGGAGGTCTGTCTTGATCAAGAGACTGCTTGGGATGGAGTTAATCTAGTATCCAAAGAAGAGATACTCGATGATTCTCAACTAAAATAAGAAGTACGTGCCAACTTGAAAAAGCATAAATTGATGTAAGATTGATTTATTGTTGGTTAATACCATAAACTTCTTGGTTTTTCACTCTAACAACCAGAGCAAACTTGCGTAAATTTAATCATCACGTACCCGAAGACTTGCCTTGTAGGATGAAAACCTTAGTTTTACAAATCCTTATATTATCGTATTGAGTAGAAAACCTCATATTTAAAAATAAAAGACAAGAGAGGGAAGAAATATTCGTAAAGTGAAGAAAAAGTATGTACATAACTAAATTTGATCACCTATCTTTATACCATAGAAAGTTGAGTGTGCAATTAATTAAGAATCATTAAGAATAACACCCATGTGTATTTATGGATTAACAACGTAATAAACTTACTAAATCAAGTGCAAAATAAGTGAAAAAAAATAAAAAAATAAGTGATTTTATTATTGTTGTTGTTCTTATTATTATTATTATTATTATTATTATTATTATTATTATTGGTCTTCTGATTCAACTCAATGACTGTTTCCTCTTGACATGGTCCTATTTAAATTAAATGCGATGGATGATGATGGGAGTGTGGATTCTCTCTATTTGTTGGCTCATTCCATGTGTACAAAAGCATCATATCACAGCTTCTTGCGAATCATATATATTAATGTTGACTTTCCACGAAGTGTTTGATATTATGTGACCCAAAATGACTTAGAAGTCAATTCGCTCTACTCAAAATGATTTTTTCTTCATGATCCATGACCATTAATCTTTCTCCACACAGTGTGGAGACATCAAATGATTCGTGACGCACCTTCCAAGCTCGTCCATGGAATTCTAACCCAAGTTACTGACTACTTGGGGTGAAGGTTCGTCGAATGGGCCAATTATGCGAGTCATGTCACGGACAAATCGTAATAATAATTGCCAACAATTTATTGGGAAATTTGTATCCTTCATGGCGCTCATCGACGAAATTGAGTTCAAACTTGTTCACGCGGTTACTCCAGTCCACACGGAGTCCTTTTCATTTCATTGTCCATGTACTTGAGCAATACAATTTTTCGCAACGGAGCAATGGAATTAAATTGAGATCGTCCATTGATTTTCATCTCGGCTACTACCGACTAACTAGGACAAAAATTCCTCGAACAGGCCAATTATACACGTCACGTGGGAGTCAAAAGTAACAACAAATGCGAACAATTTCTCAGAAAATTTGTATCTTCGACGGAACTTAATGAGGAATAGCCGAGTCCACACGAAATCTTTTTCATTTCATTGTCTATTTACTTGTGCTGTAGAATTTTTCTCTATGGAGTAGTACAACACAAAATGGAGAGAGTCTACTAAACAAATATAGTGAGATATCTCCCAGTTAATAAACAAATGAAAACATAGCATTTATCTGTATTATAGACCTGATTCACAACAAAGTTTAAACTAATTCATGAGTGCTTATTTTATGTGTTTGTCCAATTCAGTATTATAGTACATACTAGTGAAATGTCTGTGTATCGGTATACAATAACAAAATCATATCTCATTAACATCTAAATTTTAGCGACCCCATTTAGTAATTATTTGTATGAGAAAATTAGGATTTGACCCAAATTCCTTTTAAAAAAATTGTTAATTTACATTTGCATATTATTAGCATTTTTCATTCAATAACATTTGGCCCACATAAATGGCATTCTAGTTAGACAGGTGCTAAATGGGTTAAAAATAAGCAGGTTCTGAGCTTTAATAAAAAGTTATCTTGACCAAGCCGGTGGAAGCATGGCTTGGCGAAGCTCATTGATGACCTATGTTGACCGAAATTTACATGTGATGCGCACATGGGAGGTACCAAATTAGGAGAATAAAATCCTAATTCCTCGCCCTACATAAACCCTCTTTCTCTTAAGATTTAGGATAAATGAACACTATATATGTCATACATACTACCCCGACAAATAAATTTTTATGCTCAATTTTTTTCCTCGACCACATGTGGGCCATCTATGTGACATCCCAAATTTTCACTTCTGTTTTTCATTGAATAAATTGGGCATTTCATTGACGCGCTTATAGGGCTGTTCTCAGAGTTTATCACTCTCGAGATAACTAGATTATTCAGGGAAGCCATTAAGGAATTTTAATGCGATAGACCTGATAATTCTACTAGGAATTGGCTTCTCGACCGTGCTCATCTTTAGAGGCCATTACGGCACAGTTAAAAATCTATTTGAGATTAGAGATATGTCAATTCGACTGAGATGTGTGGCTAATCGTGGGTGACACTACTAAATTGGAAAATTCTTGTCGACCGACACTAAACTGATTTTTCTATCGTTTTGGTACCCTGTGTCCATATTTGAATCCTCGATATTTTCATGACAACCAAGAGTCGCTAATGTGTTGAGTGGGTTCATTGTGGCTCGAAGAAAATCTACCACGGGTCATTTGCACTAAAAATTTATGAAACCTACCCAGTAGTCTAGGTCACGCTAAAAACGCGCCAAATTGAAATTAACTGCGAATTTGAGTCCGATTTTCAGAAATTCAAACTTTTGTCATAGCACAATTAATTTTAGGAGCGTCGACTTAGTCTTAGAAGATTTTTCTGCAAACCAAAAAGTCGAGGTAGGGCCGTTTTGTTCAGAAATGTGGCACCCCTTGAATGGCCCCCGATCTATTAGGGTCGCCACAGTTCACTTGCTTTCTCTTGACCAGATAGTCTACTACTCTGATACCATAAAATTTTGATAAGTCCTTGAGTCTTGGGGGTTTACATCTTTTAGATCGGTCCCTGCGCAATTTATATGGCGGAAGCGTATCCAACAACTCCCTTCCTTATATTAAAAAAAGATGCACACCAACTAAACATTTTTATAGGTAAAAGCCGAACATTTTTATTTACTTAAATCAGATGGACATCATCCGTCGGTACACCAAAATGCCATAGTCTTCTATACTCGGCTATACTTCAAACGATTACCGACGTCTTTTCTAACAGTCGTATACTTAAAGTCCATCGATCAATGTCGGCGTCCAAAAGTTCCTTCCTCAGCTGTCCTCCTCCTCGTGGTCATATTCAATCACTCGGTCCATCTGCTGGTGGCGGTGGCAACAGAGGTATCTTGTCTAGTCTGAAATGTTAGTCTCCAAAAGGGGTGAGTACAACCACTCAGCTGTAAAAGATCCATTAAACTATACCATGCAAGCCATCACGATCCAGTTTCATGCAAGATAGACAAGACAGGTCATTAAGGAATGAGTATGCATCTAAACTCTATAACTCTTCAATGCAATGACCGGTGCAATTTCAACAAGCAAGATGCATCATGTCCAATCACACAAGTCCCGATTATAGGGCCAAACTATTATGATACGTCCCATTCCATACCATACAATTTAGTCCCATAACTAGACCACACTCACACTTAATATAATCACTAGTTTTAATTATTCAAACGGTTTTATCCCCCAAGAAGACCAATGTTTGCATCCTTCTGGGATTTCGCACCCAACCTGGCGTTGCGAAAGCCTTCGGCATTCAGCCACTAGGGCCACCGGGCATCCAGAGTGTGTCTCACCACACCTCTAGACATCTCGCACCCCACCTAGCATCATGAGGAACCTCCGGGGCTCTCCATGAAAATGGTTACCCCGACCCTCCGAATTTACGTACCAAGAAGCATACAACCGGACATCCTGAAGCTCCCGGGGAAAATCTCTGGGCATGTATTCATAATACAACCAGGCATCCAGAGCGTGTCTAGCCACACCTCTAGGCATCTCACACCCCACCTGACATCATGAGGAACCTCTGGGGCTCTCCATGAAAATGGTTACCCTGGCCCTCTAGATTTATGTATCGACAAGCATACAACCGGGCATCCCGAAGCTTCCGGGGAAAACCTCTGGGCATGTTTTCATAATACAACCAGGTATCCAAAGGGCATCGACTCATTCGAATGTCTGAGCATCCCGACTCCCGGGCCATCGTTGACCCGAGGGTCCAATGGTAATAATTAACATTTTAATTTCCAAAAACACTTTTCAATACAATGACCGGATGTCTCAATGTTGCATGATATGCTGAATGCCAATATCATCATGTCAAAAAACAACTCAAGATGCATTCACGTTTGGGACAAATGGAGTAAATTCGGAACAAAGCAGCTCAAACCTCACAATGCACAGTTTTAGTAACAATTTCGGAATAACCATTAAATGAACTCAGAAAATTCTGAAATTTTGATATGTTATAAACAAGACCTAAAGGAAAAAGTTTCATGAAGAACACTAAGTCATATTCATTGTATATCAAGAGTAGTAATTGCTATATTCTTTACTAACATTCTGTAATAGCTTCCAGATTTAACATTTACAGAGAAAATCGTTTTACTAACCAAAACTTGTCCATTTATTATCAATTTTTTATATGTTATTCCTAAGGATGTTTCCTACAAATTTTATTAAGGGTTCAAAGTCCAATTCCAACTAGATAATTACAGAAAATTCATGGAATCATCAAAGGTCATGCTGATTCCTACGAGACAGTTTACTAATTCAAAGAGAACTACTTCTACTCATTCAAAATCCAGCATCCAACATCCATAACCCAAACATCTCCAAGTCTATTGCACTCCACTAGACTACAATAGCACAACATGACATAGGTTAATGGACTTTCACTTGCCTTAAGTCCTAAGCGTCGACGGCAAGTAAAAACAGGATGGTTGCGGGTTTTGGTTGCGGCCCCATGTCGGCAAAGACGAACGGTATCGGCAGCGCACGAACGGAGGGGCAGTCCTTTCCCTCTTCCTTTGCTGTTCTCTCTCGCGCGTGCCCTCTATTCTGTCTCTCCCTCACTCGCTGAACTCACTCTTTCTCTCTGTTACGAGCACAATGGTCACTGGTTTTGCTAAAAACCAGTCAACAAAGAGAGGGTTTTCGGTGGTTAATTAGGTGAGTGGCAGCTGGGTTATACGTGTCCAGCAAATTTAATTTTTTTCCTCTTAGCCGCTCGACACCTTGCTTCTCCATGCAAGGAACGTGTCCTCAGCAACCGTACTCCTCCTTGTTGCTGTCCACCGAAGGAAGAGCTACATGGCTCTTGGTCAACAAACTCCTTTCATAGTTGACTCCTCACTCGACGGGCACATGTGCTGCATGGTGGCCGAATCTTTTCTATCATTACATGGTAGGAATTTGTGGTCGTTGGTGGGGCTGTCCGCATGGCCATTCAAGGAGAATTTCATTCTCTCCAAAAGTTAATACCTCGAGACGTCGAGTGGCGATGAAACGGGGTCGAATATGGTGTTGACGGTGATGAATGTCGCGCAAGTGAAGAAACGTGCATGGTCCTCATGCATGGTTCAATCTCTCCAAAATTCGACTCTTAATTTCAGCATGTGTAAGTGCTGAAAAATAACTACTTCCATGACTACACGAGATTGCAACAATGTACCAGGGGTTTGGTTAGTAGGGTACATAATTGGATGGCCAAAATAAATATAGAAAATATCTGCATCTTATGGCACAAACCTCAGTCTTACTGGTGATAGTATTTAGGGACAAGGCTATAACTCATTCAACAATCGAACTATTTCTAAATGAGGCATAACAATCCGATGATAATATCAAAATGATGTCCGTAAATAATACTAATGACACAGTCCGACGGTACTCCCGTCGATCAGTCACGGATCATCGCATAACCGAGGATCGTGAAAATTTCCGAATGCCACAAGAAAAATGCAAGGATCGTTTTTTATCACAAAAATGGGAAGTAAGTGGGTTGTATTAGTGAGGAAAAATATCAATTTGATCGAGGACTCGACAACGGGATTTACTGAGGTCGAATTGAATTGATTTGAGAACAGATAAATGTCCAATTGAAGAGGAAACTTAGCAAATTTGTATGTCCCCCTTGCCTAGCCCATTTTGGACCATTTCAAGGGTTACAAGAAAGGCATTGGTGGCTGAATGAGGGCCAAGGAGGTGCTGGTGGCTGAGAATGGTCAAGGGAGACAATGGAAGAGAAAATTGGCCAAGGTGGCCCCCTCTTGTTCCCTCTCTCCCCCAAGCTGCGTCCGCTCCTCCCTCATCCCCCTTTCTCACAAGTTTTGAGTGCCAGCAGCCAAGGAGAGAAGCTGTTGAAGCCAGCCCGTCCTCGCCGCACACTGCACATCGTCGGAACGCCATCCCTCGCACCGCCGCTGCCTCGTGCTCGCTCGCGCGTGCTTGCAGCTTCAGCTGCGTCTCCGCCTCTGTCCGTGCATCCCAGCAACTGTGCCAGCTTGTGCCGGAGTCATTTGACCCACCTTCGACCTCCATGAGTTCCCGTTTAGGCCCGGTTTAGCCCTTTTAACCTTTCTCGGTCCATTCCCGCTTAAACCGAGCCATCCTCTTGCATTTGCAGTCACCAAACAGCCAAGAACAGAGAGGAAAATAGTGGGTTTTCCAGCAACTTTGTGGCCTGTTTTAAGGTGGTTCCGGGCCTCGAAAGCTAGGCCCACTTTGGAGAATATCGAGCCTCATTGCGTCCCCGACGTTTTGAACCATCCGGCTTGTCGAACAAGTGAGTTGAACTAACTAATCCTCGCTTAGTCGGTTAATGATGCTTATGGGTCGATTATATTAATTAAGCATGGTTTAGGTGGATAGATTATATTAGATTAGTTAATTTAATTATTGGCCGATGCATGTTTAATATTTTCCGTAATTAATTAATTAATTAATTATTTTCTGAAAATTAGGCTAGGATAGGCGACGATCGAAATTTTATATTGATTATCGTGGTGCAATCTATTTATTTATTTGAGCTCTAATTTGTGCTGAATTAATTTAATTGTGATTTTAGGATTTTATTCCTAAATTAATTAATTTTGGTAATTAATTGGAAAATTACTGAGCGTCGGTTTACATAACCAAAAATATGTTATAAGCTGTTGAAACTGGTGGGATCTTTAAAAAGGTTAAATTATTATATTTTGGCTAAGGTCAATTGTGTACCTACACACGGCTATTTTATCGAGAATGATAAAAAGATGGAATTGGTTGTATGATTGGGATGGTATAGTATATCGTACGGGCGATATGTCAACTTAGTAGAGAGCAGTATACCTTATCAGTTTTGATTGAGTATGTCGGTATACTATATCATCCTACAGGCGATATGGCAGCTTAGCAGAGAGCAGTATACCTTATCAGCTTAGATTGAGCATTGTCGGTATACTATATCAGCCTACGGGCGATATGGCAGCTTAGCAGAGAGCAATATACCTGATCATCTCAGAAGCGAGCTATACTATCTATTTATCAGCTTAGTAGTGAGCAATTCTGATATGAGTGGACTTTATAAATAGTATGAGATGAGCCGACCAAGAAATGGTCGAGATGATATGTAATCGACTAGGGTGATTGATCAATGATTTGATCTTATGTTATGAATTGATTAATTGATGTGATTTGAGACATCTGTAAGTGATATTGACTAACAGGGTGGAACTGAGGCCAATGTAAGTCCTTTGACCCGTGGTGTGCTTAGGCAGCCCTTAGGGCGTATTTGCTTCCTAATCGGATCTTAGGGGGTTGAATTTGTTGAGACATTGTCTCACTGATTATTGTATAACCATTTTCAAGCTCCTAGTTGACAGTGGTGAGGGACTTGAGGCCCAAAGTTCAGAAGGTGAAGACCAAAGAATCGACGAGCATGTCCAGTTAGTTAGTCCCAGGACATTTCTCTTTTGTTGAAAGCCGATTCCTTTTTGTAGGCTTCCGTGTATAAACTTGTGTGTTTATAAAAAGATCTTTGGTGAAAAATTGGCCATGCTTTCCTATTTCATTGTTTATTGTCTGAAAATTCTATTATACTTTCGTATGCATATTTAAAAATGAATGGGTTAGTGATGCGTCTTGTGACGTCGCTATTTAATCGACCAGTGAAGGTTGGGCGCGCTCGAGGATCGAGACGTGACATCCCGTTTAAGTGGTATTAGAGCCACGGTTAGGGATTAGAGTGATAAGGTGCGATGGTTCATGGGATAATTAGTATGATTTGCCTTTAAATTTATGTTGATGCATGTTTACGATAGTACTTTGTAGAATTGGTTGTTATGTGTGGATTGCTTATCTTCTAATCTAGTGTGGATTTGGAATACAGGTTTCAGTATAAAAGCTGAGCCATGAGCGAGCAGGAGCAGAGAACTCCGAGTAAGAGAACTATTAGGCCTACAGCTCAGGTTAGAATGCCGACCAGGGTTGATACTCGAGGAGGCAGAGCTAGGGCACCAGAACAGGCTGGTGCCAGTGGAGTAGCACCACCTCTTGTTGGTGCTGGGGTACTAGCCCCTGATGATCCCAGGATCGAAGGGATCATGCAGGTGCAAAAGGTTACGGGGAATCGGATGGATCAGCAGGCTTAGAATCAAGCCGCCGCTATTGAAGCCGTCGCTTAAGTCACCGCTACTGTTACTGTTGCCGTTGTTGCTAAGGCCGCCCCCACTGCAGCACCTGCTGCTACACCTATTATCGCCTCTACTAAAGTTCCACTTGGGAATGTGGCCGCTAGAAGGCCAATTCACAAGTTAGTGGAACAATTCTTGAAGTTAAACCCACCGAGGTTCATTGGTGAAGGAAACCCTGAAGTCACATCACTTTGGATTCAAGATCTTGAGAAAGCGTTCGCACTTCTTATGTGCAACGAAGAGGAGAGTGTGGTACGGGTTGTGTACCAACTTCAAGGCAATGCGAACATTTGGTGGAGAGTCACCAAGGATACCGTATTCCCGAAAGGTGTGGTCCAGGTGTGGGACACCTTCCTTAAAGTATTTAATGATTAGTACTTCTCGGGTCCTGCCAAGGAATAGAAGATGGAAGAGTTCCAACATCTCCACCAAGGGAGTATGCCAGTTGACGAATATGGGGTCAAATTTGCAGAACTTTCACAATATGCTCCAAGGTTGATAGAAGACCCTTAAGAGAAAGTCCGAAAATTCAGAAGTGGTCTTCATTCTGAATTGAAACAACCTCTGCTACCGTTGGATTTGACAAATTATCAAGAAGTATATCGTTGAGCTCAGATGATATAGAGGTTTGAATGAGCAAGCTGCCTCGTCTGGATCGAGGTTTAGCTCTCATAGAGAAGGGATCCGTTTGGGAAAGAGGCCTATACCTGGAAGTAGATTCCAGATCCCGCCCAACAAAAAGGGTGGAGTTGAAAGGTCTGGACCAAGTCGGATCAAGATGTGTTGCCTTTGTGGAAGATGATATGGTGTGAATCAGTGCCCTCAAAGGATGGATGCTTGTTTTGAATGTGGCCAGCAGGGTCACAGAGCTAGAGATTGTCCCAACAAACCGAGAGGACGAGTGCAATTGCCGCCACCACCACTGTTGGGACAAATAAGAGGGCATGTTCCTCCGAACGCACAACAAAGAGGACAGCTTAGACCCCAGTTCAAGGCCCGATGTATGCCATCACATAAGGTCAGGCAGAGGCTGTGCCTAACGTGATCACAGGTATGATTTCGCTGAATAACCATTCTGCTTACACTTTATTTGACTCAGGAGAAACTCATTCCTTTATTGTCGAGCAATATGTTAAGTCATTACAGTTAAGTCCTATATTATTGGAGTCGGTAGTTTGCATATCTACACCATTGAAGAATAAAGTTATTGCTGCTTTGGGTTATTCTGGTTGCAAGTTAGCGATTAGTGAGCAAGTGGGGAAAATAGACTTGTTAGTCCTAGCCATGTATGACTTTGATTTAATTATTGGCATGGACTGGCTTACCAAGAACCGAGCTATAATAGACTGCTATTGCAAGGCGATTCAATTTGACCTGTTAGAGGGTGAGAGCTTCGAGTTTGTCAGAAATCGAGGAGGACCCTCGATTGTCTTGATCTTGTCGCCAGAGGCAACTCGTCTGTTAGACAAAGGTTGTCAAGGTTACCTGGCAGTTGTCGTGGATGCGACAGTTGAGGAGCTGAAGATGGAAGACATTGCTGTGGTGCAAGAATTTCCAGATATCTTTCCAAAGGAATTGCTAGGATTGCCACCAGAGAGAGAAATTGAGTTCGTGATCGAGCTAGCACCCAGGACAAAGCTAATCTCTAAGCCTCCTTACCGGATGGCATTATCTAAGTTGAAGGAACCGAAGGTACAGATGCAAGAGCTACTGGATAAGGGATTCATTCGTCCAAGTGCATCACATTGGGGAGCACTAGCTTTGTTTGTACCTAACGATGTGGAGCTTAGAGAGGATATTTTATTAGAAGCTTATCGTAGTAGTTACAACATCTATCCTGGTAGTACCAAGATGTATCAGAATCTGCGTCAACACTATTGGTGGTCTGGTATGAAGGCGAAAATCGCCAAGCATGTCACCAAGTGTCTGACGTGTCAGCAAGTCAAAGCTCAGCATTGCAAGCCAGGAGGACTCTTGCAATCTCTAGAGATCCCAAAATCGAAGTGGGAGCATATCATGATGGATTTCGTGACTAAACTACCGAGGAATCAGAGAGGAAATTATTAGAGTTGGGTAGTGGTCGACAGACTGACAAAATCGGCTCACTTCATTGCAGTTCCAAAGGACCTTAGTTTGGATAGACACGCAGATTTGTACGTGCATCAGGTGGTTCGCCTGCATGGAGTGCCAGTTATGATAACTTTAGACAGAGACCCAAGGTTTACCGCCACTTTTTGGAAGAGCTTACAGAGTGCCTTTAGGTACTAAGCTGCAAAGATAAAGATGGGCATATCATCCTCGACGGATGGTCAGTCCCGAGAGGACAATTCACCCTCGAGGACATGCCGAGAGCTTGTGTACTAGACTTCAAAGGAAGTTGGGAAGATCAACTACACTTGTTGGAATTTGCCTACAACAACAGTTATCAACAGAGCATCTAGATGGCTCCATTCGAAGTGTTGTATGGTAGAGTATGTAGAATACTAGTGTGTTGGGATGAAGTCGGGGAAATGAAGATTACAGGCCTAGAGTTGGTCAGTAATCAGTGGATACTGTTGAGATGATCAAAGGTAGATTAAAGACCACTTAGAGCAGACAGAAAAGCTACGCAGATAAGCATGAAAGGCTTTTGGAATTCCAAGTCGGTGATTAAGTTTTTCTGAAGGTGTCACCAATGAGGGGAACTTCATGCTTTGGTAAGAAAGGAAAATTGAATACGAGGTACGTAAGTCCGTTTGAAATTCTTGAGAGAATTGGGACCTTAGCATATCGTCTTACGTTGCCGCCGAGACTGGCGCAAGTGCACGATGTCTTTCACTTGTTGATGTTGAGGAAGTACGAGCCTAACCCGACCCACATGCTTAGTTTTGAGGAATTAGACGTGGATGACCATGTGTCATACGTTGAAAGCCTGGTTCAGATCGTTGACAGAAAAGAACAAGTTCTGCGTACAAAGACCATTCCGTTGGTCAAAGTGGTCTAGCAACACCATGGTACTGAAGAAGCAACATGGGAGTTTAAAGAGTCAATGAGACAGTTGTACCCCAACCTTTTTGTAGAAGTTTTGTAATGGTTTAAATTTCGAAGATGAAATTTTTGTAAGAGGGGAAGAGTTGTGACATTTCAAATTTTCACTTCTGTTTTCCATTGAATAAATCGGGCATTTCATCGACACGCTTATAGGGCTGTTCTCAGAGTTAATCACTCTCGAGATAACTAGACTATTTAGGGAAGCCATTAAGAAATTTTAATGCAATAAACTTGAGAATTCGACCAGGAATCGGCTTCTCGACCATGCTCATCTTTAGAGGCCATTACGACACTGTTAAAAATCGATTTGAGATAAGAGATAGGTTGATTCGACCGAGATGTGTGGCTAATCATGGGTGACACCACTAAAATGGAAAATTCTCGTCGGCCGACACTAGATTGATTTTTCTATCGTTTTGGTACCCTGTGTCCGTATTTGAATTATTGAGATTTTCATGACAACCAAGAGTCGCCAATGTGTTGAGTGGATTCATTGTGGCTTAAAGAAAATCAACCACAGGTCATTTGCACTAAAAATTTCTGAAACCTACTCGGTAGCCTAGGTCACACTAAAAACGCGCCAGATTGAAATTAACCGCAAATTTGAATCCAATTTCGTTCTATCATGTCACAATTAATTCTAGGAGCGTCGACTCAGTCTCAGAAGATTTTTTTCGCAAATCGAGACTTTTTAGGAAAAAGTCGAGGTAGGGCTGTTTTGTTCAGAAAAATGCAGGGATCGTTTTTTATCACAAAATTGGGAAGCAAGTAGGTTATATTAGTGAGAAAAAATATCGATTTAATCAAGGACTCGACAACGGGATTTATTGAGGTTGAATTGAATTGATCCGAGAACCGATAAGTGTCCAATTGAAAAGGAAACTTAAGAAATTCGTATGTCCCTCGCTTGCCCCATTTTGGACCATTTCAAGGGTTACAAGAAGGGTATTGGTGGCTGAATGAGGGCCAAGGAGGTGCTAGTGGCTGAGAATGGTCAAGGGAGACCATGGAAGAGAAAATTGGCCAAGGTGGTCCCCTCTTGTTCCTTCTCTCCCTCAAGTTGCATCCACTCCTCCCTCATTCCCCCCCTTCTCGCAAATTTTGAGCGCCAGCAGCCAAGGAGAGAAGCTGCCAAAGCCATCTCATCCTCACCATACGCCGCACGTCGCCAGAACGCCGTCCAGCACACCGCCGCTACCCCGCGCTCGCCCGCACGTGCTTACAACTTCAGCTACGTCTCCGCCTTTGTCCGTGCATCCCAGCAACTGTCCCTGCTCATACCGTAGTCGTTTGACCCGCTTTTGACCTATGTGAGTTCCCATTTAGGCCTGATTTAACCCTTTTAACCTTTCTCGGTCCATTCCCACCTAAACCGAGCCATCCTCTTGCCTTTGTAGTCACCAAATAGCTAAGAACAGAGAGGAAAATAGTGGGTTTTCCAGCAGCTTTGTGGCCTATTTCAAGGTGGTTTTGGGCCCCAAAAGCTAGGCCCGCTTTGGAGAGTATCAAGCCTCATTGCGTCCTCAACATTTTGAATCGTCCAGCTCGCTGAACAAGTGAGTTGAACTCACTAATCCTCGCTTAGTCGGTTAATGATGCTTAGGGATCGATTAGATTAATTAAGCATGGTTTAAGTGGATAGATTAGATTAGATTAGATTAGTTAATTTAATTATCTGCCGATGCATGTTAGGTGGTTAGTTAGCGTACTTCGCAAGTAGACATGTTCTAATATTTATTTAACAAACCTTAGAATTTTTCTGGGTCCGTTTCGGCATTCAATTAGGCATTACAGGCCTAAGTTGGATTTATTGCATTTATTTAATATTTTTCGTAATTAATTAATTAATTATTTATTTTTCGGAAATTAGGTGGGCTAGCCAACGATTGGAATTTTATGCTGATTATCGTGGTGGAATCTATTTATTTATTTGAGCTCTAATTTGTGCTGAATTGATTTAATTGTGATTTTAGGATTTTATTCCTAAATTAATTAATTTTGGTAATTAATTGAAAAATTATCGAGCATCGGTTTATAGCACCAAAAATATGTTATGGGATGTTGAAATTGGTGGATGTTTAAAAAGGTGAAATTATTATATTTTGGCTAAGGCCGACCGTGTACCCATACATGGCTATTTTATTAAGAATGATAAAAAGATTGAATTGGTTGTATGATATATTGGTATACTATATTAGCTTACGGGTGATATGTTAGTTTAGTAGAGAGCAGTATATCTTATCAGCTTAGATTGAGCATTGTCGATATACTATATCAGCCTACAGGCGATATGACAGCTTAGTAGAGTGCAGTATACTTAATCATCTCAAAAGTGAGCTATACTATCTATTTATCAGCTTAGCAGTGAACAATCCTGATATGAGTGGACTTTATAGATAGTATGAGATGAGCCGACCAAGAAAGGGTCGAGATGACATGTAATTGACTATGTCGATTGATCAATGATCTGATGTTATGAATTGATTGATTGATGTGATTTAAGACATTTGTAAGTAATATTGACTTGCATGGTGGAACTGAGGCCAAGGTAAGTCCTCTGACCCGTGGTGTGCTTAGGTAGCCTTTATGGCGTATTTGCTTTCTAATCGGGTCTTAGGAGGTTGAACTTGCTGAGACATTGTCTCGAATGGTTACTGTATATAACCATTTTCAGGCCCCTAGTTGATAGCGGTGGGGTACCCGAGGCCCGAAGTTCAGAAGGTGAAGCTTGGAGAATCGACAAGCATGTCCGGCTAGTGAGTCCTAGGACATTTCTCTTTTGTTGAAAGTCGATTCTTTTTTGTAGGCTTCCGTGTATAAACTTGTGTGTTTATACAAAGGTCCTTTGTGAAAAATTGGCCCTACTTTCCTATCCCATTGTTTTATTGTCTGGGGATTTTATTATACTTCCCCATGCGTATTTAAAAATGAATGGGTCAGCGATGTGTCCTAGGGCGTCTCTATTTAATTGACCAGTGAGGGATGGGCGCGCGCTCGAGTATCGAAGCGTGACAATCTGAGAAGGAAGAAGACACTTCTTCAAATTCGAAATAAGTAAGTGCCACAAGCAAACAAAGTAAGCTCACTCCCTGCCATAAAAGTAGAAATAGTCTTGTCTCTAGCTAAAAAGAAATAACCATTTTAACTAGCGATATGAGATTGTTAAATGAAAATTTGCTTATGAAATGGTTATAGAATTTCTCAATACATTAAGTTTGTTTCATTAATAAATATGTTTTTGAGCCGAGTTTGCATCCTATACTGAAGCAACAAAACCGGTTGACAACACTAATCTAGAAAAATACTAAATTCACAGACATGAGTTGCGACTTGCAAACAAAAAAACTTACACAATAACAGAATAGATTATCTCACTTAATCAGTTCATGAAAGGAGGAAAACCAAATTACAAAAGACTTTTATCTCTATTTATATCTGACAAAACCCAAATGAAATACTAACTTTTATCGACGTCATTTTGTGTGTATGGTTTGCTGAGTCAGTCTCCCGGTGAGCCACGTAAGTGAAAAAATTAATAAAAAACGCCACGTAGGATTTCCGGCGAGGTTCGCCGGATGGGGAACTCAAGTGTCCCATTTTCCATAAAAAGTGGCACTTAAGTGCCACTTTCGTAACTTTTGGCACACTTGAAGGGTTCTTTTGCCAATTTTTACTTATATGACACATTTACTCCAAACTTATACAGTATAACACATTTACCCCAAACTTTTGTTTTGTGATACTGAAAATCCCAAAACTTTTCTTTTATGATAGAAAAAACCCCAAACTTTTTTCCACGACACCAAATTTTTGGATAAATGTACCACATGAATATAAGTTTGGGTTTTTTGTGTTACAAAATAAAAGTTTACGGTATTTGGTGTCACACAAGTATATGTTTGGGTTTTTTGGTGACAAAGAAAAAAGTTTGGAATGAATGCGTCATAATAGGTATAGTTTGGGGTTTTTGATGTCACATAAAAATTTGGGATAAATGTGTCGCAATTGATAAAGTTTGAGATTTTTTTGTAACTTTTTTCCTTAGGAATTTTTTTGGACAATTTTTCCTATAACATATATATGATAAGAGATGTCAAAACATTAATTACATTCTATTCCACTTTGAATCTTTGAGATTTTGCTAGATAAACTGTATCCTCGAGCTTATTTTGTAACATTTTACGAACAAAGCCTCGAGTGACTTTTTTATTTGATTACGACTGTCGAGAATTTTGAATAGGAGAACTCAAGGAAGAAGGGTCAAGACACAAAACAATAAGTACCGACAAACCCCGAAGAGTTCATAGTCCAAGAGGACATTTGCATCTCAAAAAGCAAGAGAGCGGATCCCAAGCCGGGTATTTTTCTTGGTTTATGTAATTAACCCCGCTGGAGAAGCCAATTAGGATATACAGAGAAGTAATTCCTAGCGAATTTCCTTAATCCTGTCCGTATGCAAAAGTTATTCGACGATGGCGCTCACATTTCTCTCTTTTTCATTTTGGACGAAGAATCTTAACAATTATTTAACCCCCGGATTGTTTATACCACCATTCTTTGGCTGCTATTTCCATATTGTTTTGAACAACTGATGATGGAAATTGGTTCAAGTGGTGGAAACAACTCGGATTTAAGACTAAGAAAAGTAGGGTCTCCGGTATGATGTATATGCGATGCATCATGTAGTGATTTCTAATGAATTTTCCAATTCTAATATGGAGGTCTGTCTTGATCAAGAGACTGCTTGGGATGGAGTTAATCTAGTATCCAAAGAAGAGATACTCGATGATTCTCAACTAAAATAAGAAGTACGTGCCAACTTGAAAAAGCATAAATTGATGTAAGACTGATTTATTGTTGGTTAATACCATAAACTTCTTGGTTTTTCACTCTAACAACCAGAGCAAACTTGCGTAAATTTGATCATCACGTACCCAAAGACTTGCCTTGTAGGATGAAAACCTTAATTTTACAAACTTAGTTTTACAAATCCTTATATTATCGTATTGAGTAGAAAACCTCATATATAAAAATAAAAGACAAGAGAGGGAAGAAATATTCGTAAAGTGAAGAAAAAGTATATATAACTAAATTTGATCACCTATCTTTATACCATAGAAATTTGAGTGTGCAACTAATTAGGAATCGTTAAGAGTGACACCCGTGTGTATTTATGGATTAACAACATAAAAAACTTACTAAATCAAGTGGAAAATAAGTGAAAAAAAAAAAAAGTGATTTTATTATTGTTGTTGTTCTTATTATTATTATTATTATTATTATTATTATTATTATTATTATTATTATTGGCCTTCTCTTGCATATCAATTAATATTCGATTCAACTCAATGACTGTTTCCTCTTGACATGGTCCTATTTAAATTAAATGCGATGGATGATGATGGGAGTGTGGATTCTCTCTATTTGTTGGCTCATTCCATGCGTACAAAAGCATCACATCGTAGCTTCTTGTGAGGGGTTATATCATATATATTAATGTTGACTTTCCATGGAGTGTTTGATATTATGTGACCCAGAATGACTTAGAAGTCAATTCGCTCTACTCAAAATGATTTTTTTTTCATGATCCATGACCATTAATCTTTCTCCACACAAGTGTGGAGACATCAAATGATTCGTGACGCACCTTCCAAGCTCCTCCATGGAATTCTAACCCAAGTTACTGGCTACTTGGGGTGAAGGTTCGTTGAATGGGCCAATTATACGAGTCATGTCACCGACAAATCGTACTAATAATTGCCAACAATTTATTGGGAAATTTGCATCCTTCATGGCGCTCATCGACGAAATTGAGTTCAAACTTGTTCACGCGGTTACTCCAGTCCACAAGGAGTCCTTCTCATTTCATTGTCCATGTACTTGAGCAATACAATTTTTCGCAACGGAGCAATGGAATTAAATTGAGATCGTCTATTGATTTTCGTCTCGGCTACTACCGACTAACTAGGACAAAAAGTCCTCGAACAGGCCAATTATACAAGTCATGTAGGAGTCAAAAGTAACAACAAATGCGAACAATTTCTCAGAAAATTTGTATCTTTGACGGAACTTAATGAGGAAATAGCCGAGTCCACACGAAATCTTTTTCATTTCACTGTCCATTTACTTGTGTTGTAGGATTTTTCACTATGGAGTAGTAAAGCACAAAATAAAAAGAGTCTACTAAACAAATATAGTGAGATATCTCCCAATTAATAAACAAATGAAACATAGCATTTATCTGTATTATAGGCCTGATTCACAACAAAGTTTAAACTAATTCATAAGTGCTTATTTTATGTGTTTGTCCAATTCAGTATTATAGTACATACTAGTGAAATGTTTGTGTACAGGTATAAGATTACAAAATCATATCTTATTAACATTTAAGTTTTAGCTACCCCATTTAGTCATTCATTGTATGAGAAAATTAGGATTTGACCCAAATTCCTTTAAAAAAAATTGTTAATTTGCATTTGCATATTATTAGCATTTTTCATTCAATAACATTTGGCCCGCATAAATGGCATTCCAATTAGACAGGTGCTAAATGGGTTAAAAATAAGCAGGTTCTGAGCTTAATAAAAAGTTATCTTGACCAAGCCCGTGGAAGCATGGCTTGGTGAAGCCCATCGATGACCTATGGTGACCGAAATTTACATGTGATGCGCACATGGGAGGTACCAAATTAGGAAAATAAAATCCTAATTCCTCACCCCACATAAACCCTCTTTCTCTTAAGATTTAGGATAAATGAACACTATATATGTTATACATACTAACCCGACGAATAAAATTTTATGCTACATACTTGTTGAGTATCTATATTGTCTTGTTGATGCTAATGAAACACCAATATCAATATATAGGCCATAAAACTTCGACTAACCTTCAAAAGCATCTATGTATGAAATTATATAAATCTAGAACCATATATTGAATGGTTGTTGCAACCTAACTCTTAGTAGGGAGGACAATAGGTTTAAGGATATCGCCTAAAAGATGGGCTTATAACCCATGATTGGGTACTAGTCTTTCAATCCCATACCTCATGCGATGCTGGGGTTTTCATAAAAAATTTCTAATGAGGAGTCACCATTAGTCTATTGGGGTCAGTTAGAAATTAAGTGTATATTTAACTTTCTATGCAACCAAAGAATCTAGGGTCAGAAACTTGGTTACACTAATTAATCCATTAGTGCAATTTCAATACCTAATCTTATTCATTTCAAGAAGATTTTTGTCAAGCAATCTAGATCAATTTTACACTTATCTACTAATATGTGATGTAATCATGCGGGTGTGCAAATATTAAAATAACAATTAGCAACCAAGATAATGTTAAATAAACTGCATTGGCAGAGGAATGATCTAACATTACCAAATAAGGGTATGTCATCTTTAACTAAGCTAAAGGGAAACCATATGCAACATCCTGAAAGTGCGGAATTGTAAGCATTCATTTTTAAGGACAATTGGAATACTATGGTAAAGATGTGAGGGCTTATTCAAAGATTTTCACACATTTTAAGAGAATGCTACCCAAAAAGACTACTTTTAAGCTATTTCGAGGATTTCTTTTTCTTTTTCTTTTTGGGATTTTCAGAATTTTCAGTTAATTTTTTTAATTGTTTTAATTTTTCAATATTTTGGTATTTTCTTTAATTCGAAAATAGGGACGGGCTGGGCCTCGGGGCTCGATCCGATCATGGGCTGCAACAAGCCTACAGGTCGGACCGAAGACAAAAAGGCCCCTACCTTAATTAGAAACGAAGCCAACTTTCTAATAAACAAGCCCAATCCGAACCTAACTATACGAAGCCCAACCCGTACTAACTAGACTGAGCTTGTCCGAATCCATCAGCCTAAATAAACCCGAATCTTATTAGACCAATTGAGCCCATACCCTCTCTTCTTTTCTCCAAGCCATCTTCTTGCTCCTTGCTCGGTACAAACTGAGAAGAGAGAGTCCACACACACGCCGATGGCCGGGGCTCACCACACCAGACCATGAAGAGTGTCACGCCCCGATCCTCGGACGCGCGCACATCCTTCTACTTGGTCGATTTTATAATGCGATATCCCAGGACTATGTATCGCCGATCCTTTCTTTTTATTAAGCACATGCGGAAGCAATTATAAATCCCTGCAATAAAACAATGGGATAGGAAAGCAGGCCATATTTTCATATTGAAATTCACAACCACACTTTCATTAACAGCACAACTCATAGTATATTTACAATACTATTCACAACATACTTGTCTCACACCTATCTATACTAAGACAGGGTTTACAAAAGGAATGGGATCTCAGTCCACATCCGGTTTATATTTAAGATCCCTCTCTAGATCATCTTCTTCTTCAAAAGTCTTTCTCCTCTTCAGGTTCCTCTTCCTTAGATTCTCCTCAGGGTCCTGAAATGGTTATTCAATAACCAATGAGACCACGTCTCAGCGAGTCCTACCCCCTAAGACTCGATTAATAAACTAATACGCCATACGGTTGCCTAAGCACAACACGAGTCAAAGGACTTACCTTGGCCTCAGTTCCAACCTGCAATTCAAGGTTAAACACAGATATTCAAACAATTCACGACATTCGATCAAGCACTGGTCAATCGACTAAGTCGATTACATGTCGCCTGCACCCTTTCTAGGTCATTCTCACTCATACCACGATTTCCCAGTGGTGTACTCATTCACCAAATCACATGTGTTTCTCGGGTGTCGTTTTCGCCAATGACATACTGATCACCGACACCGTGCGTTCTTTAAGGCGCCGTTTTCACCAGTGATAACCTCGATCACCGAACCACGTGTCCTTTCTAGGGCGCCGTTTTCGCCAAGGTGACATCGGCTATAGACAACATCGTGAGTTCTTTAAGGCGTCGTTTTCACCAGTGATATTTCCATAATCACCGAACCACGTTTGTCTATAAGTCATTTACGTGCGTTCTTTAAGGCGCCGTTTTTCGCCAAAATGATACTTCCAATCACCAACCACGTATGTCCAATAATATCGTACCGATTGGTCTCAACCAATAATGTTCTCAGTTAGCTCTCACCATTCTCCCTACTATATAGCCCATCAACGTACTGGCGCTATATACCCATGCTTGGCCATTACCAATCAAGTATTCAATAACAAACAATTTAGGACAATTCCTAAAATTCCACAATAAATTCAATTCCACACAACGTAGAGCTCAAATAAATAAACGGACTGCACCACGACAATCAGCACGAAATTCCGGTCACTAGCCATCCCAGTTGAATTTCCGGAAAATAATTAATTAAATAATTAATTTCGAAAATTAAATAAATAAATATTAAAAATCCAATTTAGGCCCATATTGCCTTATTGGAGCCCAAATGGGTCGGGAAAGATCCCGAGATGCATTCAATAAATAACCAAACATTTCTACTTGCTAATAGCTAGGTCTAACCACCTAACATGCATCATTAAGTCACTAAATTAATTGTTCTAACCTAATCTAACCACCTAATTGCACTTAATTAAATCTAACCAACCTTAAGCATAATTAGCAAACTAATAAAGCATTAGTGAGTAAAACTCACTTGACAAAAGCGGAGATCGAATCACCGCAACGGCGACACGACAGCGGCCGAAATCGGACTTTCGACGACACCGGCGGACTTGGACCGGGCCTTAAGCTTGGCCCAACAAATCTCAGCCCAATTGAGATTTGTTCTTGCACTGGAATGGGCTGGACCTGCTGAATTTCTGGACTGAACTAACTTGGTCTTCAAATTGGTGGGCTGGACTTCAATTGGTTGCTGGAAACTGGGCCTCAAAAAGGCTGGGCTTCAATTCTAATTGATGATGGGCTGAGCTCACAAGGAAATTGCTGGGCTTCAAGATGTCAAATTGCAGGCTGCTTGATGGACCAAAATGCTGATCATTTGGGCTGCGAAGTGGGCTGCCGAAATTAATCAATTGCTGGGCTGAAGTCATTGGCCTCATGGGCTGGGCTGTGAGCTAGAGTGCAAGCCAGACCAGGCGAGAGAAACGGCAAAGAAGCAGCTTCGGCGTCCTGCTTCGTGGAGATGGGCAAGCTGAAGGAGTCCGCGCGGCTGAAGACTGAGCGGACGCGAGAAATGTGCTGGCCGCTGCTTCAATTGGAGGACTCACACGGTCAAAGGCAGCACAGGAGGCTACACGGTGGAACCGTGTGTGCTGGAGTTCTGGCCGAGAGAAGCAAGGTGGCGCGTGGTATCCGTTGGTGAATTTGCTGGCTTCGGGAGACTCTGCTGATGGCGACAAGAAGTAGTGGAGATGGGATGCTGCTTCGGCCAAAGATAGCTCCGTTGGTTGACTACCGAAGACGCCTGGACGAGGATGGCAGCGAGAGAGGGAGATGTGGGCTTCGTTGGCTTGCGGGTCAACCAAATTACACCAGTTGAAGACTTCTGGGGGAATTGACCGTGGAAGACAAAGTGTAGTGGAGCAGGGGCGTGGGGTCTTCAAAACAACAAATTGAGAGAAAGACCATCGTAGCTCATCCACCGAAAATGAAAGAAAAAGGGCTGGTGGAAAGAGAGCTCGTGCGAAGAAAAGAAATGGAAAGGAAGAGAAGCAGCTCACGGCAGCTTGGGAAGAGGATGAGGAAGAGGTGGGGGCCCTTTGGCATGATATTTTTCGCCAAATATCTCTCACAAACCATTCTTGTAAATGTATAATTTAATTTACTACCACAAATTGAACTTTCCAAACGCACTCTTACAGAAACCAAAATTCCAAATGTTGTGGTAGGTGGGTGCGAATTTGGGGGAGATGGACTAAATCGCACAACCATTCTCTTGATTCCATCTCAATTTGATTCTCAAAATTTCATTGATCATTCATTTGATCGTCTGCATTTTTCCTCACTCAAGAATCCACCAAAATCCAAATTGATACCAATGTTGCACACCCTCATCTTAAGATTCGATTTTAACTAAGTGCGAACTAAATTTCAATTCCAATCTCTCCAAATTGAGGTCCAATTTTGATGTAGACAAATCCCAAGATATTTTCTATAAATCTCCGACACACACAGGCTTAACCCGAAAGTCAAATTTCCCATTAATTTAGCCAATCTGAACTTCTGCCAAATTTCCTCGACGTCGAACCCAATTTCCGTAAAATTTCCGAATCTCCAGAAAATCTTCGAGACGAGTTGATGCTCCTAAAATTTATTGTGACATGGCCAAAACTTCAATTTCTGAAATCGGACTCGGAGTGGCGGTTAATTTTCATTCGGCGCGTTTTTAGCGTGACCTGGGACTATCGGGTAGTTTTGAAACTTTTTAAGGCAAATGACACCGGTCGATTTTCTTGAGCCACTATGAACCCACTCAACTCAATGGCGACTGCTTGATTGTCGTGAAAATCTCGAGGATTCAATTACGGACACGGGGGTACCAAAACAATAAGAAAATCGTCTAGTGTTGGCGATGAGAATTTTCTAATTCGGTGGTGTCACCCACGATTAGTCACATATCTCTATCGATCCGTCTATCTCTGATTTCAAATCGATTTTTAACTATGCCGTAGTGACCTCTAAAGATGGACACGATCAAGAAGCCGATTCCTGATCGAGTTCTCAAGTCTATTGCCGTAAAATTCCTTAATAATTTTCCCAGATAGTCTAGTTATCTCAAGAATGATCAGTTCTGAGAATAACCCTATAGACGCGTCAACGAAATGCCTGATTTATTCAGTAGAAGACAAGGTCGAAAATTTGGGATGTCACAAAGAGACTCTACTCGTCGTTGACTGGCACGACCATCGCCAGACCGTCATAGCAAGCGACTTCCAGCCACCGGACAGCTGTTCATCTCCACCACCATTCACACGGGGCTCACGCTCGCAGTCAAACCACAAATACAACGAAGATTCACAAGAATATGGCAAAGCACATGACAAATGACAACCAAAATTTTGGGAGATTCAAACTTGGTAGAAATGAAATCTGACTAACAAATGTATTCAGTAATTCATAGAAACTTTATACTAGACACAACGCATTTATGAATCCGTAATATAAATTGGAATGTATGATTAAAACGAATGGTTTTAAGGTCTATACTAAATTCTACCTTGCACCTTTTATGGTCTACATAACTTTTCTGACGGTTTTGTGTTACTTTGAAACATTCGCGAACTAACCTGACTTTTCTCTTTCAATTGCTAAATGAATTCTAGGTCGACTAGTCTTTTCTCACCCTCAACATCCTAAGAAATAGGAGTTCTACACTTTCAGCTATACAAAGCTTCAAAATGTATCTTCTTAATGCTGAAATGATAGAGGTTGTTATAAAATAAAAAAATGAAAAATCCTACGAAATGTAGATGTTCACCATAAGGACCATCAAAGTCATTAACATAGGGTCTCGACACATCCTCTAGCTTTTGGATTGTTCTCTTTGACTGTCCATTTGTTTATGGGTGAAAAGTTATACTAAAATTACGTTTAGTACCTAACGCTTCTTGTAAACTTTTCTAAAACTTGGATACAAATCTAGGATCTTTGTAAAAAACAATGCTCACTAGGTCGTCATTTTTTCAAGTGAAAAGGCCAAATCAATATGATAAAAAGTTTGGGATTTAGTCAGTCAATCAACAGTCATCCATATATAGTATTCTTTCTGCTTGGCATCCTTGGTAGACAAACAATAAAATCTATGGTGATATCCTCTCACATCCATTTAAGTATTTCGAGGGGATGCAACTATTCACCTAGTTTCTATGCTCAATTTCCACATTCCAACAAATCAGATACTAATTGACAAATATTACATTATCATTCTTCTTGTAATCCACCAAAAGTATTCTCTTAATCAAGATACATTTTAGTGACCTTCAAATGAATTTAGAATATCTCCTTTTTGAACTTTGAAACATTGGGAACACGCAACCAACCAAGAAACGTCAAGAATATACTTGTCTCCCAACTTCCCCACCTTCATTGATTTTCCTTTATATGCGATTCTTCATTTTATTTAGACTTGGTTATGTCAATGAAACACCAATATGATGAACCAATACTTTCAAGTCCAAGTTGCTCATATCCTCAATAATAGACTTCCAAGTAGTGAGTAAAGTCACATCTAGAAGACTAATGATTTAAGGCATTTGCTACTGTGTTTGCCTCGCTTGTATTAATGGACAGACAAATCATAATCTTTCATAAGCTTCAACCGTCTCTTCCATCTCATGTTCAATTCTTCTAGATTAAAAATGTACTTTAAGCTTTTGTGATCCATAAATACTTCACATTTCTCATCATACGAGTAATGCTGTCATGTGATTCCAACTATCTACATGTATAAGCTCAATTTTATCATTTTGCATCACTAGAATCTTCAAATTCCCTTCCCTTTAAAAAAAAAAAATCAATTTCTACGTAGTCTCTGATATCTCCAAAGTTTGCCTAGCATTGGCATGTGGGCATGTTGGATGTTTTATGTGGTGAGCGTGTCGTTTGCTTAGCATTCACGCCTAATGGCACTGACACTGACATCGGCGTCTACGGCAACATACAACCTAGGACATTTGAGGTGATCTATGATGTGCCCGGTGGACATGTTAGGCGCCAAAGTGCTGTTCCCAAGATGAGCACGGTTGACTTAGGTCGCATTTAAATTGTTCGGAAGAAGAAGGAATCATTAAGTGTACGCTTTACAAGTAGTTGCTTAGCTTGAGGAATAACAATGACTGTCATTTTCTTTGTTAGCTCAAGTCGGTGATTGTATGATGTAGTGACTTTTGTGACTATCCATTCTCCATTTGAAAGAAAGAAAGAGATTATATGTAAATTTATAACGGCACTGCCATTTTATTGTGTCTTGTAGTGAAAGTTACACTGTCATTTCACGCAATAATGAAAGCTACTCACTTTCCCATAAAAAGAGTTTTAAAAAATATGAAAAATTTCATAAAAAGAGTAGTGTATGCTAAGATTCACATATACTTAAAAGGTTCACGGCATTAAATAAAAATTATATCCAAGGCACTGAAAGCAGAAGAAAAAAAAGGAAAAAAAGTTCAAAAGTTCAAAAGCGAAAATCTGATTTGAGTTGTTATGTTATGCATCCTTGACATCCATTGCACCAAAACGGTGAAATGCCAGATGTAAGCTAACAACCATTAGAATCAAACTTACATTTTTTTTTTTTTTGGTGGTCCTACTCTACTCCTATGCTAATTCTTGCTTTCAGACTTTTGCCTTGCCTCTTTACAGAGTGTGGGAGTCGAAACCTATACCTGAAACTAATTTGTCCCCACCCCAATCCCCTGAGAAGGTCCATTCAAACCCCCCACTCCCCTTCCATATTAGAAGGGTGGCCATTGGGATAAATCCGAATGGTTATCAAACTTACATTACATTATTATAATAAATTAAGTTTGTTTACTTGCTTTATCTACTCCAGTCACCGACACTTAGTTGGCTCTCTCTATTTCTTCGATCTGCAGATATCTTCAGCTATTTGGAATATTCAACTGTTATCAGGAAAATTAAAGAAAAGACCGGTAATTTCGGAATGCAAAGTTTTTTCAGGTAAAATTGTAATTGCCGTCTTCCTCTTTATCATGTTGCGCATAAACATATTACTCACTGTGACAACAGCCTTCGGAAAACTGCTTAGAGATTTGCCAGTGTATTACACACTTCAGGGCCATTTACTGTGAGGAAGATCTCATGTAAGTAGTTGCACCATGAGTCGAAAGTTTTCGTCTGAACACCCTCGAAGTGTCATGATTCTGGTTTCTTCACAAACATATCTGAGAAATTGGCTACGATGAATCCTGCAAAGACCTGACACGAAAAAGCCAGTGAGAATGTCCGAAACGGGCTTCGTCAAACATGCTTGCACCGACATCATACAATTGAAAAAGCAAAAGTTCAGCTTAAAACTTCGGATTGTATCAAAGGTGACATGTGGGCAAGGAACATACACGTGCCTGGACGCATCCCACAATGTAAATTGCAGAGTAACGATGGCCGCGAACAAGCATGTCTGCCACCATTGCGAGGGGGATGGTCACGGACATGCCAAGTGTGGCAACCGTGGAGTTGTCCAAATGATCGATAGGGCCCTGTTTCAACAATTTTCGACATACCTTACGAAAGAATGGGGCCACTTATGGGTAGAAAGCACTAAGCATTAGCTAGTGTTGAGGACAAGAAAATGTGTGACCGCCGATTAGAATTTATTGAAGTCTATTAGAACTTCTGAATTAGTAGCAAAGCGTCGTTTATCCATCTCCTACACAAGAAGCATACTAAACTTTATCTAAACCATATTTCAGCTGTGGTAAGTTTACCACCGTTCATGAAACAAGAATGACCGAGACATGCTAAAACTAATCCGAAAGAACACTCCCTACAAAACCATTTAAAACCAAGGCTCCACCAACGGATGTTGATGGTGGGAAGCTAAAAGTTTCTGCTATGGAAGCAGTATGAAAATGTGATGCATTGGGGAGACCCCTCAACTAAAATACGTACTCATCCAGGAAAGATGTTTGAAGAGCCAAAACCGGAAGGGTGGGCTCTAAATTTTTTAGGCTCGAAATCGAATGCCAAACCTTATCAATTACTAAGGTGAGCGAGCCAAAACCGCAGCTTTATCTCAAATTTCATGCCAATTAACTGTCAAAATAAACCCAGCTCAATGTTTTTATTGCAGAAGACTAGCGGAATTAGTTTGCTTCAGTTCTGTTTCTGCACACTGCACTAAACCCAGGCAGTTAAAGACAATGAAAAGAGAATTAAAGCAGTACTATGAAATCATGATTTCGAGGCAGACATTTTCACCTATGACCAAGCCATGTAATACTGCTGATAGAAGGGCGAAAATGTTCCCCCCATCATTGCGTGCTTTTTGATCCTGGCAACAAGAAAAGAAGGTATAAGGAAAAACTTACAAAATATATCACACAACCATTGTTAACACTTTAATTTTCCCAACGATATTTCTGGAAATTTTATTAATTATAAAAAATCGCGAAGATTCGATTAGAGCTTGGCCCAATTCGACTCTAGACTGCGCATCTCTATCTACACCTGAAATTCTCATGCCACATGGCACCTTCTCATTGGCCCAAACGTCACCGTCGCGCAAAATCATAGGGAAGAAATGACTTAACCTTTTAAGAAGATTTTACGAAAGGAGCTGGCCGCTATAAGAGGACAAAAGCGAGCTGTTTTATTTATTTATTTAATATAAAAAGAGAGGTCTGGGCGTTCACAAAGAAGAGCTCTCTCGCGCAAAAGTGCCAAAAAAAAAAAAAACACATCTTGGTTTTTCTATCGGCGCCTCGAGGACCCCTTCTCCTTAGCCTCGCCCAACTAGCCACCTCCGCTGTCGCTGCCACTGACCTTCTACCGGTATCCTCCCTCTTCACAATTTTCTCTCTCCTGCTTCCCGGCATTTCCAGTGAGTCTCGTTCGTTGTTTGGCTCGAGCCTCTCTACCTAAGGATCTCGGCTCGGAGACCTTGCGAAGCGGCTGGCAATAGTTTGATTTGTCTCGAACTCGCCCTCTAGCCACCATCTTCGAGCCAGGTAGGGACCTCCGAGATTACACGCTCACCCCTGCGGATCCTTTTGCTCTGCTCTATTCTGTTTTACGGATGAGCCGAGCTCACTTTCTTTGGTTCTCGAGTGTTTTGTGTCCAACTAAGTTGATTTATTTGATGTCGAGCATTTCCTTGTTTGGGTCTAGGTCTGGGTTCAAGGCCGAAAAAGTGGTCAGCACCTTCCATCTATGCTCACAATATGTTTGACGAAAATCCCAAACCAAGTTCGTACATCCGTGTGTCTTCGGTTTTTTTATTGCTCTAAGTATAAATTTGGGTTACGCTAGAGAAATTCCATCATGTGTCGAGTTTGATTTCAGTCAGATTTCTTTGTTACCGAGACTAAATCTAAACCCACGTCCTTATTGTTCTTTATTATTGCTCTTTATTTGACGTGTTCTTGTGATTGTCAATGGTAATTACCAGCGAGAGAAGTTCAAGGTGATGGTGGTAAATCGTTGGTGTGGATGTCAATCTACATATTTGTTCGTGATAGTTTGGTTTGCCATATCTATTCTGGTCCTTTTCGCTGTGGTTGCGGTATGGACTGGAATGACCTGGTCCGACGAGGGCAGAGAGTGATCGTTGGAGCTAGAGAGCTTGAACAAGGAGTGGCTCCTAAGAAACATCTAGGATGGCAAAGGGACCAGAAATGAACCAAACTATACACCGAATAGGGGGAAGGCCTTATAGCGACCCGGTTTGACAAGGGCAAGGCAAAAATAGGAAAACCAAATGAACTGAACCGAATCAGGTTTTCAGTTCGGGTCGGGTTGGGCTTGGATTTGGATTCGGATTCGGGTTCGCACCTATCAGTTCGGATTTTCAAGAAAGCCGGACCATTGACTAATGACAATTCAAACCTATTCTACTAGGCTCATAATATACATATAGATATTAGTTTGAGAAATCATATTTTGTTACTAAGTTCGGATACTTTGCATAACGTAATCAAAATAACAATAAACACTATCATAACCGATTACATTACAAGAGAAGCTAATACCTTCATATCCACCTTGGGTTTATATTTTGTGATTAGACAATAAGCAGTATTAATGGCAGACCTTACATGAATTTTAATATACAAAGTTCAACTACTCAAGGATTATAAATTTACCCTGCGTAACGTTGGGATATTCTTAAAAATTTCTCGAAAAGGAGTTGTCAATAGCCTATTGGGGTTAGCTAGAAACCAAATGAGATATGTGAGTGTACCTCATTTCCTACGCAATCAGAGAATCTAGGGTCGGGGACTTGATTACATTAATTGATCAATTAATGCTATTTCGGTATCTAATCTTGTTCATTTTATCAAAATAATTTTTTTGCAGGCGGTTTGGATTGATTTTATACATATCCACTAACATGTGAGTGATCACGCGGGTGCACAATCATTAAAGTAACAACCATAGCTACTAAGATCCTAATTGTAGCAAAATTAAACACGTGCAATTAAACATAATAGATATGTAAATTAAACAAATGATCCAATCAACATACGAGCAAATAGAGGTCTAATTACACTAAGAGTGCAAAACATAGCAATTCCTAACCAAACCCTACAATTTTTCAATTTTCGAGACTTTTTATTTTATTTTTATTTTTTTAAATAAAATAAAAAAGTTTTAAAATTTTAATTTTTTAAATTTATTTTTAAATTAAGAAAAAAAATTCGAATTTTTTAATGCTATCTGAGTTTTTGAATTTTCATAAATCTTTTTGAATTTTTATTATTTCTCGAAATTTTTGATTTTTTTTTTTTAAATTTTTGAATTTTTCATATTTAATATTATCATATTCGAGAAAATGGGTTGGACTAGGTAAACCCAATCCGACCCATTAGCCCAGTCCAACAACCCGAACATAACCTAATACGGACAAAACCTATTTCATTAACCCCTTTTTTGTTTTCTTTTCGTTTTTATATCAATATTAATTTTTTATTCTTTTTTATTCTTTTTCATTTTCCTTTTTAATCTTTTATTTTCTTCTTCTGGCCTTCTTCTTCTTCGTGGGTTCTTTGCACGCTCGAAGCCACTTCTTTCACCGAGATCTTGTTCCTCACCAAAGCTCGTCCAAACGGCAACACCGACCGAAGCAACCGGCGTTCCACCGTCAAACCACCACCATCTACCGATTGTCCATTCCAACTGACATAGACCACCATCGGCCACGAACTCTGGCGACCATAAACCCATTTGCCGGAACAAAGAAACATGACCACTCGACGATATATATGATTCTTTCACGATAAATGTACAAAAAAACTCAATGGACACAAGCAAAACAAATATAATTCTGTGGATATAGGAGCAAGAATGAACTGATCCCATGTCAAAATGTGAAATATTCTTTCGGTTCTCTTTCGAGCATTTTATCAAACCCTTGGAATGCACCGGCCAATAGACTCATTCGAGGCAAACATCAACACGACATGCGAGAGCAACGTTCAAGATCAACTCAGAGGCTAGTTGGTTGCATTTAGAACAGATACAAAGGAAGGATAAACAGCTTCGGCCACAACCCAAGGACCGACAAAACCAGAGCTCACGCGAACTAGTCGGACACGAGCTCCGGCCCGACGCCTCAAAAGTGAGCAGATGTAGCTCAGGAAGGCCTACCTAGTTTGGATGAGACATGTAGCGAGGGACGGTGACTAATGGTGGGCCTCTAGCAACGGCCAGGGACTTTCCGATCTCACGCTCTCTCTAGCTCGCAGTCAACTCTCTCTGTGCTACTGGGCTCCGAGGACTACAGTGGTAGTCGGCAGTTCACCGGCGGCAGCTGGATGTTTCGAGGGCTCCTCGGCTCCTTCTCCGGTCTACTCCCTCTCGGTTCTCTCTATCTCTCTCTCCTCCAGTTTCTCCTTCGATTCTGTCTGGCTTCCCCCTTTTTTTTCCTTGCCTTTTTTACCGTCCGGCTCGCGTGCGTGCCCTCAGCTGACCAACCAGTGGACTCTGCTAGCCGGCTCTGACCTGAAGATTGCGTCGCTCGCCTGCCCCCCTGCGGATTGTGCTATCCCCTGCAGCCGCTCCTCCCTGCTCTAGCGTTTTCTTTCTGCCTTTTGTCTTCGTAGGTTCCCCGTGCAGAAAATGGCTGAGGGAGAAGACAACTATGCAAGCTGGGCCGGAGGGAAGAAGAGGGTTGGGCCACGTGAGGGAAAAAGAAAGAAGAAAAAGGAAAAGAGAGGGGTTGGGCCCAGGCCCACATGGGGAGAAATAAGAGGAAAAGGGGCGAGCCGAGCCAAGGCCGGATCCAGCCCAACCTGGACCCCCACGGCTTTGCTTTTTTTTTTTTTTTTTTTAAAAGGAAAATTAATAATTAAAAAATTTTATTTTGATTTTTGATATATATATATATACTTTTTGAAAGATAAAAATTAGGTGTCAACAGTTGCCCCTCTTTGAATGTAGTCTCGAAGAGGTTGCAATCAAAGACAGAAGACACATAAATTATTCAAACAGTAAAGAGACCCTGGGTGCATAAGCATACATCAGGTCAATAGAGAGAACTCAAAGCTATGGAAGCACGTCTTGCCAATAAGAGAAAGAAAGATCTCGGGCTATAGAAGCCCACCAGGTCATAAGAAGAAGGAGAAGGAGACTCCGAGCTACAGAAGCCCACCGGGTCATAAGAAGAAAGAGAAGGGGACTCCGGGTTACAAAAGCCCAGCGGGTCATAAGAAGAAGGAGAAGGAGACTTCGGGCTACAAAAGCCCACCGGGTCATAAGAAGAAGAAGAGGGACTCCGGGCTACATAAGTCCACCGAGTCATAAGAAGAAGAGAGACATCGTGTAATAATGGGTTTTGACCGGGTTGGAAATACATGATTTAAGGAAAACCCTTTCGGATAGGCTTCTTGTCATACACCCGGGATGAGTTCCCTTAAGCCATTACAGGCTTATGCGTGAGTGTTGAAGGTGGCCTAGAGAGAAACGGCTCTTGCACTAGCGCTACTTCGACTGCAGTTTCCTTATCTCCCTTCGCCGGGAATCTCTTAGCGCTTCCAATAGATATCTTTCCCTCGATGATTGCCCACTCGACTCCTTCACCCACATCTACCAGTTGTGAAAACGTCTAACATCCTGAGAACACTAATCCTTGGAAGTATTCAGGGAGCACTGTTTTGAGGAATAGCTGCTTCATTTCCTTCTCGTTCAAGGCTGGCAAGCTATAGTCCTCCACCTTAGCGCAAAAGCCTTAAATGACTCATTCCTCTTCTTCTCAATATGGGCGAGCTCGGTATTAAACCGGTATTGCTGCAAGAACTCATTGGTTAAATCATCCAAACTAGTGAATTCTTCAATGTCCAGTGCGATGAACCACGTTGGGGCAATGCCTTCCAGACTATCTTGGAATGTGTGTATAAAGAACGGCACGTTATTAGCATAGCGATCCATTTTCCTCAGGTAATACCTAAGGTGGGTCTTGAGGCATCCCATTTCGTCATACTTTCTTGTGAACTCAAGCTCTTGAAAATTCTTAGGGAAGTTCGTCTTAGTGTATGGAGACAGCCTATCAACTCCTTTCAGCTCATAACCTTGCAAGGCACATAGTCGCTCCTCCATCTTTGCCAAATGTTTTTCACTCTCTTCACTTAGGCAGGGTGTTGGGTTTTCCTTTGGAGGAGGATCCAAATTAACAATGATTGGCATGATAGAAGGAGCCTCTTCGGCAGTTTCTTTCCCGGGGAGATCAGCAACTTGCGTGCCTTCTGTCGATGGGGGAACGTGTCCTAAGGACATAGGAGTGGATGTTCTAGTGATTGCTACAGCGGGGGGCTCCTTAAGCTTTTGGCTTATTTCAAGCCTCATTGCGTTGAGTTGGGCTAGCTGGTCCTCCATCTTGGCCATGCGCACGTTGGTGTCCTTGTTCTCCATTCTAACTTTTGCGCACGTGCAAATCGGGGATCTTCGCTTGGCCGTGTCGACAATCGACAGAAGACGATCAATCGGCTGGTACCTAGAGCAATGGTAGATAAGCATATATAAGTACAAGTAATAATCAGGTGGTCGGTTCACAACAAAGATCTAATTGCCCCAATTTGTTCGTTTCATTAAAAGCCAGGTTGCCACATAATACAAGAAAAAACATGAGAGAAAACCTATAACAACGAAGCTACTTCGAAGACGGAAAGACACTCTCCTAGCTCCCAAATTTCAACATT
>CM024719.1:24227120-24323976 GCA_014182545.1 Eucalyptus globulus
TTTTTCTCATAACATAAAAAACTCCAAAATTATATCTCTGTGATATATTTACCCTCTGTCAAAGTTTTGTTAAATAACTTTTTAGCCAAAACAACTAATTTTTATTTCATTTAAATCATATGAATACCGTGTCAATATTACTTGCTTTTTGGCATTCATGTAGGCAGATTTTTAATGGTTTTCATTGGTAAAAATTCGGTAGAAAGTAAATGCATCACACATGTACATGTTTGGAATTTTTAATGTTCCAGAAAAAAATTAAGATAAATGTGTCACAGTGGTCATAATTTAGGATTTTTGATGACTTTTGCCCAAAAAAAAAAAAGTTTTGTGATAGACAATTGACAGGATAAGTATATAGAAGTGTCAAAAGTTGTATACGGCACTCACTTTAGTGCTAAAAAGCATTTTTGGATCACTTAAGTGTCACTTAAAAAAAAAAAAAGATCAGTTTAGTGCCGACTCCAATCTAGGTCGCCAGAAATCTCACATGGCTATATTTTTTTAATATTTCAATCCTACGCACCTCGCTGGCGTGCCTAGTTAGCATATAAATCTTAAACATCATTGTCAAAAGGTTGTAAATAGTGATAATTTGAGTGTCAAATTTTGTTTCAAGTGATAGTGATCACTCCAGTGCCAAGAACACCACGTGGAAATGCCACATGGACTGAAGTTTTTAAAATTTGCCAAATCATATTATAATTTAATTATAAATGACACATAATCAATTTGGCCCAAATTTATCGTCGTTGGCATTTAAGTGATTGTTTTTTTTCTTCTTTTCTAATTTGGCACTAAATGAGTTGATAAAAAATTTTGGTATTGAAATGAGTGCCTTACCCAACTTTTGATAATTCCGGTATTCTTATCCCGACAGTTGATAGACAATTCTAGAGGATGAGACAATTCTTTGATAGCCTCGGTCGTTCTTCTTGGAGCTTTGGAAACTGGGCTTGGACAAGCTCTGATGCGAGAATGCAGATTGCTATGTATGTGGTCGCGCTGCTGAAGATTTCACTGGGAATTCTTTTCAAAATTCAAATTTAAAAAGGCTGAAGTTTTCAAATGATTGGCAAGTACGTCATTATGAACAATAATTGGTTTTATCTTGCATCACACAGACAGCTGCATAAAATTCTTTATCTTCTACGAGAAGACGTGTATTAACCCAAAACCAAACCACTTCCAAGTTCAAGCAGAGATTAACCAAAACGAACTTCAACACTATCAGCAGAAGTGCAAAAGTTTTTAACCCAGAAACTGGTGTCATCGTATAATTCTGGACAAGCATCATGACCAGTCAATAAATTAGAGAGAGAGAGAACCTGCAGCAGCAGCAGCAACCTCATCTTGTTTGGAATCTCTTACGTTGAGGACGAGCCTAGTCTTGTAGGAAGGGTTTGAACTATAAAAGTCGGAGAGAGACATGTTAATGCAGCTCAATCCCATCTGAGCCCCCCTCGTCTCCAGATCAAGAACCACCCCGATGTCTACTCGGATGATTGTAGCGTTGTTGTTGTTGCCTTGCCCCACCGCTAGGCAAGGGCCATCGCTGGAGGTCATGACGATGGCGAAAAAGGAGAGGGCCAACAAGAGGAGCTTCTCAGCATTGAAGGAGATTCTTGGTGGAATCATTGAAAAGGGATTCGGAGAAAACGCGAATGTGTGTCTCTTTTGCGTGTGAGAGAAAAAGGGACTTGGAGGATGTGAGGATGACGACGACGTATTTATAAGGGGGAAAAGCTTTGAAAAGTAAGACAAAGCATGGAGAGCTTCCATTCAAGGATTGATCGACGTGGCCGGGACCCATATGGGCTTATGTACTATTAAAAAATATCTCGATTTTGGACTCGAAGCAAAAATTTAAATTTTAGAAATAAATAAAATATAAATAAAAAGAAGCAGACAATATTTGTTCTGGGATATTGAGCGAAGGAAAAAGAAGATATTTACACAAATTCTATTCTAAGTTGGTGTTGGATTCCGTGCCTGAGGACTTAGATGAGGAATTTTGGTTTGACATTGACCAAGATATTTTATATGCTGTCATATATAAGAATCTCCTCTTGGTTGGATGTCAAGGGCCGCAGCGTGGTTTTCAATCCATTCATTTCTAGAAAGAGAGAAAAGTCTTGAAGTTGCCGTTCTAACCGAGTGTTTGGGGTGGATTTTCCTCCGCAATAATATATCAATAATTTTAGGGTTGAAGTCAATTAAATCTTATGATAAGATTTGTTAACTCCTTTCGTAAAATTGAGAGATTATTTAAGTGAAAAATTATAAGTTAAACATTGCGTGAGTTATTTAGTGTAATTGAGATTTAAGAAACACCGAGAGTATTTGAGTAATTCAAACATGGTTGTAATTTTCATAATATCACTTAATTTATAGTGAAATTTATTGCTGCTCACTTTATGGATGTAAGTTACTACAGTTGAATAATGTAAATCTGATAGTCAGATTTATTTTATTGTTCGATTATTTGCTATCACAACACACACCATGCAAAGAGATAAGATGACATCCAATAGTATTGACAGTTGATGATCTTTTTCCAATTTTTAATTTTGGATGAAGAATCCTAACCATTCTTTAACCCCATGATTGTTTATACCACCATTTTGTTGCTGCTATTTCCATCTTGTTTTAAACAATTGATGATAGAACACGGTTCAAGTGCTAGAAACAACTCGAATTTAAGACTAAGAAAAGTAGGGTCTCCGATGTGATGCATATAAGACGCATCATCCAGTGATTTTGATGAATTTTGTATGTCCAACATGGAGGACTTGACCACTTGGGATGGAGTTAATCTAACATGCAAAAAGCTCGTGCAAGACCACAAGAAATAAATCGGTAAGTTGAAATATTCTCTAGGGATAGGTGTACTAGAAGTCGTAAATTTGTCACGAAAGTTACAATTGAGTTATAAAACTTTTAAAAAGTTCAACTAAATCTTAAAACTTATCATAAAAATGTAATCAAGTTTTAAACTTTCAAAAAATACAATCAAGTTATAAAACTTGTCATGATAGTGTAATTAAGTTCTAAAATTTTCAAAAAGTATAATAAATTGAAGGACTTAATTTGACCAATTTAACAAGTTTTATGACTTAATTGCAATTTTTAAAAATTTTAGGACTTTATTACATTTTTATAATGAATTTTAGGACTTAATTACTCTTTTTGAAAGATTTAAGATTAAATTGTATTTTCATGATAAGTTTTAGGACTTTCAATATACTTATCTTTACTTTCCCTTTGGACATGGTCGTACTTAAATTAAATGCGATGGATGATGATGGGAGTGTAGAGTCTCTCTTTCTGTTGGCTCATTCCATGCGTACAAAAGCATCACATCATAACTTCTTGTGAGGGGTTATATCATATTTATTAATCTTGACTTTCCACGAAGTGTTTGATATTATGTGACCCATAATGACTTTTTCTTCATGATCCATGACCATTAATCTTTCTCCACACAATGTGGAGATATCAAATGATTCATGACGTACCTTCCACGCTCGTCCATGGAATTCTAAGTTATAGGCAACTCGGGATGAAAGTTCATCAAATGGGCCAATTATGCGAGTCATGTCACAACATATCATAACAATTTCTAGGAAAATTTGTATCCTTCATGGCGCTCATCGACAAAATTGAGTCCACACGGAGTCCTTTTCATTTCACTATCCATGTACTTGAGAAATAATTTTTTTTGCAACGGAGCAGTGGAAAATTAATTTGAGATCATTCATCGATTTCCATTCCAACTACTATCGACTAGCTAGGACAAAAATTCCTCGAACGGGCCAATCATACGAATCATGAAGGAGTCAAAAGTAACAACAAATGTGAACAATTTCTCAAAAAATTTGTATCTTAAATGAAGCTTAATGAGGAAATAGCCGAGTTCACGTGAAATCCTTTTCATATCACTGTCCATTTACTTGAGCTGTAGGATTTTTCACTATGGAGTAGTATGACACCAAAATAGAGAGAGCCTACTGAACAAATATTGTGAGACTATCTCCCAATAAATAAACAAATGAAAACATAGCATTTCTCTGTATTATGGGCCTTATTCACAACAAAGTTTAAATAAATTCATGAGCGCTTATTTTATGTGTTTGTCCAATTCAGTATTATAGTTTATACTAGTGAAATGTCTGTGTACAAGTCTAAGATTACAAAATCATATCTTGTTAATATCTAAATTGTAGCAACCCCATGGGAGCATGGTTTGGCGAAGTACGTGTCAACCTG
The DNA here is from genome assembly GCA_014182545.1 of Eucalyptus globulus. Taxonomy (NCBI): domain Eukaryota; kingdom Viridiplantae; phylum Streptophyta; class Magnoliopsida; order Myrtales; family Myrtaceae; genus Eucalyptus; species Eucalyptus globulus. The sequence continues at coordinate 24,231,390 of CM024719.1, forward strand.
ACCCAAATTCCTTTTAAAAAAAAGGTGTTAATTTGCATCTGCATATTGTTAGCATTTTTTTTTTCATTCAAAAACATTTGGCCCACATAAATTGCATTCTAATTAGACTAGTGCTAAATGGGTTAAAAATAAGCAGGTTTTGAGCTTACTAAAAAATTATCTTGACCAAGCCCGTGGGAGCATGGTTTGGCGAAGCCCATTGATGACCTATGGTGACCGAAATTTACGTGTGATGCGCACACGGGAGGTACCAAACTAGTAAAATAAGATCCTAATTCCTCGCCCAACATAAACCCTCTTTCTCTTATTCTCTTAAGATCTAGGATAAATGAACACTATATATGTCATACACACTAATCCGACAAAAAAAAAAAAAATCTTATGCTAGATATTTGTTGGGTATCTATATTTTTCTATTGATATTAATATGACACCAATATCAATATATAAGTGATAAAATTGCGACTAATCTTCAAAAGCATCTATGTACGAAATTATATAAATTGAGAACCATTTATTGAATACCCCTCGGTAGAGGAAAATAAGTTTAGGGATATTACTTAAAAGACATGCCTACAACTCATAATTAGGCACAAGCTCTCCCAAGCCTATACCTCATGCAATGTTGGGGTCTTCATAAAAGTTTTCTAATGAAGAGTCACCACTAACCTATTAGGGTCGGCTAGAAATCATGTGAAGTATGTAAGTATACTTCACTTCCTACACAACCAAAGAATCTAGGGTAGATAACTTGATTACACTAATTAATCAATTAATGCATTTTTCGATATCTAATATGGGTTATTTCAAGAAGATTTTTTGTTAGGCAATTTAGATCGATTTTAAACAGGTGATTATGCGGGTGCGTAATCATCAAAATGACAAACAACAACTAAGGTAACATTTAATAAATTGCATTAGGAGACTAAGGATCTAACATTACCAAATAAGGGTATGTCGTCTTGAACTAAGTTAAAGGGAAATCATAGTCAATATATTGAAAGTGCGCAATCAAAAGCGTTTTTTAAGGACAATCATAATCCCATGATAAAATCGTAAGGGCCTATTCAATTTTGAGCACAATTGTCTTATCAAAGATTTTCACACAATTTAAGAGAAGGCTACCCAAAAAGACTATTTTAAAGCTATTTTGAGGAATTCTAATTTTTTTTTATAGATTTTTTGAACTTTTATATATTTTTTTTGTGATTTTCTGAATTAAAAAAATTGTAATTTGCAATTATTATTATTTTTTAATTTTTAATTTTTAATTTAAAAAAAATTCATATTTTCTTTAATACGAAAATTGGGCTGCAATAAGCGTTCAAGTCGGGCCTAGGACAAATGAGCCATTGTAAAAGGCCCCCTACCTTAATTAGAAACGAAGCCAACTTTCTAATAAACAAGCCCAATCCGGATCGAACTATACTAAGCCCAGCCCGTACTAACTAGACCAAACATGTCCCAATCCATCGGCCTAAATAAACCCCAACCTTATTAGACCAATTAAGCTCATGCCCACTCTTCTTTTCCCCAAGCCATCTTCTAGCTCCTTGCTCTAAACAAACTGAGAAGAGAGACCACACGCACAAAAATGGCCGAGGCTCACTACACCAGACAGTGAAGAGACTCTACTTATCGTTGATTGGTACAACCATCATCAGACCGCCATAGCAAGCGACTTCCGGCCACCGGACAACCATTCATCTCCACCACTATTCGCACAGGGCTCACACTCGTAGTCAAACCACAATTACAAAGAACATTCACAGGACTATAGCAAAGCACAAGACAAATGACAACCAAAATTCTGGGAGATTTGGAGACTAACAAATGTATTTAGCAATTAATAGAAACTTTATACTGGACACAACACATTAAGGTCTACACTAGATTTTACCTTGTGCCTTTTAGGTCTGCATAACTTTTCTGACGGCTTTGCGATGTCTTGAGACATTCTCGAACCAACATGATTTTTCTCTTCCAACTACTAAATGAATTCAAGGTCAGTTAGTCTTTTCTCACCAACAACATCCTAAGAAACAAGAGTTCTACATTTTCAGCCATACAAAGCTTCAAAGGGTATCATCTTCATGCTGAAATGATAGATGTTGTTATAAAAAAAATCTGTCGAATGTAGATGTCCACACCAAGGACCACCAAAGTCATTAATGAAGGGTCTCAACATATCCTCCAACTTATGGATTGTTCTCTTTCACTGTCCATTTGTTTGTGAGTGAAATTATACTGAAATTGAGTTTAGTATCCAACACTTCTTGTAAACTTTTCTAAAACTTGGATATAAATCTAGGTCTCTATAAAAAAAAACAATGTACCTTGGGTTTTATTATTTGATTAACATATCATTCACCATTTCTTCAAGTGAAAGGCCAAATCGATATGGTAAAAAGTATGTAGATTAAGTCAATCAATCAACAATCACCCATATAGTATTCTTACTAATTGGCATCCTTGGTAGACAAACGATAAAATCCACGGTGATATGCTCTCACATTCATTTAGATATTTCGAGAGGATGAAACTATCCACTTAGCTTCTAATGCTCAATTTTCAACATTCCAACACATCAGATACTAATTGATAAATATTACATTATCATTCTTCTTGTAATCCACCAAAAGTATTCTCTCAATCAAGATGCATTTTAGTGACCTTCGAATGAATTTAGAATATGGTGCTATGAGTTTCTTGCAATATCTCCTTTTTTAACTTCAAAACATTGGGAGCACACAACTGATCAAGAAACCTCAAGAATATGCTTGTCTCCCAATTTGTCCACTTTCTTTGATTTTTCTATATTTGTGATTCTTCGTTTTATTTATACTTGATTATGTTGATGAAACGCCAATATGATGAACCTATACTTTGAAGTCCAACTTGTTCATATCCTCAACAATAGACTTCCAAGTAATGAGTAAAGTCACATCCAGATGACTAATGCTTTGAGGCATTTGCTACTATGTTTGCCTCGCTTTGTTAATGGACAGATAAATCATAATCTTTTATAAGCTCCAACCATCTCCTCTGTCTCATGTTCAATTCTTCTGGATTAAAAATGTACTTTAAGCTTTTGTGATCCATAAATACTTCATGTTTTTTGCCATACTAGTAATGTCGCCATGTGATTCCAACTGTCTACATGTATAAGCCCAATTTTATCATTTGCATCACCAAAATCTTGAAATTCGCTTCCTTTTTTTTTTTTTTTTTTTTTTCAATCAATTTCTACATAGTCTCTAATATCTCCAAAGTTTGCATAGCATTTGCAAGTAGGCGTGTTGAATGTTTTACGTGGTGAGCGTGTGACAAGTTTGCCTAGCATTCATGCCTAACAGCCGCCGACGCCGACATCGGCGTCGTGGCAACATACAATATAGGACATTTGAGGTAATCTATGATGTGCCCAGTGGACATATTAGGTTTGGCGCCAAAGTGCTGCTCCCAAGATGAGCATGGTTGACTTGGGTTGCACTCGGGATTGTTTAGAAGAAGAAGGAGCGTTAAGTGTATGCTTTACTGGTAATTGCTTAGCTTGAGGAATAACAATGAATGTCATTCTCTTTGTTAACTCAAGTCGAAAAATGCTACATCGTGATTGTATGATGTAGTGACTTTTGTGACTATCCATTCTCCATTTGAAAGAAAGAAAGAGATAATACGTAAATTTATAACGACATTACCATTTTATTGTGTCTTGTGGTGAAAGTTCCATTGTCATTTCACGCTATAATGAAAGCTATTTGCAAGATCATACCCTAACATCATGCATCACCTGGGGTTCATATGACACTTTACATACTGTATCGAATCTGGTGGTCCATTTCATGGCGTCGCCTAGAAATCAGATCCAACTGAACAAGATAAGATTTTAGATTGATTTCTTATAAAAACTATAACTTATGTATAGATCAATGATGACATGGCAAGTATGACATGTCGGGTAAGGACATTCGTATGACATGGATGTGCCACGATCACAAGGTTCTCACGACCAAGGGATCGTGCATGATTGAGGAAGACCTCGCAAGATCACCCAGGGATTTTACAAGAGCTTCTGGAATGTTCCAAGGACGGGCGAGACAGTAAATGCGCCAAGGATCTAGAACTCTCTCGGCATAAATGCTGGTGGGTGGTAGGTTAAAAGGTACGATCTCATCCGCTGGATTGAAGGATAATCAATGGTCGTAATCCGAGCGCCTCAAGTATACGAAGGGGTGTCCTTCTCCTCGTTGTAATCATCCAACCATATCACAATTAAAGTTTCATTCCCTTGTTTAGAGCTTTTCTTTATAGAAACTCTCTCTCTAAGATCCGGTTAAACGAGCAAGTCAGCGATCGATCCCAAGAAAGGCTTGGCTTAGGCACTCCAACAATCCCAAACGACCAAGAGAGCCTAAGTCACTGCATGGTCTCAATCCCAAATGATGGGCTAGTGACAAGTAGTATCAAAGCAAAAAGAGAGATCCATTTCAGGAGATTGAAAAGCACCAACTGTTTGAGAGAATGTCAAGCTAAGAAGTTGTCATGGATGGAGAGGCAGTCCAAGTCAAGGAGACTTGTAGCCGAACCAAAAAGAAGGTAAAGCCTTGACGGACACCGTGGCTACACTCGATGAGAAGCTCATGAAGGTGAGGAGTACCATGGTTGAGTTCATGGAAGGGCTCAAGGATGTTTGAGATCAAATCATGGAAGTTGAGGTCTTGCTCTATGTGTCGCTACCCAATCTCACCATCATCCTCTCACGAGGGAAGGAAGGGGAAAGGTCAGTTTTAGGCATACTTGGCCATGGAAATTCTCTCAGGGTTCTTAACCACAGACATGTCATCACCTCACCCCCCGAACGAACCTTGTGTGAGTTCACTTAATCGCGATTGTGAACTCTCCCAAGTTTTTATTTCGTGTGATAACAAAAGGTTTTGTGACCCTACCTTGACGTCGTGGTACCTCCCAATCGACGGTTTTACGATCAAAAGGAATCCGGACATAAATGTGAGTTTAAGGGTATTTTTAACAACCATGATAGCCCTCTCGAGATGTACATCCACCAAAGCTAACATCACTTCATCTTTATTAGCTTCACCATCTTGTGTATGCTAAATTACAATTGTTAACCCTTTTTTAAGGTTCATACCCCTCACGACGAATTCATCTATACGATCTTGTTTTTTAAGACAACCTAGAAATAAGACGAGAGTCACCACTAATCTCGTTATTTAAAGTTGGCTAGAAAACACAATCAAGGTCAGAAGTGTTCCCTCGATTCCTACACAACTAGATATCTAGATTTGGGAACTTGGGTTATGCTAATATTTCTATTAGCGCCCTTTCGATACCAATTTTTAGGATCATTTGTCCTAAACTAACCGATCATGCATGGTTGGTTGTTTTCGTGTAATTCTAATTTTAGAAAATGTCAAAAGAAAGCAATCAATTGAATTGAAATTGCAAGACAGTACGTAAACAATCGGAGAAAACAGTAAATCTATCATCCAATCCTAAGAAAGATAAAAAGAGAAACAAAACTAAAGGACAAGAAAGAAAAGAACCTGCAACTTGTCAGGCTTTTATATAGACAATAAGAAACCTAAGACACATGTCGAGGATGAATGGTACGAACAAACAACTTTCAGAAGGGATTTTCACTAAATGAGCTAAGTATGATTTTATAAAAATTAGATAACAAACAATAATACATTGGGAAATTGTCAAAACTGCAAGACATCATATAATTGTAACCAATATTTTCCCTATCAAAAGTTGTCTAAAAATCATGAAATTTTCACACAATATGGTCAATATGATGACAAACAAACTTCATTTAGGGACCAAGTTAAGGATCTCTATAGAAAAAAAATGGTACAAAAATGACAAATGTCTGTCCAAACAGGGGAAGAAACAGGGGTCCGAATTTAACCCTAGGTCCAAATTCTAGTCAAGTTTGGGAAAAATAGAAAAGGGATCTAATGACAAGCAATTGACATCAAATCAATGGCATTGGAAACTCTAGGTGTGCTTTACAACTTTCTAGAAGGGCTCGTTTCAAAGCCTAGAAGGACTCGAACTAGGATAAGGTCATTTTGGACCTGATTTTGGCCTAAAGAGCAGATCAGTTTAGTAGCACGAAATTGCAGGTTAAGGCCTAATCAAGTTCAATCATCCATGATAATTCAAGAACAATTAACCACAACAGATCAACATCATCATCATCATCCATCAAGTATCTAAACATGACATTTAGTCCTAAAATTGAACTTTATCCTTAAGCGGTTAATTCAGTCTCGTTTCACAGAGTCTGAGATTGAGAAAATTACCTTTGATGTGGTTTTTGTCAATTTCAATCTGCAATCGAACGGAGTTTTCATCGAAGCTTTGATTGGACCTCCATAAACTACCAAGGATTAGATTCGAACAATTAGGACCATCTTCAAACTGATCGAATCTTCAGTTTGATTTTGAATCAAAACTAGTCTGATTGGATCGTCCTTGGTGTGCCGGTAAGGATCAAGGTCACCAGAGCTATTCCAATAATCGATTAGCCTTGTTTCGACCACAAGCAAGTCAGAGGTGATTTGAGGATCAGATTAAATTAGCTTCAACGGCAACTGAGCCACCAATGGCCACTGGTTTGGTCTTCCAAAATTGAATTGGTCTGATTGGACTAGCCTTGAATGTCGTCGGGAAAAAGAAGTCACCGAACCTGTTTTAGTGACTACTCAGCCAAACCCCGACCAACAGAGGGTCGGGACTCACTCACAAGAAGATCAGATTTAATCGAACGGCGAGCTAACCACCCCCGGCCGCTCTTCTTCACTATAGCGAGGAGAATTTGGACAAAAGGAATCAGACTCCGTTCAATCTGGTTGCTGTTCCAATCAAGATGGGGACGAGGCTTGGACCACCGTGGGGGCTAGCGGTGGTTGGCAATCCACCGGCAGGAGGCCGATTGGGCGGCAACAGCCAAATCGGCAAAGAGAGAGAGAGAGAGAGAGAGAGAGAGAGAGAGAGAGAGAGAGAGAGAGAATTTTATGCGGGAAAAGAGGGAGAGAAGAGAGAGGTCTATAAAGAGAGAGAATGAAAATGTGCAGAATGAGCTCTCTTAAAAATGGAAGGAAAATGGGTATATCTACCTTCTCTAAATCAAGCAATCTTGATCGTCGATAATATTCGATGGTTGAAATTGTAATCCAACGGTCAAATTTGATTCCAAAGGTTCCATTATCATCTTGAGGTGTCGAATAATTGACCTAATGGATTTGATTTACGAAAACTCGAGCCAAAATCGATAATTACGTCAAAATGTCCAATTAGGAATGCAATTGCAATTTTATGAAATTCGAGGACCAAATTGCAAAATCTTAGGAAATTGAAGGTGTAGAAGCGAAATTGACATGAGGAGGATTTCGAAACCGGCCGCCAGAGTTCCAAAACTGGCTGATGACCAGTCAAAGTGATTAGACCGATTTGCTCCGGTTTGGCCAGTTTTTGATCTCTTGATCAGTTTGATTCGGTTTTGGCCATTTTGCACACTTGGGACTCCTATGTGTTCAAAATTTATGCAATTTGGACCAGATTGAAATTAAAATTGATCATATTTGGGAAGAAATTGCCCAATTGTGATCCAATTAATCCAATCAAACCTTATAAATGCGATCTATGGATCTTTATTGACTCAATTGGATTATTATTGTGGAAGGCAATGGGTCAAAACCATAGGTGCTTTGAATCGAGCCTAACGGGCTAAAATAATTAAATTTTCATTTCAATGGTAAAATTGCAAATTGATTGAAATTGAATTCAATTAGTGCAACAATTACTCTATCTAATTAATCACCCATGTGTAAAATCACTCATCGCGTTCAAATTGGCCTTGAATTGAAATTCTCGAGCTTGTGCCAAGAATGAATCTAGGTCTAATATCAAAATTTGGACCTAGATTTATAAAATTAAAGTATAACCTTGAATGAGTCAATTCAAAATTTGTCCATTAAAACTTAATTGCTTGGCTTTCTTATACTTGGAAGAATAAAATTCTTAAAATCGTGAGGTTTTAATGTGAATTTCTTAAAATCAATTTCATATTTGAACTTATCTTAAGAAAGTGAGTGAAGAACAATCATCTGTTCACAAGTCATGAAGAATCATTTTTGGTCCCTAATTAAGGGTCAAAACGGCAATTTATATTTTGACTCAGCAATTCACAAAATTGAATGCATGAGCAGATTCAAATAGCCCTTAGACCCAATGTCAAAGAACTAACTACACCTAATTATGACTACAATGAAGGTAATTTGATTTTTAGCCGATTTAGAACCTAAATTCAAAAAATTCGGAAAACAAGATTCTTAATCGATTTTTACGAAATTTTTGATACAAAAAGTCAAATTGACACAAAAGAAATGTACTTGTGAATTTTTGATTTTGTTTCAATTTTTGGTTAAAAAGTTTGACCGAAAGTCAACCATCTAGTTAACTTTTCCTAAAATGTTGATTTCTTGGTCAAAACTTTGAAGTTTTGAGAAATTGATTTAATAAAAGTGAAATTAAAGGTAAACAACATCTTTTAGAGAAAAATCCAATTTATTAATTAAAGTTAACTTTTAGTCAAAGAGCTGACTAAAAAGTCAACCGAAACTCAATCATTTGACTTTTTGGGTTTTTTTTTAAATGACTTGAAAATCGCTTTAAAACGACATATAATATAAATAAATGAAAAATGACATTTTTAGTCAAGAAACGGGCTGTGCTGTAATAAAAAACCCAATTTCGATTTTTTTTGCCATTCTCAATGCATTGACTAAAAATCAGGTGTCAATAGCTGCCCCTCTTTGAGTGAAAGTTTGAAGATGTTCCATTCAAAAACTAAATCCATACCTATAATTTTTAGTTGAATCCATTTTAGGGAAAGGAAAATAACAAAAGAAAAAGACATTTGGTTAGGGACGTACCTCACATTTACCTTCGATCATTGGAGTTTCTAGACTCATCTTTGGGATTCTTCTCTCCATCTCTTTCGTGGAATAGGATGAAGTTCTTAAAGAAAAAGGATTGGTTTAAGGATGACCCCTAACTTAATGATAAGATTTATGAGGGTAACCTAAAACCTAGAATCAAGGTTTATGAGGATAACTTAGAACCTGAAATCAAGGTTTGTGAGGATAACCTAAATCTAAAGTCAATGTTTATGAGGATCACCTAAAACCTAAGGTCAAGGTTTAAGGTTGATTAGGAACCTAAGAAATGAGATTTAAGGTTGACTAACAATCTAAGGGACAAGGGGTATGGTTTAGGATAACCAAAAACCTAAAATAAGAGTTTGTCACGACCTAAATTTCAGGTGCACCGTCTAGGGTTTAGGCTAATGGACTACTAAGTTTTAAACTTAGCTCGGGCTTTCCCAAGCTCATACCAACTCGCGACTTAGGTTCAAATATTTAATATGCAAAAGGGAGTCACCACTAATCACGGTAGGTCGATTAGACACCTAAGTAAAATAATAGGAGAATTATTTTACGGATCGGAGACTTTGGGTACGGGGACTTGGTTACACTAGATTTCTCTAGTGCCATTTTGGTACCATTCTTTTTATTTTCAAAAATGTTTTTGCAGGCAGTTTAGATTTATTTTAAGCTAAATCACTATCATGCAATGTGGGTGATCACACGGGTGCTCAATCGTTATAAAACACTCAATGAATCAAACAAATTGCATCAAGAAATAAACACACAAATTAAACAATTTTTTGGTTTTTTTTTTTATCTCGAAATTAAAAAGTGCACTTTAACTACATGACCTAATTTTGCTAACAAGCTATTTCTAATTAAATGAACTTAACATGCAAACTAATTGACATGCACCTAATATTTTGGTATTTTTTATATTAAAATTTGGAATTACTAATTGCTAAAAATGAAAATCAAACTAAAGTGAGATATTATATATTTTATGTTAGGAAATAGACTAACATAAGTCCTATCTTAACTTAGAAACTTATCTCAACATGCTATTTAATTCAAATTGGTATCTAGCCTAGATATTATCTAAACATGCATTCTAATTCTAAATGATATGATATGCCATGCAATCTTTTCTTTGTATTTTTTATTCATTAAAGTTGCAATTCTACCTAAACAAAATTTCAAATATAGCAAAAATCATTCAAGATATCCATCGAGATTCAATCAAAAGATTATGATATCCGAAACAGAAATAATCCGTCGTCTCACATCTTAGATTAATGGATATTGTAATCTTGATAAGACACTTGCTTAGAATCAAACATAATCAAAAAAATGATCCATTGTCTCACGGTTCAATTAAAGATTATCACAATCTTAGATAGCACAGTTATCCAATAATAAATTGAGATAATTAAAAAAAATGATCCGATATCTTTACGGATCAAATTAATAATTGAATCAACTTTATCAATAAGCTTTAATTGGATATGCTTAATATCACGTATCGGATAACAATCAATCCGAATTAAGGAATGAAATGTTTTATTTGAATTGGATAAAGATTATTACCTAATCCGAACGCGTAATCTGGATCGGAATCAAACTGGATCACAGCTTGCGGATGGGGCTCCGCGGATGACTAGCGTTTGTCTAGCAAGGATGGGTCATGGAGGTTATCGTTTCGACCAAGACCGGCAACGCAGAGAAAGAATGCTTGGTCTCGAGCCGGTAAGATGGTACTCAGAGGACGACTTGCGGTGATGGAGCGGAGATCACCAGCAAACCTTTGATTCGGTGGTCAACGAGCACACTTCGATGACCTGCAAAATTAAACTTGTCCTTGACCGTGAGGATGGATAAGCAGCCAGAACTTGTTCTCTTGGTATTGATGGACTGAAGACGTGTCAATGCTGGACGACGTATGTCAGGTAGGCTGCCTTGTGATGATTCGACCGACCAGTTGGCCGAAGGACAGTGCTGCTCATGGCCTGAGAAATCTGCAAAACAAAACTTCGAGGTGCAGCGGCAAGAGATTATGGAAAAAAACGATGGCAACGAGAAAACTTATTCCCCCGTAGGCCTCTTTGCGTGTATATTTTTATTCAAGCTCCTGACCGGTCAAAATGATGAAAAGAAAAAAGTCTTACCGCTTGAACATTCCCTTTTTCTTACCAGATTTTTACTTAACGAATTTGCTGTCCAAGCCATGAAGATCAAGACCAGAAATCTCCGCTTGAAACTTGCCTTTTACTTGGACCAGAACATGCTAAATCCAACAATCACCGTTTGCTATTTCTCCAATTATGATCGCCCGGGGTGATGTTGCTTGTGGGATAAAGCAAAAGCAGCAGATCGTGGATCGTCGGGGATGCGAGGGCTACTGGAGTGATTGCTGCAAGGAGAAATTACAGTCCCGCCGGGGCAGCAGCGAATCAAGCAACAGTTGAGCGCGAGGAAGGCGGTAGCTCCGTCAACGTCTTGGTTGAGCTGGACTCGTCGAGGCTTGGTCACGACGGTAGGAGGTTGGCACCAGATCAGCAGCTCGTCGGAAAGGCAAAGAGGTCACAGCAGCAAGTCCGTCGTCGCTGCAGGGGGCAACGCAGCAAAGACAGTGTAGCGACGGTAACTCAGGCGGCTCGGGTGTGACGCTGCAGCAAAGGGCCTCGCACAACGTGGGGGCTCCTCGGTTCGGCAGAGAGTTCCTTCTCTTTTCTCTCTCTCACGTGTATATCTCTCGACGTGCTTTTTAGAGTAGAAGTCCCGACCCCCCAACAGTGTCAGCGTTCTCTCTATTTATAGGACAACCAAGGCCTTCAAAGGAAAGGACCCAATATATTATATTTTATTCCTTCCTGTCCTCAAATGCGTGAGTACTCCCAACTTTGACCATATGTTCGTGATTTTCGGCCACGAATTCTTTCCTTTTCTGCTCACGCCCCTGGATGCGTAGGACGCATAAAATTTTCTTTATCGGTGCACTCTTTCTTATTTTAAAACATGAAATATATGTCCCAATCCTTATTTTGGCAGATTCTTGTGTAGAAATAACTAAGCATAAATATCACACTTTTCTGCACCTAGTTGACCAAGATTATCTTCTTTTAATAAAGATATTTATTCTTCCTCACAGATTTTTCACGTCTTGTTAAGATGCCATGTGAAAATTATGCTCAATCTTTCCCGAATCCGTGTCAAACTTGGTTATATTACGGAGCTTACTCCAATCTTTCACTCCCCGCGGGCTTAACTTCAATAAAGCTCAAAACCATTTACCCGAGTTCATCCGCCGCCAACCTGATCCAATGCAACTATGTTCAGAACTTAAGCCCATCAGCTACCAGTCCATGAATATGCAAGTATATTGAGATATGCTCCTAATAACTATATGTAATGCGATTTATTATTTTTGTTTAGGGGATAAAGTTTAGTCGCTAATTTTTATGCAATAAATGAATGATAGAGTCGTCAAAATTTAGGTATCAACAGGGTTATAGTTTAGGATTACCAAAAACCTAAAATAAGGAATATGGTTTAAAATGACCAAAAATCTGAAACAAAGGGTACAGTTTATGATTACCAAAAGTCTAAAATACTTGGGGAACATATATTTTGAAAAAGGATTTCGAGATTGCTTGAGAACCAATTTTGCAAAATCATTCAAACACGTCTTGGTAAACGATACTAGTTATCAAATTCTTTTGGAGAGGATTTTAACAAAATGAAATTTAGTTAACATCTAAGGGTTAAATCAAACATGCCAAAATAAAAATAACCTTATCAAAAAAGGTCTTTCACATTGGCTCTCAAAAAGGATTTTATTCCCAACTATTGTTGTGGGAAAATTGCTTAAATCTCCTGGAGAGGTCTCATATAACGGGCCAATTCCATAAAAGCACGAACTTTAGGGTTTGGGACAAATGCGGCCCGAACTTTATTTTTTGTCTTGAAAAAAAGCACCAACTTTCACTCGTGTCCCAAATCTGGCCTGGCGTTAACTCTCCTTCATGATCATCCGACTTGGCATTTCCACGTCAGATAATTCTTCTCCTCCTTCTAACTCCTCGGTAAAATTATCCGACAAGACCGTCACCTCTTCTTCGTCCCAATCGTGCTCCTGCTCGCTCACCTCCTCCCACTCGAGCTCCGCCGCCAGATTCCTCTGCGATTCCAAGTCGAACGAGCACACGTTCTCGGATTCCAGATACTCCAAATCCGAATCCGAATCGATGCTCACTACTCGCAATCCCGCGTGCCGCGGATCCGCCTCGTCAGCCGTGGCCCGTCGGGCGGATTCGGAGACCGATTCCCGCCGATCCGAATCAATCCTCGGCCCCAATTCTGCACCACCACCAGCGGCGGCTCCGGGTCCGACCCGACAGCGTCTTCGGTGCCGCGGGCCGAGCGGAGATCGTCGGATCCGAATCGGAATCGAATCGGAATCGCAGGCTGGCGGCGTGCGGCGCGGCGGGGGCGATGCCGGAGCCTCCCGGCGTAGAAGGGCGAGGGAAGGTGGGGTTGATGTACCACTCGAAGGAAGCCGGGTTCTAGGGTTTCGGGATCTTCGGGCGGGCGCGCCATCGGGCGGGGGGCAAATCGGCTGATCGGAATCCGCTCCTGGAATTCCCTCGGACGAAGGATGGCCACGAGAAGATCATGGCGGCGGCCATTGACGGACTCCTCTCGTTCGTCGGTGATCCAGCCATTGATGTTCTTACGGTTCGGGCGTTCTCGTGTGGAGGAGGGAGGATAGGCGGGAGGGGCGGGAGACGTTTTGGATCCGGTCGGATGACCGTGAAGGAGAGTTAACGGCAGCCGGATTTGGGACACGAATAAAAGTTGGTGCTTTTTTTTTAGACAAAATAAAGTTCGGGCCAGATTTGTCCCAAACCCTAAAGTTCGTGCTTTTTTATGGAATTGGCCCCTCATATAACCTATGCCTAAGGTTTGCGGAAACGTCCACAGTGAATACATTTCATTGATCAAAAGGGTTTTTGAAAGGATCATAATGATGGCTTGGTCATAGGCTTATATAAGGGGCATGTGCTATGAGGCCAAGAAATAAATATTCAATCAATATCTTCATCAAGTTTACAAGTCAAGAACCTTTAAGATGAGATAAGATAAGATTTCTTCCACTCTTTCTTGCGATAGCTCCCATGTGAAATTGCTACTTCAACTCGAACTATCTTAATCGAAAGAGTCTTCGGATAAGGGTTGTAATGTCGGTTTGGGTGAAGCTTTGAAAGGCTTGAAAATTTTCAGATATTAAGGGTTTAATAATGAGTGATTATCTTAGCATCATTACCATCACACAACTTTTCGGAAGTCTAACTCTTGAAATTTAACCAATCTCGAGAGTCCTTTTGACTATTTTGTTTTGAGACATGAGAGCTTTGCTATCTTTTCTAATGATATTACTTGCAATATATGTGTTTTGCAAAACATCTTTTTTGTTTTTCTAAATGGTCTTTTGGATGACCATTGGTTTTGCTTTTCTTTGAAATTTTGCTTTTCTTTGCATTTTTTTAAGGGCATCGGCTTTACTTTTACCAGACACACTGCTTTTTTATACCCCTAGTTTTCACTCTCTTTTGAGTACCTAAGACTCTCGAGTGATATTTACCAAAATAACCAGTGTTCTCAATTTTTGTTGGTAAATCTTATGTTTTGCCCGAGGGTGGGGAGATAATCATCACCTAGGATTACGAAAGAATTGTATAAGGCTTAAATTGGCTAAGAAAAATAATAATTGTATTTGGGTAGTGAAAGGAGTGCTCTTCATCACTTCGGGATCTTCCATAAGAAATCATATGAAACTGTCACAAGAAGATTGATGCAAGTGAAAGCAATAAAATCTTTCTTGATTTTTTACTCCATATTTTTCAACCAAAACCCCCTGTTTAGGCCCAATGTGAGGTTGTTATTGACAGGGTTATTTTAGAAATATCTAGGTTATGAAATGCATTCAATTGTCAAGGCTAGCCCGAAACTCATATAAATGAATTCACAAGCATCGTAGATATTTTAAATATGATTCAAACCATGACTCTTAAGCTTAAGCCAAATCAAGCTTAAAAAAATTCCTAAAAAATGTTGCTTTTGGAAACACCACATGTACCAAAGCATTTTGATATATGATTTGGAAAATTTATCCATTGAAAACCATTTGACAACACATATCAAAAGATTTAAAGCAAATTTCAAAGAAGATGTCATGGCCTAAATTCATGCACAAATTGAACTAAATAGTCTAGCTAAATAATTACAACCAAGTTCATGTCAAAAAATTTTAGACCAAGCATGACAAATCAGCAGAATTAGATGGCACCCATCAACAATCTAGTTATGAAAAATTCCATAACATGCATGACATGATAACGAACAATTTTCATGAAGAAAGTTTTCCTTAATGAGCTAAGTATGATTTTATAAAAATTAGACAACAAACAACAATACATTAGGAAATTGTCAAAACTGCAGGACATCACATCATTTTAACCGAGATTTGTCCTATCAAAAGTGGTCTAAAAATCATGAAATTTTCACACAACATGGTCAACACGATGACAAAAAAACTTCATTAAGGGACCAAGTTAATGATCCCTACAAAAAAAATGGTACAAAAATGACAAAGGTCTATCCAAACAGGGGTGGAAACGGGAGTCCAAATTTAACCCTAGGTCCAGATTCTAGTCAAGTTTAGGAAAAATAGAAAAGAGACCTAATGATGAGCAAAAATAATATGAAATCAATAGCATTGGAAACCACTAGTGTGTTTTACAATTTTTTTGAAGGGCTCGGGTTCAAACTAGGTCAATTTGGTGTTCTAAGACCAAGATTTCTAAAAGTGCGCGTATCAATAATTAAAAAAAAAAAGAAAAGAAAAAAAGAACATAGCATGAACCATAGAGTCTAGAAGTCACTCATGTAATGCAAAAATGACATGAAATTCACAAATAACAAAGGATTTGATTTGATAAAAGATTCGGGTAAACTAACCCTAGGTCGTTATGCAAAAGAATCATGCAAGTTAATGTCAATGCCAAATGACTTAAGACTTAAATGGCATACTTGAGGATTTCGGAATGTGACTAGCCTAATTGAGGCATAGTGTTCCTATTGTAAATAATGCTTGATTATGACAATTCACATATGCAAACAAACCTTGTTATGTGTACTTTAAAAGTTAAGAAAACATCAATATAAGATTGAGTCTCTAATAGACTCAAACGAGCATGGTAAAGTGCATACGTGATAAGGTTTGGTGATAACCTTAACATCATAAAACAGGCATGATTCAACCACCTACAAACATGCAAAAATCTAACGATAAATCTTAAATATAGAACATGCGATGATGAACAATTTTTGTTAAGAGTTCGAGACCTAATTGTGATCACGCGAGTCGCGAAAAAAATGATGAAATAAACATACATATCCAAGCTATATGTTACTACAGTCTACAGCACCCTATCACATTAATGCATGCAATTAATGCAATAAACGATATCAAAATTATGCAAATAATGTATTAATTAAACATATACGACATGTACTTCATTCATGATGAAGGACTTGAGGTTGAACAAGGTCAATTACATATTCAAATCTACCTAAATCCCTTATGGACCAAGACGGGAGATTGACTTTAGCTCGGATATGAGGGTTTTTGACTTAGCTAAATATGTCCAAAAATTCCGCAAAAATTACAGGAAATTCTCACACAATAAAAAATAATTTCATGAAGGCAAGCTCCTCTAGAAATCATCAAGAAAAAAACAGTAGAATCATTAATTAGATTCGAAACAGAACCTAAACTAGACTTAAAATACTGCAGAATTTAGTAACTTCGGAAGTGTTTTTGAGGGTCAAATGTCACTCAATCAGGACGTGGGACCTATCAATATGAAGCTCATCACGTTTATTTTCAAAGCCTAGAAGGGCTCGAACTAGGATAAGGTCATTTTGGACCTCATTTTGGCTGAAATAGTAGATTAGTTCAATAGCATGAAATTGCAGGTTAAGGCCTAATCCAGTTCAACCATCTATGATCATTTAAGAACAATCAACCATAGTAAATCAACATCCCCATCCATCAAGTATCTAAACATAGAATTTAGTCCTAAAATTGAACCTTAGTTTTGACCGGTTAATTTGGTCTCGCTTCATGAGGTTCGAGATTGAGGAAATTACCTTTGATGCGATTTTTGTCGATTTCGATTTGCAATTGGACGAAGTCTTTGTCGGAGCTTTGATGGACCTCCATGAACCACCAAGGATTTGATCTGGACAACTAGGACCGTCTTTGAACTGGTTGGATCGTTGGTTTGAACTAAATCAGAACCAATTCGATTGGACTAGCCTTGGTGTATCGGTAAGGATCAAGGTCACCAGAGCTATTTCGGTGATTGATTAGCCTTATTCCGACCACAAGCAGGTTGGAGGTGATATGAGGATCGAATCGAATCAAGTCTTACGGTAGCTGAGCCACCAATGGTTGCCGATTTGGTCTTCCAAAATTGAATTGGTTCGATCGGACAGGCCTTGAATGCCGCCGGGAAAAGGAAGTCACCAAACTTGTTCCCATGACTGTTCAGCCAAACCCCGACCACCAAAGGGTCGAGGACTCACTCAGAGGAAGATCAGATCTAATCAAATGACGAGCTAACCACCGTCGGCTGCCAAACAATGCCTTTGAACCGGTCAGATCCGGTTCCTTCGCCAATCCTCTTCGCTATAGCTGAGGAAGACTGGACGAAAGAAACTAGACTTCGTCCGATCTGGCTGCTTTTCCGATCAAGGTGGGGAGAAGGCTTGGACCACCATAAGGGCTAATGGTAGTTGGCGATCCATCGGTGTGAGGCCGATTGGGCGGCAATGATCGAACCAGCGAAGAGAGAGAGAGAGAGAGAGAGAGATGTCTATAGAGAGAATGAAAATGTGTAGAATGAGCCCCCTTAAAATTGGAGAGAAAATAGGTATATATACCTTTTCCAAATCATATATCAAACGGTCAAAATTCGATTATGAAGGTTCCATTATAATCTCAAGGTGTCAGGTAATCGATCTAGTGAGTTTGGTTTGCAAAAACTTGAGCCAAAATTGATAAGTGCATCGAAATGTCAAATTAGGGATCAATTCGAGGATCAATTTGCAAAATCTTGGGAAATTAAGGGTGCAGAAGCAAAATTGACACAAAGAGGATTCCGGAACCGATCGTTAGAGTTCTACAACTAGCCAGCAAACGGCTGAACTGGCCAACACTAGTGGCGGCCGATCAGACCAATCAGACCAGTTCGCTCTGGTTTGGTCGATTTTTTTATTGGTTCTTGACCAATTTGGTCCGGTTTTGGCTATTTCACTCACTTGGAACCTTTGTGACTCTAAAATTTATGCAATTGGATGAAAATGAAAAAAAAAAATCCTATTTAGAAAGAAATTGCCCAATTGTAATCCCATTAAGCCAATCAAACTTTATGAATGCAATCTAGGGACATTTTATTGACTTAATTGGATGATTATTACAAAAGACAACGAGTCAAAATCATAGGTGCTTTGAATCGAGCCTAAAGGACTAAAATGATCAAATTTATAATTCAGTGGGTAAAATTGCAAATCAATTGAAATTGAATTTAATTAGTGCCATAATTACTCTATCTACTTAATCACCCATGTGTAAAATCATTCATTGCGTTCAAATTGGCCTCGAATTAAAATGCTCAAGCTTATGTAAAAAATGAATCTAGTTCTAATATAAAAAATTGAACCTAGATTTTTGAAATTAAGCCATAACCTTTGATGGGTCAATTCAAAATTTGTCCATTGAAGTTTAATTGTTTGACTTTCTTATACTTGGAAGAATAAAATTCTTCAAAAAGTTTTGATTTAAATTTTTCAAAATCGATTTCAGAGTTGGACTTATCTTAAGAAAATGAGTGAAGATATCATCCATTCACAAGTTATAAAGAATCTATTTTTGTCTCCTAATTAAGGTTCAAAATAGCAATTTATTTGTTGACTCCACAATTCACGAAATTATATGCACGAGCGGATTTAAAATAACTCATAAACCAAATGTCAAAGAAGGAACTACACCCAATTGTGACTACAATGAAGGTAATTTGATTTTTGGTGGATTTAAAACCTAAAACTGAAAAATTCAGAAAACAAAGTTCTTAACCGATTTTTACAAAATTTTTGACACAAAAGTCAAATTGACACTAAACTAAATGTACTTGTGAATTTTTTTTTTTCAATTTTTTTGTTAAAGATTTGACCAAAAAGTCAACCATTTAGTTGACTTTTCCTCCAAGGTTGATTTCTTGGTCAAATCTTTGAATTTTAGAAATTGATTTAATAAAAGTGAAATTAAAGCTAAACGGCATCTTTTAGATGAAAAGCCAATTTTGATTTAGGGTTAACTTTTGGTTAAAGAGTTCACCAAAAAGTCAATTTAAAAGTCAACCATTTGACAGTTTTTCTTAAAAATGATTTGGAAATCACTTTAAAACAATAATATAAAGAAAGAAATGAAAAACGACATTTTTTTGGTCAAGAAACGGGCTCTATCGCGATCAAAAACCCAAATCTCGTTTTTTCTATCATTCTCAATGCGTCGACTAAAAATCAGGTGTCAATACCATGAAGACTTCACAAACGGCATGAACCAAGCCATGGCTCTGTTGTATGACAAGAACGAAGCCCTCGAAGCATCGATCTGTTCATTGAGGGATAAAGTCCAAGTGCTCGAGAAAGAGAATCCTCGAAGAGACAAGGTCAAAGCCAAGAAGGTAGAGATCCAAGAGCTTAAAACCAAACTCGCCTTATGAAAGATGAGCATCGTGAATGGGAAGATGCTTATGACATCCTGAATTTCGATCGCGTCTTGCTAAAATGAAATGGACTTTTCACCGACGCACCTATGGTCTTTTTTCTCTGAGCTGATCACTTACAAGTTAACTAATATATTAGGTAAAGCTGTTAAGGGATGTAATCGCAGTAAAATCTCTAAACGCTACTCGGTAGGTTGGATTGGGCTAAAATCGTGTCCGGTCGATTTTAACCGTGAAATTGAATTCAGTTTCGGGAATCGAACATTCGAGTATGTCACGATTCATTTTTAGGATCTTGTCTCATCTTTTGAAGAAATTTCGTTGAGTGTAGAATTTTTGCAGAAAATCAATTTCGGACAATTTAGAAAAGAAAAGGAAATTCGGATGGGCACTTTAGTGTAGAATTTTGGCTACCAAAATGAACTAGTTGGTGAAGGGGATGCATGGAATTCGTATGGGCTGTGTGGGTGTGATTTTTGGCCATCAAATTCAAATATTTTGTGGAGGATTGAGAGGAAATTTAATTGAATTCGTATTCTGTTGAAGGGAGTGGTCATTTGGCATAAAAAGGGTTATTTTGGGTGAGAAAATGGTGGAAAATCACCATTGGTGCATGCCTTGATTTATGGTGGCTGAAGACTTTGGGAAATTCACTCGTTACTTGGATATTTTTCATTGACTAAGTGGTCTCTCTCTCTCTTCCATCTCTATCCTCTCCCTCTCTTCTTACGTGCGCAGCCCCTTCTTCCTTAGCAGACTTTCCCTTCTGCTTTTCTTCTTCCCCACAATCCCTCTCTCTCACGCCAGAATTTTCCCCAGCAAAGCAGCCCATTTCTTTCCCTTTAGTCCACGCTAGCTTCCATTTATTCCCCCACCCCCTAGGCTGCATGTCCACAGCCATCAACCCCCCTCATGTTCTTCTCTCCTCTAGCTTTTGGTTCTGTTCCTTTTTTCTTTTGTTTTGTTGCTGCAATCCAGCAAGCCCAACAAACCGTCCAGCCTTGTCCCTTATTGCCGCACCTCCACAGTCAGCAACCACCAATGCCAACGCTCCACAACCTCAGGCCACCGCAGTTCCACCGAGTAGCCACCACAGCCACGCCAACAGCCATTGCCAAGACTGACCAGCAGGGACCAGTAAAATTAGAAGCAGAAGCTTATTGGCTGGTTTTCAACCTCTTTTAGGCCTCCTTTGGGCCCGCCTTAGACACGGTTCCTCATCTCCTTTGTGCTGCCGTTGCTGTGGACCCGTCGACCCGCTAATCCGGTGAACTCCCTAATCCTTGATTAGGTTGTTAATTGCACTTAGTTAGGTGGATTAGTGTTAATTAACTTAGTTAAATTAGTACTAAGTGAGATTAGTTTTAAGATGTATTAGTGCTAATATAATATGGTTAGATTAGCCTTAATATGAATTAGTGTTAATCTAATTGCTGATATTAGCACTAATGAAGGCAGATTAACCCAATTTGCTGGATTTCTCCTGGATCTGGTTTCTGAACTCTCGCCATTTGCCATTTTTGTTGATCGAAATGAGTTGCGAATTCGAGGTTGATTCCTTCTTGAGAAATGTTTTAAATATCTTCAGCTATGACATATATTTTACTTAATATTTTAGAGATTTAAAAAAGTATGATATTTCAACTCCATCATTTGCAAACAGAATCTCGGACTGTGTTGGAATTTATGACATTTTGGGATTCTATGAATTTTTATCAACTCTTAGGGTTCGAATTTTAAAATGGTTTCTTCATAAATTTTCTTTTTACATTTTTTAGTTTAACATACTCAAATTTTAGATTAAATGGACAAGTGTTGGTCTTGAACCAAACTAATTTTGGAAAACAAACTTTCTGGAAAATGGACACAGTTTTTTGTACTGAATTGAGTGATTTATTGGGCTTAATCTAGAAATATCTGGGTTAAGGTGTCTTCATGAAAAAATTTCTTTTATGTGTCCTTTACAATATATTCAAATTCGAGAATTTTCCGAACTTGTTTGATTAAGATTCTGGATTTAAACTCAGAGACGTGCAAGTGGACCGTTTCTGCCGGTTATGGCCGATTATGATTTTGTTGTGTTATTAGTGCAATGCTTGCTAGTTTGTACATATTTGATGATATGGTTGGTTTGCAACATACTTGGAACTTGTGTATGATGATGTGTGAATGGTTGTGCCATGGCGATGATTTATGGTCATGGCAAAAGATGGCTATTGAAGGGCAATATGTGATTATGTAAGGACTATCGAAAGATGAGGTGATGTGCTAAGGCAATCACATGTGTTGTGTGGAGGAAACAAAATGGGTGATGAGCCGGTAAAGAACTAAGTGCTACACGATAACGTAATTTCATGTAAACCACCTCTAGAATCTTGTATTGTTGCTTATTGTAGTCAAGGGCTAAGTGCTACATGGTGAATTGAGTCACATGGGAGCCACCTCTAGAACTTTGCACTACTGTGTTGCATAGTCAAGGGTTAAGTGCTACACGACAGTATGACTTCATGGGAGCCACCTCTAGAACCTTGCACTAGTGCTGTATGTAGAAAATGACTAAGTGCTACACGATAATGGAACTTCGTGGGAGCCACCTCTAGAACCGAGAGCTATTGCTCATTGTGGTCAGAGACTAAGTGTTACACAATAACGAAATTTCGTGGGGATCACCTCTAGAACCTTGAGTTTAAGTATTGAGTTGGAATGTGGAGTTTGGATATTGAGAGTGAATATCGGGTGTGGAGTGAACCACCGATATGAGTTATCTGCGCCTGATTATGTGACGAAATTGTGTGACATGAAATGGGATGTGTCATAACAATTTGGCCCTATAATCGGGACCTCTATGAATATTTGATGAGTGATATGATGTGTTACAACTATTGAATGCATTTATTGTATGCATATTTTATATGAACTGTACTGATGGGCAGGGACGCGCCCAAGCGAAGTAAGTAGATGAAATCCAATTGATGCCCAAAAATTCAACCAAGGTGGCCACATCTTAGGTGGTGCAAACAGAAAAATAGATGAAAAATAAAGTCTAATATCAAGAAGAATTGAAATGAGAAAAAAAAGCTCGGGCTTGCTTATATAAACAACCATTTACTGTTGAATAGAGAAAGATTGAGCTTTTCTTAGAATGCCTATGGTGTTTCTCAGCTTACTAAAATACAGCCAAAAGAAGTGATCAATGGAAAGGAAAGAAACAGATATTCTCTGAATTGCTTATTGTCGCCCATTTCTTGGACAAAAATGAAAATGATCACATGATACGTTTCCATGCTGCTATAAGGTGTTGAAGAACTCAAAGTGAGTAGTGATGATATTGCGGCCGCCATTGTGAACAATTTTCAGCTTTGACAAATCTTGATGTTGTTGGACAACTTGACTATATGTTAGCTAAAAGAACAGTATGTTTGAACATTAATGTTTGTTTCTCATATTTTATCTTGTTCCCTTGATTCAAATGCTTTTATAGTATCATTTCATTAAAGTTTCATATTTTGAGTGTTTATGGATTTTAATGTTGTTTGGTTTGCAATGTAGATTAAGATGGGCTCGTAATTAGTTGTTGGAATATTGTGGAGGTTGAGCAATTCCATTTTAAGCTCATTGTGACTAACATTCAACTTAGGTGCTTTCATTTTTCTTTATTTTTTTGTGCCATAATGACTCCCAAACTAGTTTGCTTCATTTGCTATTCTTTTTTCTTGAATGATGTTGTTGGTTCCATGTTGTATCATTTTGTGCATCTTGTGGATTGTTAGGTAGCAAGGAAGTCCAAAATAAGCTTGTTGTGTGCCTCTTTAGCACAAATTGATTACTTAGAGTGTGTTGTGAAATTTAGTTTAATCTTAGAAAATTGGAAATGTCTATAGCGAAGGAAAAATCATTATATTGTTTGTGATTACATTTGCACCACATAATCATTTCCTCCTAGATTAAACGGGAGGACTGCAAGAATATTTTTTTAGATATGAAATTTTTAGTTGCGCTTAATAGGGGGAGGTTTTCTAATTTGTCCAAATTTTAAATTACTAGAATCTCGTTAGGTTGACATACATTCATAGGTCTACAATTAAATTCTTTGTTTTTCTTTTGTTATAATATCTTCATTTGGAATGACCTTCTCAAAACTTTGTTTACCGGGTTTAACATGTTATGATGAATCATGAAGATCTCAAAGAGCTCCCTAAATTTTAAACTTTTTATGCTTCTTTTTTTGTTGTTTTTACTATTTTTGTGGATTTTTTTTTTTTTTAGTTATTGGTGGGTAATTGCATGAGTTTGGCTATTGAGTTGGTGGTTTTTCCCTTGAGTGTCTGGTGTTGTGATTTTTGGAGGTTTGATTTGTTTAGGACGACACTGAATTTCAAAGTTCTTGCAAATTCTAATGTTTATATTTAGTGGTTTATCGTTTATAGATATTGGAGTAGCAAAATAGATTCCTTGTAAACATTTTGTTACAATTTACTAATGATGTTTTTTTATAAGATGCAACCACCATATATCATGCGGCCTACGAATATGGATGGATTTTCCCCATTCACAAGTCAAGTATTTAGAAGTATGCACTACTATTATAATGTTTGGCTAACTTTTGTTATAAATTCTAATGTTTATTTTTAGTGGTTTATTGTTTATAAAAATTAAAGTAGCATAATAGATCCCATGGAATCATTTTATTACATTATACTACTGAGATTGTTTTTTCATATAGATGCAAACACCATACATCATGCCACAGGGGATTATAAATGGATTTTCTCCATTCACTAATCAGGTACCTATTATGAAAATCATTTTAGATCCTAAAATATTCTAATGCTTATTGATAATGGTTTTTTGGTGATAGATGTTGGAGTACCATAATAGATCCCCCGGAACCAACTTGATTTAGGTACAAGTTGGCTCACTTCTTTTGACATGAGATTATTTGAGATACTACTTATGCAATCACATTGTTTAAGCAAACTATGCCTTTTTTGAATGTATTAATTATACTTTTGTACATGGGCATCAAATTCATTTCAACATCTCATTTCAACATCCTGAGATGAATGAATTGAACAATTCTTAAGGCATAAACAAAGCATGGTTGCACCATAATGCATTGGGAGGTGAAGGATAGGTAAACAAAATTTTCAAAAATACAGCCCGACAATTCTTTTGTCTTATGTGCTGGCGGCTTTCGGGTAAGAGTTTTATGGTTCATGTTAATTGTTGCAGTAGATTTGCCAAAAAAATGTTGATTTTTCATGTGGTTTTTAGAGATGGGTTAGTTCTATGCTTTATGCTAAAAAGTGAAAATGGTGCTATGGTTTACATCTTCACTTCTTCTCAATATATCAAAAAGGGGATTATTACCGAACATGAGTTCCTAAGAGATTATCAATTGTAACAAGCTCTCACATGCTCTTTAACAAACTTATTTTTTCTTATGATACTATTTAACTTAATGTGACATCTTGTGCTACCAACATATAGCTCCTGTGGATTTGGAGGCCGTATTAAGTACCCCCTCCCGACAATGTTGATGTTGTAGCAATATGGTAAGCAAAGAAAAAAAAAACAAGCCTTGCTAGTTTGGACAAGAAAATTGAGAGTAGAGTAAATTCCTTTCCTATGATGTAGATTTTGAGAGCGAGAAAATGCATACTCAAAACATCTTTGTTATCTCACAGCTGAATTATCTTCATTTTTGTTTCTGGGAATTAATATAGTAGAAAAAGGTGAAAGAACCAATCCATCTTTACAGTGAAATATGTTCATGAATGTTACAAAGTTTGAACATACGATGTTTCAGTCAAATTTTTGTTAATGTCTTATTTTTCTTGCAATGTTGATCTAGTGATGTACTGTCACTTATTTTCTTTGTAACATACAGTGCCCTCGATGAAGAATCGGGTGAGATACTGTTGGCATTCATGGTCAGGAGAATTGGAAGCAATCTTTCTGAGGAATCTGTCATGGACTACTTAGCTGCACAGGTTTCTCATCAAGTCAATTAGATGTCATCCCGCATTCCCACCCAATATTTTCTCCAAACTTGAGGCTATCATAATACCCTAGATGGAGAAGAAGAAGAAGAAGAAGAAGAGGAAAGCCCAAGAATTTTCTTCTTGGTTTTACAAAATGACCATCAAAGACCCAACAAACATACGCTTCTCTTTCTTCAGCTCCTCCTTCCTTGCTCTTTAGGCATCATGTCGGTGAGCTTGGCATAGGCTCCGACTAGGCAAGCTTTGTCACGCCTAGATCCTCGAGCATGTGCCCATCACTTGGTGGTCGATTAAATTTGCAACGTCCCAGGACGCGTTGCCGACCCTTTGATTTTAATGGGCATGTGGAAGTGTATAAATAAATCCCCAGATAACACAAAGATGGGATAGAAAAGCATGACCACAATTTTAAAACCACACAACACACTTTTATACAAAGCTGATTAGTTTATTTACAATACTAGTCTAAAGGCAAAAGACCACAAAAGACTGGCTCCCAAAACGAAACTGTCCTAAGATCAGCTAGCCAGACTCATTCGCCGATCCTTTGGTCTCCACCGGCTTCGGACGGGACGTCGGGTCCTCCACCACGCCATCGAGAGGGTCAACCGCATCCTCTTCTAGAGTAGCATCAACTACCGCAGTGGGGATATCAAAAGTCTTAAGGGGACTCACCCTGAATCCATTGGGTTCGTAGCAAAACCACGCTCTAAATCGATGAGGTATCCTATGAGGTGGATCCTCTTCGACCCAAACAGTGGTCACTACAAGTTCATAGACCAAGTGACTTTTGGGATTGGGGTAGCTAGAAACCTGCTCGGTAACCCTCATGGGCTAGCCAAAACGCTCAAGAGGATTCGCCATCTAAGGACCTGAAAATTGAGCCCACAATGGGGTGAGACAATGTCTCAGCAAATTCGCCCCCTAAAGTTCGACTAGGAAGGAAATACACCTAAAGACCTTCTAGTCACACACAAGATAGAGGACTTACTTTTGCCTCAGTTCCTTCCTGCAAGTCAGTATGATTCATATATTCAACCAATCAATTCAGTTCAAATCAACCATCGCTCAATCGATCCACTCAAATCAATACAATCAGTACTATCTATCAATTTGATATGACCACTGCTCGCACAAGCTGAAATCGACGGTCTTTGCTCTCACAAACTGCAATATATGGTCATAGCTCTCACAAGCTGATAATATATGGATCGTGCTCCCATAAAGCGATAAAATGATCATAGCTCACACAAGTTAATATATATAAATAAATAAGTATATATATATATATATATATATATCGTGCTCCCACAAGCTAATAAAACAATCTTAGCTCACACAAGCTGAGATATATATGCTCCCACAAGCTGATAAAACGATCTTAGCTCACATAAGCTGATAAGGTATACTGCTTTTACAAGTTGACATATCGAGCTCACAGGCTAATATAGTATAATGCTCTCACAAGCTGATGTGCAAAGGGACTCACAAGCTGACAATAAACATGCTTGCACAAGCTGATAATAAATGGTCTCATAAGCTGACAAATCACCGAGTTAAAAATACTCGATAAAAATAATTGTGTGGGTATGCGATCGGCCTAAACCAAAAGTGCAATAAGATCCCACTAATTATAATAGTCCATAAACATATTTTTGGCGTTGTAAACCGACATCCGGTATTTTCTGATTAAAATACCAAATTACTTAATTTTGGGATGAGTACCCAAATAAACAATTTCCACTCAATTTGCACAAATCAACACTCAATTTAAAAAAAAAAACCAAGCATACCATTGCAATCAACACAAAATTCTGGTTACCGGCTATCCCGATATAATTTTCGGAAAATAATAAATAGGTAAATAAATACCATTAAATACCATAAATAGAAACTTAGGCCTGAAATGCCTAATTAAATGCCGAAACGGGCTCGGAAAATTTTTGAACCTATCTAGATAAGTAATATAACCTATCTAGTTGCTAATTAAGCCGTTCTAACCACCTAACATGCACAAACGAATATTTAAATTGTTAATCCACTCTAACTAACCACATAAACTATACTTAGCCTAAACTAATCAATCCTTAAGCATCATTAACTCCCTAAGTAGATTTTAGTGAGTAAACTCACCGGTTTTGCGATCTGGTGAGTCCACGATGACGGCAACGCAGAGACGGGCAACAAACTCCGAAGCGGTGACACCTGACGAGGCCCAAAAGAGGTTTAAAATGGGCCTCGAAGGCCCACGGCTGGCTAGGCTACTCGGTTATGTCCAAGAACCGAGCTTGTTGTACCGAGGCTAGAATACAAGCTGAGAAGGACTAGCGGCTAGGCAGGCGAACAGGCGAGCAGGTGGAGCTGAACGGTGGCGGAGGCGAGCACGGACGGTGGCTTGGGCTTCAACGGCAGCCTGAGGAGGCTCGGGAGGAGTGACACGACGACGGAATGAGCGATTGGGCACGGCAGGGGCGGAACGACACGAGCGGGCGAGCTGGCGCGAACAAGAGGCATGCTGTGGCTCCAGCAACTTGGAGGACTTGCGACGAGCTAGAGGAGGAAGTTGGCTGACTTCCTCTACAACTTTTGAGCTCAAAACACTATGAAAATGGAGAAAGAAGGCTAAGCTAAAGAAGAAAAGGGACAGCAGCAACTTAGAGGGTCCCTCTTGCCTCCATTCTATCCCTTTGTCCCTTGAAGAAGCCCCACTAGCCCTTGGCTGTCATCCATGGCTCTTTGGCAACCCAAAATCTTCTATTGCAAGCCAATGAAGTGGTCCAAATGTGAGGGAGACCATGGCATAAGAATTTTGGGACAAATTCTCCCAAATTGAGCCAAGTTCCTTTCCAATTGGATCCAATTTGGTCCCCACAAATTCCACCAAGGTGTCCTCGACTAAATTGACATTTTCCTCGTCATTAAAAAAACCAACTTGTATCCCAAAAACACGATAAAAAACGATCCCCTGAATTTTCCGAACAAAAACGGCCGTATTTTGTATTTTCGCCAAAAATCTCGATTGGTCGAAAAATCTTTGGAGAATGAATACACAGTCCTAAAATGAATGGTGACATGAAAGAACTTTCAATTTTTTAAATCAAATTCAAATTCGCTGTTAATTTCAATCTAGCGTGATTTTAGCGTGACCTAGCTTATCGGGTAGCTTTTAGAAATTTTTGATGCAATTAACCCGTGGTCAATTATTTTTTAGCCACAATGTACATCTTCGACACATTGGCGACTCTCGGTTGTCGTGAAAATCTCAAGGTTTCAAATACGGGCACAAGGTACTAAAACGGCAGAAAAATCGATCTAGTGCCAATCGACGAGGATTTTGTAATCTGGTGGAATCAACCACACTTTGATCACATATCTCAGTCAAATCAACCTATCTCTGATCTTTGATCGATTTTTAACTGTGCCGTAATGATCCTTGCAAACTAGCACGGTCGAGCAATCGATTCCTGATCGAATTCTCAAGTCTATTGCATTATAATCTCTTAACGGCTTCACCTACTAGACTAGTTATCTCGTGAGTGATCAGCTCAGAGAATAGAACTATAGGTACGTCGATGAAAAGCCCAATTCATTTAATTGAAAACAGAACCTAAAATTCAGGGTGTTACAAGCTTTGCTTCCGAAGCATTCGTTCTAACCCATTCGTTGATGGATACTTTGATAAACCAAGTACCATGCATCTCGGGCAACATACTTGCTTATTGTGTGAAAGAATGGGGATGTTTTCTTTAATGAAATTTAAAAGCTCATGCTTGTGAACTTTATCAGTTTTACTTTAGGGAATGTACTCTACTATCAGTAGAATTACCTTGATATGTTTGCCTTACCTCATGAATTGTGTCATTATTATGATAAACAAGCATGCATTATCACTAAAACGAGATTCTTGGTTGAGACAATGAGCTCTTTTTGAAAATCCTGTGCGATAGATTTGCCTGAAGTGAAATCATTGAGCCTGTAATCTTACATTTAACTCCTATGTTGTTGCTTAATAGCTGTCTACTATTCACCACCAAAGTTGGTAATTCTACACATGAACATGGCCCTACATGTCTACGAGGATATCATGAGGATGACTGAGAATTTAAGCGAGAAGTATATAATTGGTTATGGGGCTTCAAGCACAGTATACAAATGCGTTCTTAAAAGTTGCAAGCCAGTCGCCATCAAGAGACTCTACTCTCAATATCCACAGTGCTTGAAGGAGTTTGAGATATAGCTTGAGACTGTCGGAAGCCTTAAGCACCGAAATCTTCTCTACCTCCAAGGATATTCTCTGTCCCCTTTTGGCAACCTTCTTTTTATGATTACATGGAAAATGGAAGCCTCTGGGATCTTCTCCATGGTGAGTGAAGTTTCTTTTTAATGACCTGGATGTCCTGCTCAAGAGCCTCTTAGGTGAATGTGAGTGTCAAAACTTTTTCCCATCATACGTGAGAACTAGATTGAGCGAGCGTGAAAGAGTAAAAATCTGGAGTGGCTTTTATTTTTTTAAATGATTTGAAGTAGGAATTGAAATTTTGCTATAAATAGAATACATATTTAATTTTGTATTTTAATTTATTATTAGTATTTATATTTATAGTTTATTATTTACTATTTAATAAAAATTTGATTAGTTAATATTTTTATTACTTAGTATAAATATAATTAATCAATAGAATTTCTATGATATCTAAATTCGAATTCTTTTCAAATTGAAAATATAATAAAATATAATATGATTTCTTTACTTATAAGAAGACGAGGGTGCATGAGAATTCAATATCAAATTTACACTAATCTATAAAGATAATCGAAAAAGAATTGGAATATAAATTTTATGTAGTTACCAAATGCATTTCTGTTTTTTTTTCTATTCTGGAATAAAAAAATTTGTGCATTACCAAACGCGTTCTTTTGCTCAGAAATTGCTCTCGGGAACAAAATAAAAAAAAAATCATTTCGATCGAAATTGTTTTCAGAAACAGAATGGTTACTAAATGCGCCCTCAATAAACCCGAATCTCCCATGTCCTCTCTCCTTTTCTCCTAGCCATCTTCTTGCCCTTTGCTTAGTACAAACTGAGAAGAGAGAGTCCACACAAACACCCATGGCTAAGGCTCACCACACCAGACTGTGAAGAGACTCTACTCGTCGTTGACTGGTACGACCATCACCAGACCGAAAGAGATGGGATTTTTATTGTGGATTGCTTGACGGAGGGAGTTGAGTGGGAACCAGAAAATGAGGGAACGGAACGACGGGAAGGAGAAGCCTTGTGCAAGAGATGGGAGACAGGGGCTGGGCTCCTTTCTTGTCTTCTTGGGCTCAAGTTGTGGGCTTAAAAAATTAAAGAAGAATGAGCTGAAAGAGAGGAAGGGGATTAGGGAAATGGGTCAAGGGGTGAGCCGAAAGTTTTAGACAAGTGGGCCGGACATGGCGGCCCACTCGAAATCATTATTTTTAAAAATCATTTTCATCATATTTATTCGTCCTTTTATGCCTTTTTTATATTTTTAATTCATTTTTATCCTTTTTCTTTAACTCTTTTTATATTTTTGTAAAATAACCGGATACTTAAAATATCGAGAAAAAATTGAATGTTAACGCTATCACGTGTTGTTGAACAAAATGATGGCCAACAAACAAACAAATAAGGTCTCATCATGACTGAACATAGCTTTCACGTCTTCCTTTCATGCGGTTTTGTGGTGGCTTGTGACGGAGAACTAGTCCTTGACAAGTTGGAAGTCGAGGTTGAGGTGCTCGAAGTTGCATGCGAGCTTGGATGGCCGTTTACACTTCGAATGATGGTGCCAAAAGATAGAGAAGTCAAGATGAAGAAGAGAGAACAGCGAGGGAAGATCACGACCTGATCATGGAAAGGGGCCTGAGAGAGTTTTATGGACCTCCGAGAATAATCCCAATGCTGGAGAGAGGAACCCCCAAAAGATCTTGTTCTTTCTTTCGCCGTCGCCTCCTCCTGTTTTCGCTTTTGCAGCGTCTCCCTCTTTCATGTCCTTTCAGGGTCACACCACATCTTATCCTTGTTTCGTGTGCCCACTGCTCCTTATCTTCTGCTCTTATATGTAGCTAATTGATGATAAGAATTGAAAAGACCAATTACACAAAGTAAGGTGTTGAAAGTGTTAGACCAATCTAAGAGGAAAAAGGGCAATCGATACATGATCTTTATTTGTTAATTGAGAATCATGACATTCTTCACAAAAAAGGTCTTGAATATTCACTTGACTTCAACTCGATTTCACCTCAACTTGGCAAAATCACATCTGAATCAATTCAATTCACACAAGTGGTTCTTTTCCACATCCAAAAATACACATATTGAATCTGTTATGTTAGACATGTCAAAATTTAATAGATTGTATTGTTATTTTTAGAAAATGGGTTCAGAATGATGAAGTCCAAAATAGAATGGATAATAAATGAGATGACGACTTACTTAAATCTAACCTATCTTTATGAATCTTTCTTTACTATCTTTCGCCCTCATTCAATCTCATGTTCGCCTACTCCGTGCTTTGACCTCAAATTGAGTGAGTTTTCCTTGATTTGGTCAACAATAAAAGTGTTTTAGTAATATGGATCAAATAAGATATGAGTCATAGATTTGTATTGCATAAAAATGGGTTAAAATATGTTAAATAGATCATCACTGTTTAACATGTTTATCCATTACAAATGACTTGGGCTGTTGGGCTGAGGATGAGCCAATTGGACCTGGTTTTCTGGACGGGCTGGAGAGTGATGACCCAAATTGAGTCGGCTCTAATTAGATCAATTGGCCGATGGGCCTGGGGTGATTTTAATGGGCTGCACTTGTGGTTTAATGATATTTTGGTGCTTTAGTTGTTATTTATATTTTTTTAATATTCTTTTCTTTCGTTCTTCTCTTCTATATTATTATTATTATTATTATTATTATTTACAAAAAATATACACATCGAATTTGTCGGCAACAATTTAGGTGTCAACGGATTCTTTTAGTTAAATAGAATGGTTTGATAATAAAGCAAATACTTAGGAGCATATCATATATTATTGATTCAATTGATTATTTATTTAGAGATGATAATATAGGATTTTGACAATTGGTTCAACCATGGAAGCCTATTCTACCGAACTTTCTCATTATACATTCTAAATTTTAGTTTAAAAAGTCGTATTTTGTTACTAAATTAGACACTTTAGGCAAGTTATTGAAATAACAATGGATACTTTCATTGCCAATACATTATAGGATAAGAGAAGGCAACACGTACATGTAATGTCTACTAGAAAATATTTTGAAAAGCATCTATATTTCGTTATATTGTCTGCGATTAGACAATAAGCGGTATCAATTGTAGTCCTTACATGAGAAGAGAATGAGGGGGGAATTATTGTCAACTAATAGTACAAAGTTCTATGATGTTGAGGCATTTAAGTTTAGTATCTAAAGTTGTTGAGGTATGTGTCCTTGTTCTGCAGATGGTGTGCCTTGCTCATTGTTTATATCGTCGTTGTTTTCAACAGCTGCAATCTCATTGCCACCATCATTCGTAGTTCTATCTCTGGCTTCCCTAGAAGTAAACGGATTGAGGTCCCTTTGGTAAAATCTTATTCCCAATGCAACAATTTTCTCCCGCAATGAACCTGAAGAACTTGCTACTTCATGCCAACTTTTTTTAACGAACATGACCATGAAAATGAAGAGAGCTAGAACTGCAACAGCTCCAGCAATCAAGAATAGGCCCCAGAAACTGTCAAGATCCAAGCTGTTGGAAGAAATCGAGTTAGTCGAATCCAGGCAATTGGATTTCGATGGGAACCATGTGTTTTCGATTTCCGTCATTTTAGGACCTTCAGTTACGTTAAGGATTGCTCGCGAAATATCTGGTACTAGCGGAGACCCTTTGGGGAAAACCTGTAAACCAACAAGACATGAGATATTTCAATCAAAGAAATAATGAATAACTCTAATAATTGGAAATTTTGAGGGTTTTCTTTTTTGGGCTATGATTGAGAGGTTGGGGACTTACGAAGCCAAATCCAGCAGTTTTTAAAGTCGGGATCATGGTATATTTATTGCAATATTTAGAAAAAATAAGTTTAATGTAGGGGATTTCACTGAATGCTGCTGAAATCCCGCCCTTCGCACTTCCCTTGGAAAGAAGCGCCTCACATTCTTCAAGAGAATGATAAGATATAAGTCTCGAATCATCGAACTTCATTTGCTTTAGCATCCCATAAACGAAAGAGCCGTGGTAGTAACCCACTTTTTCTCCACTCTTTAGAAGCTGATCAATATCAGCCACAGTTGGTTGAAGATTTTGCACCACCAAAAGAGAGCTCAAACTTGCCGTATAACTTTGCGTTAGTATAAGTACCACAAAAAACCACACGATCACAACAAATCTGGTTAGGTTGCTAAATACTCTCTCCCCTGCAATCCAAATTAAGAGAAAGCATCTAAATTTTTTAAGAACGATATGGATATTGTAATGTTCAGTTGATTTATTAAAGTAAAGGGTGATTACTTTGTGCAAAGACCATGATTGAAAACGAAAACCAGAAGCTCGTGCCAACTTGATGTGCAGCTGGACCCCCGAATTCTTCATTAATCTGGTGTTCGAGAATCCACACGACCAGTGCTATAAACACAAAGAAACATCCAGTCGTTAACCAAAGGTCCCAAGTGAGTGGCTTCAAGAAAACCCAAGCATTCTTGTTCTTGTTGTCCTTGTATGGCACAAGCATTGCAACCCCCGATTCAGTGTATGGTAAGGTGAAGTCTACATATAATGATCTGTTCGCAATGATTGATGTATCACCCACCACTGCATCATAATTCTGTTCCAACAAAAGGAAGGGCAATGTTTTTTTTTGTCAACCACATGATAACATAGTAAGTTTCAACATGTATTACAACGAAATTAAGGACTTTGCTCACCTTATAAAATACTTTATCGATCATGTCATTGTAAGTACTTCCCGCGGTCCTTCCATTAGTGATCGCAAACGGAATAAAGTCATAAGCCACAGCATAAGGCAATTTTTCAATGACGGCTTGAAAGATGTCGATACAGTATCCGGTGACTTGGGATGTGTTTGTGCTAGGATCTTGAGTCACAATCACAAAATGATTGGAACCGTTGCTCACGGGAACTAAAATTTTCAACCTCTTCCCATTTGTGGGAATCTCCCATCCCTTAGGAACAGAGGTTGAATCTCCTGGCCATATTATTGATCCGATATTAGTGGAATATTTGCTTGTGCTGAATGAATACAAATCTCTCACCAGCCCATTTTCTAGCGTCCAAAACCCAATCCCTCTTGCTGCATTTCCATTGATATTAACGATTTGGAACACAGTCGACTCTAGCTGCCCATTGATGAGTCTAAAACTTCCAGTGAGGCCTGCGAATGTCGTATCGGCTAGTTCTTGGAGAAGTTTCTGACCATTTTGAGAGACCCCAAACTTGTCGAGATCTGTTGTATCTGTCGAAGCATTCAACATCTGGTAGGTAAAATTCGTCGCACCCATTTCCTCAATGGCCATTGCCAAAGCCCAAGCAGCATCATAAGCCCGGTATCCGAAAATGTTCAATGTAGGATTATGGACGGAAGGATTCTCTTGTTGGAATTTCATCCTCCATCGGACCATGAAGTTGTCTAGGTTTGGTGTGTCCGGGATATAAGTCTTGACGCCCAGTACTCCTTGCATCGAACTAGCGACAATAGATGAATCCACAGAACTCAGTAGGTCGGTGATTCCATTAGTCATGATCCACACATAACCTTCTCTCATCATTCCCACCTCTTTTGCTTTGGCAAATAGCCGAGAACCAAGGGTAGGTAACAAGTGCACGATGAGGACCCTTGTTTGCATCGTCATTAATTTGTAGAGTTCCCGCAGGATTTGATCGTCCGTCGCTGAAGGAGAAATGGGGCTCCTATAGGGCACTCGCGTGTTGACTTCTTCCAAAGCTTCGGTAAGAGAGGGTATAATACCTGCTCCGAACTCGTTGTCCACATATATGAGGACCGCTTCTTTCCAGCCAAAAGCTTGAATGACTGCGCTTATGGCATTCACTTGGGACGAGTCAATTTGCGCGGCTCGAAGGAAGTACGGACTCCGAAGAGAACTAAGGGGAGGACTAGTGGCAGAAAAAGAGACGATGGGTACATGAGATTTGTCTCCGAGGTGAACAAGGAAGTCTGCTTGCGCTGAACCTTGAGGGCCTATTATAGCTTGGACTTGCTTATTCTTTATCAGATCAAGCGCTGCACGGATGAACCAGAAAAGACGGTGAAACGATAATGATAAGTCGGATAATAATATAAATTCTTAGTGGAAAAGGCATAGTATTGATCAGAACTCAATCAAAACTTGATGCAATATCATAAGAAATAGAAATGTTTAAGAAAAAGGAAATATAGGAAGTTGAAGTTGGGAAAGAACTCGTACTTTATATTATTTAAACAGTATGTGTTTACGACTAATTAAAACTTCTCATTTTCTCCGTTTATTACAGTGATATTGACCCATGTTAATAAAATGTTTATGAAGTTGAATGTATCACTGGAGCCTTTTTCATTATGACTAGACTCCTGATTCAACATGTCCTTGACATGATACAATGTAAATTGCTCCAACACGGGTAAGTGAAACCTCTTATTTTCAAGTATATATGAAATTATACTCACGAAACATAGTCGAACCTTCCCAATTGGATCTAACGTAATTTCAGATATGAACAGTTGTATGCAAATGCAAAATTTATTAATGTCAAGAAAGCGCACTTTAATTAAGTAAATTGCAGATTCATGAAATTATTTGTACTACGTGGAGGGAATCGAGGCCGCGCCTCCATGTTTTACCAACTGAAACCAACCCATAAGGTTGTTGAACGATTTAATTTATTAAGCATAGTACAGGCTTTCGGTTGTCGCCTTAGATGTCGTTTGGCATATGATATTGCAAACAAAGCAGAAACTAATTCTTTCGAAAGAAGTAATGTCAAGAACCAAACGGGAGGATAAAATGGCCCAGGACGATCAAGTTGATTTTTTTTCATTGTTAAGTTGACCTCTTTATCTCATGTCATTTGAAAATTCCACTCTAGAATCCAAGAGCATTCCGTTCGCTACCCCAAACACAATTACCTTTGTTTGGCTAATTTGAGTCTTATACAATTCTTTCATAACCCGAGGTGATGATTATCTCCCAACACTAGAGCAAGGCATGTGATTTACCAACAAAATTTAAAATATTGGTCATGTTTGTAAATACCACTCGAGAGTCTTAGATGCTCAAAGGAGAGTGAAAATTAGGGGGCATGAAAAAGCAGTGTGCATGGTAAAAGAAAAGCCAATGCCCATGAAAAAATGCAAAGAAAAGCAAAAATGCAAAGAATAACAAAATCAGTGGTCATGCAAAAGACCATCCATTGAAAAACAAAAGAAAAGCCTTGCAAAAGGAAACATGTATGGCAAGCAATGTCATTAGAACAGAGAGCAAAGCTCTCATGTCTCAAGACAAATGGTCAAAATGACTCTCAAGATAGGTTAAATTTCAAAAGTCAGACTTCTGAAAAGTTGTATGATGGTAATGATCCAAGATAATCACTCACTTTTAACCCTTTGATATCTAAAAAATTTTCAATTCTTTTTAAGGGCAATAAAACACTTCAAGTGCCAAAAGTTGGCATAAAAGGACACTTAAGTGCCAAAACTTACGAAAGTGCCACTTAAATGCCATTTTTTTTTTTTAAAATAGAACACTTGACTGCCACATCTCGGTGAACTTTGCCGAAAATCCCACGTGGCATTTTTTATTAATGTTTTCGCTTACGTGGCTCGTCAAAAAGCTATCTTAGCAAACCACACACAAAAATGATGTCGTTTGGGTATTTTTCAAATTTTTAATATAATAATTAATTAAATTAAAATTTTAAAAATTAATCAATTAATTTTTAAGTTAAAAAAAGAAAAAAGGGGGAGGGAGGTGACGGCGGCCGAGGGCTCGTCCTCGCCGCCGCTGTTACGCCGATCCTTAGGCATGCACCCATCCCTCACCTTGGTCGATTAATAGCGACGTCCCAAGACACATCACCAACCCTTTCTTTTTAATACACATGCTGAAGCATATAAACAATCTCCAGACAATAAAACAATGTGATAAGTATGACTAAATTCCGAACTTTAAAAAATAATCACATTTATATACATTGCACACTGGTGCACATATATATATATATATATATATATATATATATATATATATATATATATGGCGGACTACTACGCCAGATTCAACTTAAACAAGTTCAAAATCAAGGTCTACAAGCATGGGAGGGGGTTCGTCTGTTGCATCTAGGGACCTGTGGGATGAGACTACGTCTCAGCAAGTTCTACCTCCTAAGACTCGATTAAGAAGCCGATACACTCTAGAGACTGCCTAAGCACAAAACGAGTCAGAGGACTTACCTTAACCTCAGTTCCATCCTGCAAATCGACGTTATTTACAGACGCCTTATATTACATCACTCAATCAATTCATATAATCATATCAAATTATTGATCAATCGATTTAATCGATTACATGTCATCTCGACCCCTTTCTTGGTTGGCTCATTTCATACTATCTATAAGTTCGTTCATATCAAGACTGCTCACTGCTAAGCTGATAAATAGATAGTATAGCTCGTTTCTGAGATGATCGGGTATACTGCTCTCTGCTAAATTGCCATATTGCCCTTAGGCTGATATAATATACCAACATTGCTCAACCTAAGCTGATAAGGTATACTGTTCTCTACTAAGCTGCCATATCACCCGTAGGCTGATATATTATACCGATATTGCTCTTTGCTAAGCTGTCATATCAGAGTTCGTAGGTTGATATAATATATTGATATACTGCTCTCTATCTAAGCTGACATATCGCCTGTAAGCTGATATAGTATACCATCTTAATCATACTATTGATTCCATATTTTTATCATTCTCAATAAATAAATAAAAATAGCCGTGTGTAAGTACACGGTTGGCCTTAGCCAAAATATCACAACTTCACTTTTTGAACAACCCACCAGTTTCAACAACCCATTACATATTTTTAGCATCATAAACCGACGCCCGGTAATTTTCTCATTAATTACCAAATTTAATTAATATAAGAATAAAATCTTAAAATCATCATTAATTCATTTCAATACAAATTAACACTTAAATAAATAAACAGACTGCATCACAATAATCAGCATAAAATTTCGATCGTCGTCTATCCCAACCTAATTTCCAAAAAATAAATAAATAAATAAATAATTATGGAAAATATTAAATAAACGCAATAAATCCAATTTAAGCCCTTAATGCCTAATTGGAAGTTGCAACAGACTTGGAAAATTTCCAAGACTCGTTTAATAAATAATAACATGAGTCTACTTGCTAATATCACTAACCATTTGCCTAACATGCATTAATAAGGCTCTAAACTAATTGTTCTACTCTAATCTATTCACTTAATTGCACTTAATGAAATCTAGTCAACCCCTAAGCATCATTTGCCTACTAAGTAGGGATTAGTAAGCAAAACTCACTTGCTTAACGTGCGGGTTGGATCAAACCAACAGGAACGGTGCGGGGGTCACTTTTCTCCAAAGCAGGCCTAGGATTCGAGGCCCGGAAACACCTCAAAACTGGCCCGACACCTTGCGGGAAACCCACTGCTTTCCCCCTTTGATTTGAGCTGCAAACAAGGGAAATGAAGCTGGTTTGGTGTGGGAATGGCGACGGTGGACCGGTGGATGCCTTGGTGAGGTAATCGGCGGCCGAATGGCAAAGAAACGAGTTGATCGGAGCTCCGGCAAGTGGGTGGTTGGCAACCGGTGGCTCCCGGGGTCAAGGAGGGATGTTCTGGTGGTTGGAAAGGGCAAAGGAAGGGTCGTAATTGGAAGAAACTCACGAAAAACGTGAAACAATTCACTCGATAGGGCTCCAGACGATCTAGCGACCGGTAACTTCACACCAGTGTACCGGACGGTTGGTGGCTCCATTCGGGCGAGGTTGGGCTTGATGGAATGGTTTGGATGTCCTCGTCACGAAGATGGGTGGCTCGTTTGCTGATTCATCCGAGAAGTTAAATTTTTACTCGGATCTTTGGCGAAAGGTCGGCTGGAACATAAACTAGAATGAGTGAAAACATAGGAGGAAAACGGTCTAGCGATGGTGTGGCTACTCTGGCAACTTCCTTGGATGTTGGTGGGGTTCAAACAAGGTGAGAGGAGGGAGATGGAAAGGGTTTTGGCTAGTTTAGAGAGAGAGAGAGAGAGAGAGAGAGAGAGAAGATTGAGATGAGGTTGGAGGGGGGGCCACCATGGCCTTAATTTTCCACACTTGCTCTCCAAGACTCCTCCTTGGCCAAGTATCCTTCCTTGGCTCACAATGAGATACCCATTCACTCTTCTAGAAAGCCAAATGGTCCAAAGGTTGTGGGTTGGTGGGGGCACACGAATTTGGAAGCCTTTTCTCTCAATTGGACACTGATCCTTGCTCAATTCAATCTCATTTGGCCTCAATAAATTCAATTGACCCTCCCTTGATCGAATCGATATTTTTCCTTGTCAATTGATCCATCTTACGTCCCAATTTCACGATAGAAAACAATCATCGACTTTTTTTAAACAAAAACGGTCATATGCCGACTTTTTCCCAAAAAATCTTAGGTCGCAGAACAATCTTCAAAGACTGAGTCGACGTTCCTAGAATTTATTATGACATGACAAAACCTTTAATTTCTGAAATCGGACTCGAATTCGCAGTTAATTATCATTCGGCGCGTTTTTAGTGTGACCTAGGCTATCGGATAATTTTCAGAGATTTTTAGTGCAAACGACCCGTGGTTGATTTTCTTCAAGCCACAATGAACCCACTTGACACATTAGTGACTCTCGGTTGTCATGAAAATCTCGATGATTCAGATATAGACACAGGGTACCAAAATGATAGAAGAATCAGTCTAGGGTCGGTCGATGAGAATTTTGCAATTTAGTGAGATCACCCACGTTTAACCACTCATCTCAGTCAAACCGACCTATCTCTGATCTCTAATTGATTTATATCTATTCGAGCAGTTGACTTCTGGTCGAATTCTCAAGTCATTTGCATTAAAATCTCTTAATGACTTTCTCAGATAGTCTAGTTATCCCAAGTCATTGATGAAATGCCTGATTTATTCAATTGAAAACAGTACTGAAAATTCAGGATGTCATAGCCGTCGCCTCCCCTCTGTCGACAGGAAGGTGGGGGAGTGTCGATTGGGGCTGCCAAGCCTTGGCCAAGGGCCGGCGATGAGGGCCTGCATGCCCTCGCCCAAATCTAGGGAAAAGGTCGTGGCCCTCCCCTAGATCCGATGAGGGTCACCGGCCCTAGCCAGGCTGACCTAAAGGCCATCGCCCCTTAGGGGGTCGCCCCAGCTCGCCGCCGATCGGCTGGGGCCGCCAGCCAGGGCTTGGCCGACACTCCCCCTCCTTCCCAACGACGAAGGGGATGTGGTGGTGATGAGGGCTGAGCCCTCTTCCAATTATAACCTTTATCCAAAATCTCTTATGATTGGGATGGTTCGAGTTGAGATGGGAGTATCACACAGGAGCTATCGCTAGATGAGTGGAAGCAATCCTATTTTATCTTATCTTCGAGGTTCTTGACTTGTAAACCTGATAAAGATATTGATTGAATATTCATTTCTAGGTCTCAAAGTGCATATCATTTGTGTAAACCCATGACCAAGCTATCATTACAGTCTTTTCAAAAGACCTTTTGATCAATAAATTGTATTCACCATCCGAAAGCCTTAGACATAGGTTGAGGGAGACCTCTCTAGTGAAATTTAAACAGTTTTCCCACATCAATGGTTAGGAATAAAATCCTTTTATGAGAACCAGTGTGAAAGACTTCTTTTGATTAGGATATTTCCACTTGGCATATTTGATTTAACCCTTAGATGATTAATCAAAACTCATTTTTTTTAAAATCCTCTTTAAAGGGATTTGACAATCGACATCATTTCGCAAGATTGGCTCTCAAGCAATCTCGAAACCCTTTTTCAAAATATATGTTCCTTAATGAATCGGTTTTTGGTCATCCTAAATCATAATAATTGCTTTTAGTTTTTGGTAATCCTAAACCATACCATTGTTTCCAGTTTTTGGTCATCCTAAACCATAACCTTTACTTTTGATTTTTGGTTACCTTAAACCATACCCCTTGTTTTAGGTCCCTAGTCAACCTTAAATCTTATCCCTTAGGTTCTTGGTCAACCTTAAACCTTGTTACTTAGGTTCTAGGTGTGACATCCTAGATTTTCACTTCTATTTTCTATTGAATAAATCGGGTATTTCATCGATGTGCCTTTAGGGCTGTTCTAAAAAATGATCACTTTCGAGATAACTAGACTATTTAGGGAAGCTATTAAAGAATTTTAATACAATAAACTTGAGAATTCGACTAGGAATCGGCTTCTCGATTGTGCTTATCTTTAAAAATCGATTTGAGATAGGGACTCTCGATTGTTAAAAATCGATTTGAGATTAGAGATAGGTCTGTTCGACTAAGATGTGTGGCTAATTATGGGTGACACCACTAAATTTGAAAATTCTCATCGATTGGTCCTAGACTGATTCTTCTGTCGTTTTGATACCCCGTGTTCGTATTTGAATCATCGAGATTTTCACGACAATCGAGAGTCGCCAATGTGTCGAATGGGTTCATTGTGGCTCAAAGAAAATTGACCACGGGTCATTTGTACTAAAAATCTCCAAAAATTACCCGGTAGCTTAAGTCACGCTAAAAACGCGCCCAAATGAAACTTACCGCGAATTCAGGTCCGATTTTAGAAATTGAAGATTCTGCCATGTCACAATAAATTATATGAACGTCAACTCAGTCTCAAAATATTTTTTCGAAACCCGAGACTTTTAGGGAAAAAGTTGGCATAGGATCGTTTTTGTTCAGAAAAAAGGTCGGATCGTTTTGATCGCAAATTTAGGAAGCATGATGGATATATGGGTGATGAAAAATATCGATTTGATCGATAAAGGGTCAATTGAATTTATCGAGGCCGAATTGAGTTGATTTAAGGACTGGTAAGTGTCCAATTGGAGCAAATAGCAAGCAAATTCGTAGCTCCCCCATTGCCTAGCCATTTTGGACCAATTCAAATGTCCAAGAGTGAGCCTTGGTGGAGGAATGACAGCCAAAGAACAACACTTGGTCAAGGATAGTTCAAGGGGACAACCATGTGGAAAAGTTGGCCAAGGGGACCCATCTCTCTCTCCCTTCCTCTCCAAGCCATCCGGCCACCTTTCTTGCTCCCTCTCCTCTCCATTTGCGACTACTAGCAGCCAAGGAAGATAGCTAGCAAGCCGCCGGATTGCTTGGAGCCATCGCTGCCGCATGCCGTCGCCGTTTCTGCGAGCCACCGTTCGTGTGAGCAGCCCGCACGCTCGTTCGCCCCTTGCCGCACCTCAAGTCGTCCAGCTGCCCCTGCCGTGCAACAGCCCCTGGCCAAGCTCAACTAGAGTTGTCCCGACCCCATTCAACCACTATAAGCCTCCGTCAAGGCCCGGTTTAGCCTTTTCACCTTTCCCGATCAATTCCCGCCTAAATCGACCTTGTTTCCTCTCTGTTTCAGCAAGAACATACCAGAAAATTAGTGGATTTCCAGCCACCATCTAGGCCCATTTTGGAGGTGTTCCCAACTTTGAAGCCTACGCCCACTTTGAGAAGAAACATCCCCGCGACATTCCTATCGGTTTGATTTGACCCACTCATTAATCAAGTGAGTTTTGCTCACTAATCCTCACTTAGTAGGCTAATGATGCTTAGGTGTTGTTTAGATTTAATTAAGTGCAATTAAGTGAATATATCAGATTAGAGTAATTAAATGAAAGGCTTATCGATGTCTGTTATGCAAATGATTAGTGTAGTTAGCAAGGAAATATGTCTTAATATTTATTGAATGAATCTCGAAAATTTTCTGGGTCCGTTTTGGCGTCCAATTAGGCATTACGGACCTAAATTAGATTTATTGTATTTATTTAATAATTTTTTAAATTAATTAATTAAATAATTAATTATTTTCCAGAAATTAGGTTGGGATAACCAATGACCAAAATTTTATGCTAATTATTATGGTGCAGTATGTTTATTTATTTGAGCATTGATTTGTGCTAAATTGAATTAATTATGATTTTAGGATTTTATTTATAAATTATTCAATTTCAGAAATTGATTGGAAAATGACTGAGCGTGGATCTATAGCGCCAATAATATTTTGATAGGCTGTATAAATTGGAAGTGGTGAAAAAAGAAAGTTGTATTACGTGGCTCGGAGACCAAAAGTGTCGTCCTGGAGAATGCACGTGACTTGTGGATTATGTACATCACCTTTGAAAGGCACGTGGCTCGGTGATTAGTACGTCACCTTAGAGAATGCATGTGGCTCAGTGATTTGGTATATCGTCTTTAAGAATGCACGTGGCTTGGTGATTAAGTACATCGCCTTAGATAATGCATAGGGCTTGGTGATTAGACATGTTGCCATAGAAAATGCACGTGACTCAGTGACTAAGTATGTCGCCTTAGAGAATGCACATGGATCGGTGACTAAGTATGTCGCCTTAGAGAATGCACGTGACTCGGTGACTACATATATATTATCTTAGAGATTGCATAGTATGGGTTAAAATGACCAGGTAATGGTTAGAGTGATATGTAATCGACTAGGTTGATTGATCGATGATTCGATCTTATTTGATTGGGTGCTATATATGTTAGTATTTATTAAATGAACTAACTTGCAGGAATAGAACTGAGGCTAAGGTAAGTCCTTTGACTTGTGTTGTGCTTAGGCAGCCCTAGAGTGTATTGGCTTCCTAATCGAGTCTTAGGGGTAGAACTTGATGAAACGTAGTCTCATCCCGGTTGTGGGA
Source organism: Eucalyptus globulus (assembly GCA_014182545.1). Lineage (NCBI taxonomy): Eukaryota > Viridiplantae > Streptophyta > Magnoliopsida > Myrtales > Myrtaceae > Eucalyptus > Eucalyptus globulus. The sequence continues at coordinate 24,276,203 of CM024719.1, forward strand.
TAATATTTCAAGTCCTTAGATGGCAGCACCTCCACCTCCTCGTCCTCCCATGCATTTTGGTATACCTGAAGAGATCACTGAGATAGGGTACCACTTCCCGATACACCCTCACTCGGAAGGTCTAGAGTATGTTCTGATAAAATCAACCGTCTGGGTTGATGTGGGTAAAGACACTTTGAGGCCCCACGAGTATCGATCGTGGTATCGTCACTACCATGATGGGCGAAGAGAGGGTCCTATACCGGAGGGTAATGTGCCTATGTTCGTTTTAGAGGCAGCATTCGGAGAAGGGACTGTGGATCCTAAGGACGAAGCAGTGACCAATGCCAAAGACCCTAAGTTCAAGAGTGATCCCAACTCTCCCAAGCAATCAGTAGTAGACTCTAGCTGGAGCATGGAAGAAGGAGAGATTGAGCAAGAAAAGGTGTACCTAGAAGAGAACCTAGAGAAGGAACCAGAGGAGGAAGTACCCGAAGATGAGGATCCTGATGAGGAACCAGAGGGGGAGTCTGAGGAGGATCCCGAAGATGATCTGGAGTATGACTCAGATGAGGACTGAGACCTCACCCCATTTTGCAAACCCTGAGTGTGAATTGTTATGAGATAGGTCAGACTCTTGTTAATAGTATTGTAATATATACTATGAGGTTTGCTTTGTATAAAAGTGTGGTTGTGGTTTTTCAGTTGTGAAAAATATAGCTCCACTTTTCTATCTCATTATTATTTTGTCTGGGGATTTTTATTTGCTTCCGCATGTGTATTAAAATGAAAGGGTTGGTGATGCGTCCTGGAACGTCGCTATTAATTGACAAAGGTGAAGGATGGGTGTGTGCCCGAGAATCGGGGCATGACACTAGGTTATCCTTAAACATTGTCTTTTAGGTTTTAGGTTATCCTTAAACCTTGTCTTTAGGTTCTAAGTAATCCATAAACCTCTTCTTTTAGGTTCTAGGTTATCCTTAAACATTGTCATTAGGTTCTAGGTTATCCTTAAACATTGTCTTTAGGTTATAGGTTATCCTTATATCTTGTCTCATAGGTTCTAGGTTATTCATAAACTTTGTCTTTTAGGTTTTAGGTTATCCATAAATCTTGTCTTTAGGTTCTAGGTTATTCTTTAACCTTGTCTCTAGATTCTAGGTTATCCTTAAACCTTGTCTTTTAGGTTTTAGGTTATCCTTAAACCTTGTCTTTAGGTTCTAGGTTATCCATAAACCTTGTCTCTTAGGGTTTTAGGTTATCCTTAAACCTTATCTCTTAGGTTCTAGGTTATCCTTAAACCTTGTCTTTACGTTCTAAGTTATCCTCAAACCTTATCATTAGATTCTAAGTTGTCCATAAACCTTATCTCTTAGGGTTCTAGGTGATCCTTAAACGTTGTCTTTAGGTTAGTGGTTATCCATAAATCTTGTCTTTAGGTTCTAGGTTATTCTTTAACCTTGTCTCTAGATTCTAGGTTATCCTTAAACCTTGTCTTTTAGGTTTTAGGTTATCCTTAAACCTTGTCTTTAGGTTCTAGGTCATCCATAAACCTTGTCTCTTAGGGTTTTAGGTTATCCTTAAACCTTATCTCTTAGGTTCTAGGTTATCCTTAAACCTTGTCTTTACGTTCTAAGTTATCCTCAAACCTTATCATTAGATTTTAAGTTGTCCATAAACCTTATCTCTTAGGGTTCTAGGTGATCCTTAAACCTTGTCTTTAGGTTAGTGGTTATCCATAAATCTTGTCTTTAGGTTCTAGGTTATTCTTTAACCTTGTCTCTAGATTCTAGGTTATCCTTAAACCTTGTCTTTTAGGTTTTAGGTTATCCTTAAACCTTGTCTTTAGGTTCTAGGTTATCCATAAACCTTGTCTCTTAGGGTTTTAGGTTATCCTTAAACCGTATCTCTTAGGTTCTAGGTTATCCTTAAACCTTGTCTTTACGTTTTAAGTTATCCTCAAACCTTATCATTAGATTCTAAGTTGTCCATAAACCTTATCTCTTAGGGTTCTAGGTGATCCTTAAACCTTGTCTTTAGGTTAGTGGTTATCCTTAAACCATTCATTTTTCATTTAGTAATTTCATTTCCTTCATTCTATTCCACGAGAAGAGAGAGGCAAGTGAATAAACCCCTGATAACAGTTTAGATACCCCGATAATAAAAGGCAAGTATCAAGTACGTCCCAAACCAAATATCATTACTTTTGTCTTTTTATGTTTCCAAAGTAGAGTTGACTAAAAATTATAGGTATCAATTTTGTCTTTGAGTGGAACCTCTTCAAACTCTCACTCAAAGAGCGGTAGCTGTTGACACCTAATTTTTAGCTGATGCATCATTCAAAGGTAAGAAATTGAGATTTAGGTTTCTAATCGTGACAAAACCCCATCTCTTTACGAATGGCCGTTTTGAGCCCTGATCGGGATATCAAAATCAATCATTCATAACTTATTAATAGAGAATTGTTTCTCACTCATTTTCTAAAGATAAATCCAAATCTAAAATCAATGTTGGGAAATTCATACCAGAACACATCAATTTGAAGAATTATCCTCCCAATCATTAGAAAATCAAGCAATTAAGCTTCAATCAACAAAATTCAAATTGACCTATTCATGGCGATGGTTTAATTTCATGAATCTAGGTCCAATTTTAATATTAGGCTTAGATCCATTTTTTACCAAAGCTCAAGCACTTCAATTCAAGGTCAATTTGAATATGATAAGTGATCTTACGTATGGGTAGCTTATTAGATATGGCAATTGTGACACTAATTGAGTTCAATTTTAGATAATTTGCAATTTTGCCCATTAAATTGCAAAGTTTATCATTTAGCCATTTAGGCCTAATTCAAAGCACCAATGGTTTCGACTCATTTTTTTCCACAATAATCATTCAATTAGGTCAATAAAAGACCCCTAGATCACGTACATAAGGTTTGATTAGCTTAATTGTACATTAATTGGCCAATTTCTTCTTTAAAAAAATATAATTCCTTTTCAATTTAGTCCTTTAGGGGTTAAATTGCATAAAATTTTGACCCACAGGGGTCCCAAGTGGACAAAATAGTAGGAATCGGACCAAACCGGTCAAGAACCCGTCAAAATTTGACCAAATTGGACCGAACCAGTCCAGCCAGTCTAATCGGCCATCAGCGGGATCGGTCGGTTCAGGCCCTTGCCAGCCAATTCTTGGCTCCGATCACTGGTTTTGAAACCCTATCAATGCCAATTTCACTTATACACCTTCAATTTCCCAAAATTTTACAAATTGGATCTCGAATTTCGTCAAATTACAAACTAACCCACTAGATCAATGATTTTTTACTATTGGACATTTTAACGTAATTTCCTATTTTGGCTTGGTTTTTTGCAAATCAAACCCACTAGATCAATTACCCGACATCTCAAGATCATGATGAAGCCTTCGAAATGGATTTTTGACTATTGGATCGAAATTTCAACCGTTAGATCGAATCGACGGTCGAAATTGCTTACTATGAGGAGTACATATATGAAATGTCTTCCATTTTCAGCGAACAGCTTCATTTTGCACAAAAATTCTCTCTCTCCTCTCTCTCTCTCTCTCTCTCTCTCTCTAAGTCGCCGGAGCCCTCAAGCATCGAAGCTGCTGATGATCTACAGTACTAGAAGTCTTTGATCTTGCTATAGATAGAGAAGATCGGATCAGTTGTAGGATCTTCACCGGCAAGGCAAGGCAAGGCCGGTCCATTTTAGACTGGTTCTTCCTTTTTTTTCCTTGAGTCGGTGGTTTGATTGATCCCAATATGATGTGTAGTTGTTTGATCTACATTCTTGGAGTCCTGATCGTGATCTGGTGGCTTGACCCGATTGATAGCGATAGAAATTGACGAAAATCGCGACAAATGTAATGATTCAAAACTCGAATCCGATGAAGCGAGATCGAGTTAGTTGATCGAGGCTAGGATTCAAGATTAGGATTTTTATATGCTTAAGATCAATGACTATGAATGATGCAATAATTTGTTGATGATTTGAATGATGATTGTATTCTTGAGCCTAATCTGTGATTTTCGTAGGTCTATACCTAGGTCACTATTTTGGCCAAAATGAGGTCTGAAACGACCTCATTTCAGTTTGAGTTCTCTTAGGATTAGATATAGACGTATGGAGCTTCAAAATGGTAGGTCGCATGCCCCAATCGAACATTGTTTGGCCCTCAAAAAACACTCTGAAGATTATTGATTTTTGCAGTAGTTTCAGTCTTTTTCGATTCTAATTCTATTCCACCTTCTGGCTTTGTTATTTTTGTGTCGACTTTTGTGATCATTTTTTGAGTTTATTGTTTACATGTGTTTTGTTCCAAATCGTCTCTTGCATCTTCCGTAGATTTTCATAATTTTTGGATATGTTCAACTAGGTCAGATCTACTTAGATTTAAGCCTAGGTCAATCTATTCCGTATTAATCTCTAATTTTTTCCATTTTTGTACTGATTTTGGTGTTGAGTTCTAGAACAAATCTTCTTCATGAAAGTTGCTCGTATAAGTGTTGTGTATATCCTGGATTTTTTTTTCAAAATTTTTAGACATGTTTAGCTAGGTCAAAATTGCTTAAATCTGAGCATAGGACAATCTATCTTGCATTGGTCCGAAATTTATTTTTGATGAAATTGAGTCTATAAATGCACCTATTTGGTCTCAAATCCTTCATGAGAGTTGAAATACATGATACATATGTTACATTGATACATGCTTTGCAAGGTTTTTACATTGGCAAAGCGAGTCAATTGCATGCATTAGAGTAAAAGGTACTGCCTATGAAGCATGGACATGTTGTCCATGCTTCAATGTCATCTCCGACACGTGTCAGAGCATGTCGGACATGTCGACACGCTTGGACACGGTCGGATACGTGGTCAACGCGTGTCGGAATTTCGGACACGCAGTCAACTTTTGCTCGACACGTTTGGACTCGCGTGTTCGGAAGACGATGGAGGGTGGAGGCGAGGGCGAGGGAGCAGAGATGAGGCCGTGAGCGACAGTGAGCCTACGATGGCGAGTAGAACTAGTCCTTCACCACTTCTTCCGGCTTCTGCTTCTTCAGCTCATCTTCCGGGTGGCGATGCTTCTCCTTCTCGATCACTGTGGTGGTGGTGGTGCTGGTGGTGTTGTGGCATTCCTTCTTCTTGCTTCACCCCCGAACTTGCAGCCCGGCCGAATTAGAGAGAGAAAGTAGTGAGAGAAAGCGTATAAGTGCTTGTGTCATGTGTGGGTCTTTGTCTGTGTCCTTGTGGACGTCAAAACTCCCTTCAATCGGAGGAGAAGAAGAAGAGGAGAGGAAGGAGGGTCATGCAGCGAGGAGGAGGAGAAGAAGAGGGCGCGCTAGGGTTTTGAGAATGGAAGTAAAAGAATATAAATAAATAAAAAAGGGACTTGCGTGTCGGAAGGAAGGGGGAGTGATGGGAGGGAGGGGGATGTGACCGGCTGATGGCCTGTCGGGGAAAGAAAAGTGCAAAAAGATTTGGGGCTGGGGGAAAGATACGAGGGAGGAGTTTTTGGGAAGCACCCCTTGGGGACTTTTTATTTTCGATTTTTTGTGGGGGATAAAATTAAAAAATAATTTTGAAAAATAAAAGTACTGAATGTTGAATGATTAGTGCAAATTCATTTTAGGTTCTTTTTTTGAAATTATTTATTTATTTATAAATTTGAATCAAATTAATTAAAAAATATTTATTTAATATAAAACGTGTCTCAGTGTGTTGGAAACTTCTATTTTTGAGAAATGACGTGTCGATGTGTCGTGTCGTGTCGCGTCGCGTGTCCGTGTCGTGTGTCTGTGCAACCTAGGGTACTACATCAACATGTGCTGGACATATAGTTTGCTGATTTGGTCATTTTTTCACGACTCATATGATCTTAATTGAGTTTCAAACTCTTAACGAGAAATCTTCATCATCACATGCTCTGTATGTGAGATTTTTGATAGGATTTATACATATCTTCGCATCCAATCCTAAGTCCTATGTAATTTCTTCATGCTGTTTGTGCAATCTTTAAGTGATTTTAAGGTTTACAAATGAATACTTATGTTTTCTTAGTTACTGATACACACATTTTTAGAGATCTTGATTTTAGGATACCAAACTGACCTAGTTTGGACTCAAGCTCTTCTAGGAAGACGTAAGACACACTTAGAAGTTTCTAATGCCATTGATTTCATGTCAATCGCTCATCGTTTGAACCATTTTCCATTTTTTTTCAAAGCTAGATCACAATCTGGACAGTGGATCAAATTTAGACCCCTGTTTTAACCCCTGTTTGGACAGACCTTTGATATTTTTGTTTCATTTTTTTCTATTTGGAATATGAACTTGGCCTCTTAATGAAACTTGCCTATCATAATGTTAGCTATGTTGTATGTAAATTCGATGATTTTTAAACATGTTTTGATAGGACAAATCCTCGTGACATTAGCTGAATGTTCTGTTGTTTTGACAAATTTCTAATATGCTGTTACTTGTTGTCTGATTTTTGTAAATTCATGCGTAGATCGTTCAAGAAAACTTTCTTCATGAAAGTTGTTCATTATCATGTCATACAGATTAGGAAATTTTTCAATAGTTTGATTGTCAATGGGTATTACTCAATTTTTCCGTCCTTACGCGTTTGTTCTAAATTTCCCTGATATAAACATGATTGTGATGTTTAGTTATACTTTTTAGGCTAGTTTGTGCATGAAATTAGGTCACGCCATCTTAATGGAAGCTGTTCTAAATGCTTTGATCTTCATTGTTAAACAATCGGCCTTTTCAAATTGCATCTTTCAAAAAAATACTTTGGTACATGTGATATTTCTCAAAAACAATTTCTAAAAAAGTTCTTCTTCAAAACTCGATTTGGCTTAAGGAAAAATCGTGATTTGGACCATATTCAAAATGCCTACAACGCTTGTGAGTGTATTTATGCGAGCCCCAGGCTAGCCTTGGCAATTGGATGTGTTTCATAGCCTAGATATTCCTTAATCCTAAATATTTTCAAATATTTTTAAAATCTTGATTTGACATTGTGAAAGTCATGGTTTGAATTGTATTCAAAATGCCTATGATGCTTGTGAGTGCATTTATGCGAGCCCCGAGCTAGCCTGGACAATCGAATGACTTTCATAACTGAGACATTACTTTGTCTCAAAACTTTTCATGAATGATTTCAAAATATGTTTTTTGAAATATCACATGTACCCCTCATACATATAATCCCATCATACACTAGAAATTGCCTGTGTTTGTGATTGGTGCATGCCCTTGGTAATAAGTGCCCTGCCAACGGTTCACTTTATTGCTTGATTAGTTGAGAAATAAGGTTCAAAAGACTTGCATGCATGTTTAAATTTCCACAATGCCCTTTTCTAGTAAGAAAAGATATTGGCATCAGTCGGTTCCTTGTCTTCATCCCATAGAGAAAGACTAATGCACAACATTTGGCGGCTCTTTTTGATGGGCACGCACGGAATTGAGAAAAGTTTGTGTTTAGGTAGCTATGGAATTGCTCCCGCAAGGCCCCTTACTCTTTCAAATAGGGTTAGACATATTCTTTTTTCAGCTTCGACATGAGGGATAGAAAAAAAATGGGTCCGGATCTCCTGCGGGAATGATTTGGAAGATCCAAAACCAAAAATAATGGTATTTGCTAGCAACAATATAATGGAGGCAATCAATCAATATAGATGTGTGACTTTTAGATGAATGGTAGAGTCAATACATTATATTGAGGGACAACCCTAAGATCACATAGATCGCTTGATTAGGAGACTTATAAGCATTATTGGTCATACGAAAATAGATTTGGTCAATAATTGCTATAAGTCATAAAAAAAAAAATTGGATTGGGTAGGTGTCTTAGTGGGACCCTCACATGAAAGACAAAAACCAACCTCGAGGCCCCAAAATTTGACTTTCATATTGAACTTTCTTTAATTGATTGATCCTGATATGATGTCGTGTTTTTGATTGTTTTGATGTGTATGTTTGTTTTTTCCCATTGTATGCACTTAGTTATAAGTTTCTTAGATTAGGTTTATATTAGGACCCTGAAGATAGAGAAAGTGTGAAGACAGTATAGGTTGATGTCCATTCCGATCATTATCATGTACTATTCATTTCCCCGACATATGTCTCGGATTCCATTTATTGTATAAAGCCCGACAAGTTGTGGATTTTCTCTCTTTTTCTCATCTTTTTCAATTATGTTTCTCTTTTACATTTTCTATAATTGCATGGTAGATTTACTACTTTCCTTGATTGTTTACTTATTGTATCGTAATTTCAATTCCATTGATTACTTTCTTTTCTTGTTTTTCTAGAAATAGAATATAATGAAAATGACCAACCACGCATGATCACTTAATTTAGGATTCATGATCTCGAAAATGTAAAAAGAAACGCATGTACATGTTAGGAAAACACAACATACTGTTTAAGTACGAAAGGGCACTAATAGAGATATTAGCGTAACCCAAATCCTCGAATCTAGATATTTGGTTGCATAGAAATCGATACAAACTTTCGACCATCGATTGGGTTTTCTAATCGACCCCTAAAATGAGACTAGTGGCGACTCTGTCTTATTTTTAGAGTATAATAAACAACTAGACTGTACAAATAAACCTATCACACGGGATACAAGTTTCGATGAAACTCACTATAATTTAGCATACTAGATATGGGAGTACCCTGAAATATGAAGTGACGTCATCCTTATGGGCGAAGCGCATTGTCGAGAGGGCTACCGTGGTAAAGGTACCCTTAAATTCGATATCCACACCCGACTCCTTTTAAGGTATGTTGCTCGTGTGAGTATGGACTGCTACACTTCGCTATCACGCTGGATACATGCTTAAGAGAGCTCACAATCTCGTGGAGGGAACTCACGAGAGGCTTGATCCAAAAGGCGAGATGATGACGTCCTTTTGGAACTCAAGCTGTGAGAGAACTCTCGTGATCAAGTACCCCTAAACCTGACCTTTCTCTCTTTTTTCTCTCCTCGTGATGATGAGGAATTCGAGGGTGGCGAGATCGGGTTGCAACAGCTTGAACAATCTCTACTATGAAAATGCATATTGCTTTGAATGGAACACTCAAATGTCGTTGTGTCTTTGAAAACTTAGCTGGGGATTCTTTTCACTTTTCAAATATATAGAAGCTGAAATTTTCATATGATTGCCAAATATGTCGTTAAGAACGATAATTGGTTTTTTCTTGCATCACACAAACAGATGCATAAAATAGTTTATGCTCTTCTGCAATATGTGTATTAACCCAAGACCAAACCCCTTCGAAGTTCGAGCAGAGAATTAGCCCCCATAAAATTCGGTACAAAGAAAAGACCAACCAAAACAATCCTCAACACAATCAACAGAACTACAAAAATGCTAACCCAAAAGCCGGTGGCATTGTATATTTATGGTCAAGCATCGTGACCAGTCAGTATGTTAGAGAGAGAGAGAGAGAGAGAGAGAGAGAGAGAGAGAGAACCTGCAGCAGCGGCGGCAACCTCATCTCGTTTGGAGTCTCTAACGTTGAGGACGAGCCTAGTCTTGTAGGAAGGGTTCGAACTATAAAAATCAGACAGAGACATGTTAATGCAGGTCAATCCCATCTGACCCACCTGCGTCTCCAAATCAAGGATCACCCCAACGTTCACGGCGATCGTTGTTGGATTGCTGTTGTTGCTGCCCTGCGCCACTGCTGGGTGAGTGCCATCGCTCAAGGTGACAACAATCGGGAAAAGGGAGAGAGCCAAAAATAGGAGCTTTTCAGCATCGAACGAGATTCTTGGAGGAATCATTGAAAAGGGTTTTGCGAAAAGGCAAATGTCTGTGTGTGTGAAAGGGAGAAAAGAAGAGGGAAGGGGGGGGGGTGTGTTTGTGGGGGGTGGGTGGTTGGACGATATTATAATGACTACGATGTATTTAGAGTGGAGAAGAGCTTTGAAAAGAGCTTTGAAAAAGTAAGACAAAGCATGGAAAGCTTCTATTCAAGAATTGCTGGGCATGGACGTGACCTCCAGCAGTACTAATAGTTCATGATTTTTTCTAACTTCTTTCATACTCCTATTGTCTTTCGTAGAAAATTCATATAGCCTTGTCTATTATTCAGTAAGCCCAAACATCTATCTCCTTCCTCTATTATGTGGAGAAGTCCAGATAGCTCTGTTTGAAAGGTTTCCATAGTTGGTTCCGGTCATGCTAAAATTAGGATAATTTGTTTCCTCCACATTATTGATTTTCTAGTCTCCTTTCTCTTAATACTTTTTCTATCTCACCTCTACCAACGACCACCAACCTTCCATTCGAAGTTTTATACCACATTGGCTTGCCCATTTGGCATACTAAGAAATAATAAAGTAACTAGAGCTATATCTTATTTTATTTTATTTTTATTTTGTTTGTTCTACTCTACTTCTATTTTAACTCCCATTCTCAAATTTTTGTCCTACTTCCTTGCCCCACCTTGATACAAATCGTCCCCGCCTCAACCCTCCTGAAAAAGTGGGGATTCAAACTGCCTACATCTCCCTTCCTATATGGAAAGGGTGGCCACTAAAGCAAACCCTAGTGGTTAAATAAAATTATATCATATGTAGGATTTTGTTCCGATCAACCATAAAACAATGGACACATGTCGGTTGCACATATCCTAGTTAAGTTTCACGTCATTACGCAAGTCATTCACTCAAGTTCAATTTGAATTCCATGTGATCATGCACATCACTTGAACATGTCATGGTTCTCGGAGGAATCATTGAAAATGGTTTTGCGAAAAGGCAAATGTGTGTGTGATAGAGAGAAAAGAAGAGAAAGGAAGAGGGGGGTTGGGGTTGGGGGATATTATGAGACTACGACGGTGGTTGGGGGATATTTGGGGGATATTATAATGACTACGACGGTGGTTGGGGGATATTATGAGACTACGACGGTGGTTGGGGGATATTATGATGACTACGACGTATTTATATTGAAGAAGAGCTTTTAAAAAGTAAGATAAAGCATGGAAAGCTTTTATTCAAGGATTGCTGGCCATGGACGTAACCTCCAGGAGTCCTAATAGTTCATGGTTTTTTCTAACTTCTTTTATACTACTATTGTCTTTCGTAGAAAGTTTATATAGCCTTGTCTATTCTTCAGTAAGCCCAAACATGTATCTCCTCCTTCTATAATGCAAAGAAGTCCAGCTAGCTATGTTTGAAAGGTTTTCATAGTTGGTTTCGGTCATGCTAAAATTAGGATAATTTGTTTCCTCCATATTATTGATTTTCTAGTCTCCTTTCTCTTAATACTTTTTCTATTCACCTCTACCAAACAACCAACAACCTTCTATTCAAAGCTTTTTACCACATTGGCTTGCCCATTTGGCATACTAAAAAATAATAAAGTAACTGAAGTTATATATATAAAAATATATTGGTCGGTTATACTCTACTTCTACTATAACTCTTATTCTCAAATTTTTGTTCTACCTCCTTGCAAAATATGGGAGTCAAAATCTACACTTAATACTAAATTATCCCCAATCCAACTCTCCTGAGAATGTAAGAATTCGAACCCCCTACATTCGTCTTCCTATGTGGAAATGGTGGTCATTGGGGTAAACCCTAGTAGTTAATTGGATCATAAGTAGGATTTTGTTCCAATCAACCATAAAGCAATGGACACAAGTCGGTCGCACATATTCTAATTAAGTTTCACATCATTACACAACTCATTCACTCAAGTTGCATTTGAATTCCATATGATCATGCATGTCACTTGAAAATGTTATAGTTCAATTTTTTGTGTCATAATGCATGTCATTAGCACATGTAATAATTTGACTTAAAATGTCATCATGCATGGATTCGCTCAAAGCCGTATTTGATTTGTACATCATTCACACTTGTGCTCATGTTCTATTCGAATTCTATGTCATTGCACATGTCATTCGCTCATGTTGCATTATAACTTTGCACCCTTCCACAGTCATTCATACTTTCTTATTCGATCTCTAATTTACCCTAGATGCCAGTTGGGTTCCACATCATAGTACATGTTGTACTCGATAATCCCACGTGTCATTTACACATGTCATACACACTTGTTCTATTCAATTGCCACATATGATTAGCATATGTATTATTCAAATACCATGTGTCATGCATAGCATATTTAAAATTGATGGGGAGAGAAATTGTCAGGACAAAAGACAAAAATACCGAATCAGACAAAGACATTGCGGATTGATTTATCTACTTCTTTGGACTATATACTAGGTGTCTTCTATGTCAATTTGATATTATGATCATCCATAAAGTCTTTTGTTAAGGATAGAGATAATTTGCCTTTTTCAACAAATTATGCTCTCAACAGGACTTCCAAACTTCGTGAAATTCTCCTAAAATCAAAATGAATATGCTTATATGCTAATTACATGCTTTTGAAACTCTAAATCATCGTTGTCTATGAAGAATAAAGTTCTAAAAATTTACTCTCGATTTTCTGCACAGTTTTTCATGCTAGTTAATTGAATTGACCTCTCAGACCCAAAAAAAAAAAAATTTACTGGATCAAAGAAATAAGTTATAATTTGATTTATCTTCATTGGAGTATATACAAGATGAATGTACTCAGTCCTCAATTGAGCGTGGAATTGAAAGGCAATGCCCTATTAAAAACATTGGAATTCTACAGAATGGTGGTCCTGATCTTGATCAGCTGCCGATATCTACAGCAAGTTGAATCTTTCCAAGTTTAGAAGCATATACAAGTCAAGCAATGTCATATTGGCAGTGCATGCCTGCTAGAGATTACCGTGAAATTTCCAAGATTAGTTGAATATACTAATTACAAGCAATGAAAATTTCAGTGGGAATTATTTTTACTATATATCCAAACGCCATGGGCTTTTAATGCTTGCATTTTACCTAGAGGGTCATATCAAATAGGAATCAGACCTTGTTCTCTATCTCTTTCATACGCAAACCCTAGGAAAGAGCACGATCGTAAAGAAAAGTCGATATGTATTGTTAGTCACGAGATTAGAAAATGACATTTTTGATTAATAAATACAATATTCTCTCCAACTCGCAAGTTTGACCACATGGGAAAACTAATATTAAATGTCTTTCCAGTGTTCATTTCAATAAGACAAGTCAAGGAGATAGTGGCACATTGGAGGCTTCTTATTGTCCTATTTGTCGTCTTTTCTTCCTTTTCTTTGATTAGTCGTCTCCAGCCAAAAAGAAATAACCATTTTAACCAGCGATATAAGATTGTTAAGTGACAATTTGCTTATGAGACAGTTATAGAATTTCTCAATTCATTAAGTTTGTTACATTACTAATTATGTATTTGAACCGAGTTTGCGTCCTATACTGAAGCAACAAAACCGGTTAATAACACTAATCTAAAAATTACTAAATTCACAAACATGGTTTGCGACTCGCAAACATAAAAACTTGCACAATAACAGAATAGATTATCTCACTTAATTAGTTCATAAAAGGAGGAAAACAAAATTACAAAAGACCTTGATCTCTATTTATATCTAACAAAACCCAAATGAAATGCTAACTTTGAGATAGGAAACAAATAACTAATAAGAAAACTCTAACCTACTAATGAAAACTAATAAAATGGAAACAAATCACCTAATATCCTTACACAAAATCTAAAATAAATTAAGATAAGGCAATAAAAAGAATCATAGTCTTTAAAAGTATTAACCCTGCATCTTTATAATATTTTATGATCGAATTTATCAATTCCATCATCAGAAAATTTCAAAGCATTTTTCTCGAGAAATTCTTTCTCAAGCTCAAAATCCTCTAGCTTTTAAAAAGGAAATTCGAAAGTTTCAGCTTTTTAATCAATTTGTTGGCTACCCTATCTCTGAGGCTCACAAGTAATTTCTCGATGATTGACATGAGGAATACTCTGAGATGGCTGTCGTTCATCTTTTTTAATTGTTCAAACGTGGTCTTTAGCCATATTGCACCATTTCGAACATAATAATGAAGTCTCTAGACCAAACCGCTTTAATAATAATTGCATTTTCGACCATGTCGCATTGCATTCTCTAGCTCTGTCAATCCTCCTTCAAATCTTTCCCATCATCATAATACTGTCTCTTAGAATTTACACTTCACTAGCTTTACCTTTCTATGCTCCAGGATGTCCATACAATATAAAACATTATCTATCTCTTCAGGCCAATCCATAATTCCTCAACAGAACCTTCAAAATAATCGACTTTTCCTTTGCACTCGAATTCATCAGGCCCTTTACACCTCATACAAATTTGATTTTCATTATAAACTCTGCCCCACCAACAATCCTGTCATAGTCTTCAGGACCTTTATAGCAATCACAGACATCGTAGCCATTGCGGTCCCCACAACCTCCACAAACTTAGTAGTGGTCGTAATCACCATGAAAAATTCTCCTACCCCATTCAAATAGAGTTTAATAGGGTAGACTGGACAGCAATTGTTTCGAACCTCCAAAAAGCCATGCACAAGTTCCTTGTCCCCTAATCATCGTCAAGCAAGACAATTGCTTGAACATGGCTCTCCAGCAGTCTTGCTGACTCTAATACCGACGGACGCAATAAATTTATAGTTTGTTGCGATAAAGCTAGCGATCGAACAATAATATAGACAGAAGAAAAAAATAAATCGGATACCAAATTTATGTAATTCAGTCGTAAAGACCTACATCCACGGGGAGAGTAGCAGCGAATTTCACTATAGATCAAGCGATACAATGAGATTACACATTCAAGTCACTCAAACACTCTCTCTGTGTTTCCCAAGCCCCAATTACACCCAAACCCAACTCACGGCACAAAATTACTGCGCATTTAAGCTCGAAACAAAAACGCTCTATGGCTTTGTGTTCTTAATCAAAGCTTCACATGGGCGGCTTATGAATCCTCGCAGCTCCGTAGGGTTTCTTCATTCTCTCGTACGAGTGCAGCAATTGCCCGAAAGAAAACCTCTTTCGCAACTCCCTTCTGCGACTTTTTTCGGCAATTCAATGCGCACATGAAAAGAACGATTTTGTTCTTCTATATATGTGCCAAGGTCAAAGGCCCACTACGTCAAGGGTCCTCTCCGTTTTGCTTCTTACGCATACGGACTCTTCTTTCCTTCTACGTGCACAAGCTTCGACGAATTCGCAGCAACTTCACGCCAAGGAGAAAATTCCTAAATCAATATTACAAGTGTGCCCAGAGTCAACAACTTTGACTCTAGGCCCACGTTCTGATTCCCTTTTACAATAAGAATTCGTAACTGCAGGGAAGATGAGAAAAACTTCATTTTCCTGTTATTTCCTCCTTTTGTAATTACTTCGTGAGTCCATCGAATTTCACATTTTAGCAAACGCTTAAACTCGAGTCATAATTTAACAATCTCCACCTTGGCTCAACGTTGAGCCAAATTACAATCGCTTTGCAAAAAATTCAAATTTTGCTGCTACTTTCCCATAGCCCCCCGATGGGCTCAACCGCCACAGATATTATTCAAGTCCAAGCCTTGCTTGAACTTCGCCATAATAGAGGACCTCATCAGAATACAAATTCCACATGCACATTTAATTGCTCCACAAGGATTTTCCAACGCAACCTCCTTAACCGCAGATAAAGTAAAACCATTATTGCATCCATATCTATCAGGAGATCGAATACGTACCTTGTTAATTTCAGCAGTTACAGCAACCGTTAGCTCTATAAGCTCCACCTCGCTACAAACACAATCTGTGTCGATTACTTTGCTAGTACTCATACTCGCTACCTCAGGAGTTTCTAGTCACAACTCCACCTCAAGCTGAACACCGTCCAGATCTGTATTAACACTGCCACAAACACTCCTAACCAGAAGTATCAGAGACTTGTCAATGGTAACTTCTCTGCTGTCAACATGTGAATTTAAATCTGGGCACCATAACCGATCTCCCCGCTCACCATGTGCATAGCAATGGAATATGCATCTTACCCTCCCATCAAGCTTACCATCACTCACTCGAAAATAACACGGGCAACCAAACATTCTAATAATAGAATAACCAGCAATGTTACCTGACCACACTTCTTCAGGAGTCCACCATTCAATAGTAGTTGATGATAATCTATTCACTAGGTAGCTTATCGTACTTAGCACATCGGCTAGGATTCTCCTAGCAATACCAGCATTAGAGATAATTTTTCGGGCCGTCTTTAGTAATGTTCTTCTCGTCAATTCTGCAAATTGTTGTGATTTACTGGTACTAGTGCAATGTTTCACTATGCCATCTTTCATGCAGAATTTATTTACCAGCTTTGAGCAGAACTCCATGCTATTATCAGTCCGCACATGCTTGATCGACTTACCAGTCTCCGTCTCGATCAAAGCTCTTGACTGCGAGATCCCGACACCAGCATGAAACTTGTGCCTTGGCACAAACACCCAGGTCTTCCTCGAGTAGTCAAAAGACTCTCGAACAGATGCATCCGACGTCTCCGGCACGAAATCTGTCATTGTCTCACCTTGAAGTTTATACAGGCCTCTGTGCTTCATTTCTTTCATTATCACCAAGGCACCTTGAACAACCTTCAGAACTCCACCTTTTGAAGAATACCCGCAACCAGCTGAATCTATGGCACCCAAGGAAATTAAGTTATTTTTCAACTCTGGAACATGCCTTACTCCAGTCAATGTCCTCACAATACCATCATGCATTCTGATTTTAACATCACCAACACCCATAACATCGCACTCAACATTGTTCCCTAATTGGACTTTATCACTACCCGTGCACTGATAAGTGATAAACCAGTTTCTATTTGGTGTGACATGAAAAGAACAACCAGAATCCATAATCCATCCATCAAATGATTAATAATTAGTGACAAACAAGACATAATTGGCATTATCTGCTACAGCTGCAACATTATTTGCAGAATCAACTATAATTCCCTTACTCTTCTTATTCTTCAACTTAAGGCAATCCCTTTTAAGATGCCCCCTCTTGCCATAGCTCCCACAGACAACATTAGCAGTCCTAGATTGACTACGTCTATTCATATTAGTACTACTGTTACCCACACGTGTTCTAGATCTTCCTCTATTTTCACCTACTAGAGCAGTAGATACAAGTTCGCCAGATTCTCTTCTACGAATGTCCTCACTCAGAATCAAATCTCGAACCCCATCAAACGTCAAACTTGTTGACCCACAGGAACTGCTAACATCAGTAACGGTAGTATTCCAACTATTAGACAATGAGGATAATAGAACAAATCACGTACCTCATCTTCAAAATAAATTGACTAACAATCACTTTGAATTTATTGATATGATTTGCAACTAACGCACCTTCGTTCGTCTTCAAATTAAACAGATGTCGCATCAAACAGACCTTATTGATCGCAGAGGGCTTCTCATACATATCCGATAGGGCTTGCATCAAATCAACAATGGTCTTCTCCTTCAGGATGTTAGACACAACATTACGAGCTAACGTCAGCCGAATAACACCCATAGCCCATCTATCCAGCAAATCCCAATCAGCTTGCTTCATCGTTTCTAGTTTCTCCCCAGATAAGGGCAAGTGCAGTTTCATTTGGTAAATATAATCTTCAATCTGTATCTTCCATAAACTAAAATCATTCCCATCAAATCTGTCGATTCTCACTTTTACTTATTATGTCGCCATCGATTCACTTCAACTCAGCCAAACCTAGCTTTGATACCACTTGTTGCGATAAAGTGAGCGATCGAATAATAATATAGATAGAATAAGAAAATAAATCGGACACCAAATTTACGTGGTTTAGTCATAAAGACCTACATCCACGGGGAGAGTAGCAACGAATTTCACTATAGATCAAGCGATACAAGGAGATTACACACTCAAGTCACTCAAACACTCTCTCGGTATTTCCCAAGCCCCAATTACACCCAAACCCAACTCACGGCACAAAATTACCGTGCGTTCAAGCTCGAAACAAAAACGCTCTATGGCTTTGCGTTCTTAATCAAAGCTTCACACGGGCGGCTTATGAATCCTCACGGCTCCGTAAGATTTCTTCCTTCTCTCGTACGAGTGTAGCAACTGCCCGAAAGAAAACCTCTTTTGCGGCTCCCTTCTACGACTTTTTTCGGCAATTCAATGCGCACACAAAAAGAACGATTTTTCTCTTATATATATGTGCCATGGTCAAGGGCCCACCACGTCAAGGGTCCACTCGGTTTTGCTTCTTACGCATACGGACTCTTCTTTCCTTCTACGTACACAGGCTTCGACGAATTCGCAGCAACTTCATGCCAAAGAGAAAATTCCTAAATCAATATTATAAGTGTGCCCAGAGTCAACAACTTTGACTCTTGGCCCACGTTCTGATTCGCTTTTCACAATAAGAATTCATAACTGCAGGGAAGATGAGAAAACTTCATTTTCCTTTTATTTCCTCCTTTTGTAATTCCTTCGTGAGTCCATCGAATTTCGCATTTTAGCAAACGCTCAAACTCGAGTCATAATTTAACATAGTTAAACATGGAATCTAACAATCGGCAAACATGCACTTAGTTGCATGCACTCACCGGTCCAACTATAGAGAGATATTCTCTTTTTCTGTATTCTATCAAATATGATGAAATATGTCTAATTCACGACCTTGAAATCCCAAATATAAGCTTAAGCAGTAAAGAACTCGGAAAAAAAAGAGAGCCTAAAATAATGTGCAGATATGGCACAAAATAGAACAGTGCTCTGAGACATGCCTACATCATTAATTTTGAGGGCCGAAACGATTGCAAAATGTGTACTTAATTTGATACAGGTACAGTGCTCAGAACAAGTTTTTTCAGATTGGGATTATGGGACTCGTAACTCTTTCTAGATCAAAAGTTATGATTGTTTTCTCACACACATTATGCAGATTGTTGTCCTGAACCCGTTTGCCGAACGATTCAAAAAGCCATTGGCAGCCGTATTTGCACTAATTTTGTTAGTTTTGTTTCTAAATTATTGCACTGGGAAAAAGATCTCTTTTACCTTCCTTCCCCACTTTCCAACCCCACTGATGATTTCGTCCAATGAGACTTGCTGAAAGTATAGTTAGTGTAAGAATTACTGTGGTCCATATTATGTGATTTATTATATGGTTTAATAAATCATTGAAATGCTATAAATAATTATTGGTTACGAGAAGGTACTGCTCTAATAAAACAAAATGGTATATCGCTTTGATGGAAGGCACATTTTCAATGAACGTATAAATAGAGTCCGGTCCTCTCTCCACCCACAACGAACAACAGTAACAAAAAGAACGTATTCTCTCTTCCATCAATTGAATACATTAAGGTTTAGTGGGTTAAGGGAGAGAAATCGGATTTCTTCATTTGGTTCGAGATCATTCGATTTTCTACAACGATCTTCATCAAGCATAGCGCTATGGATAAAGGTATGTCTTCATCTAATTCTAAAAATCATGAAGATAAAAAAATCATTGTTTTTTATGAATTTCCGCATCAAAGTATTATATGAATTGACTAACAGTTGGTATCAGAGCATCTGGTTTATGATCTCATGATTTTTCCGTTTAAAGAAATATTATGATTTATGCATGATGATTTGTTGAATGATCATGTTCGTAGCATCTGTTGTTGTTGAAATGTTTCGGATGATTATGGATAAAGAAAATCCGAATGATGGAACGTTCTTCATGGACGAAAATCGAGAAGAAAAGTTACTATGCACGAGTGGAAAAGGACGAAAATGAAAAGAATTCGAAATTTTAAGGGCAAGATAGAAACTCTTCGATTCCGGGCAAAATCCGGCGACCCACCGCTTGATTTCAGACTCACACCATCGCACTGCCATGAGGAACATTAGCCATGAGTTTTTCCGGTATATTGGTGTTCGCCGGAGGCTAATCGAGCGGCGGAAGCCATGGTGGTGGAGTTTTTGTGTTCTTAAAATTTTGGTTTGATTTGGGGCCAATTTCTTAGTCATTTTCGCCGAAAATTAAACCCATGTGGTCGTGCCCGCATACTCCAGAAAACCCATTATTTTATTTGTGTCTGGGATGGGTTGCCGGAGAAGAAACGGCCGGCGAAACTGCGGCGGAACGGCGAAAAACGGCGAAGAATCGCGTCTATGCGCGAGGAAGAAGGCGCGTGGGCTCCACGCGCGCGCTGCGGTTGCAGGCGCGTGGAACCCACGTGCCACGCGCCTTCACGCACGACGCCAAGCGCTGCGCGCGTGGGATCCACGCGCGCGGGGCTTCTCGCGCGGTTTCAGGCGTGTGCAATGCACACGCCCGCGCATTGGACGCGCACGTGCAAGGCACGCGCCCGACGCCCCTGCGAGGCCTTATTTACGTTTTTGCCCCTATGCCATTTCTAAAATTCCAATTTTGTCCTTCTTGCAATTTATTTATTGTTATGCCCCTGTTTAATTGATAATTACAATTCTGCCATTGCTGATTATTTACCATTTTGCCCATGGATATTAAATTTATGATTCTGCCCTTATGAAATTATGATTTTACGATTTTGCCCTTATGCTTTGATTAAGTTTTGTCCTTGTGTGCAAATTTGGTAAATATTTGTATTTTACAATGTTAAAAATTCATATTATGAAAGGTTTGTTAGTCACCAAAGTGGCCGAACTTTGAAGTCTTTTGAATTTTTGATATTGTAAATTATTTTATTCAATGACCCATGATTAATTGATGCTATATATGAAATTGATATGTTTTATATCATTATTGGAGTTATGGGCATATTGAAGTTCATTTATTATAAGAACTTAGGATTAACCCAAAGGTTAATTATTTTCTTATAATTCATGAACATGATGGTTGATAATTAATATGATTTGTTATATTTGTTTGTATATCCAAAGATAAAAATAAATTTAAATAAGATATATTTACAATTATCACATAAAAAGTTATTAGCATCATTATGGTTTATATATATTTGTATATCATAGGATCGCCCAAAGGAGAACTATGATGTGCATGTGTAGTTTAGTTTGAATCTGATTATGTGATATTCTCAAAGCATTAATGTATGAGTATTTTCTTACACATTTGCAGTATCTGTACCTGTTTCACTCCATTCGCATGCCTCATCTGTTCCCTTATTCAATGGGGTAAATTTTCCTAATTGGAGTGAACAAGTCCGGTTTCACTTAGGTGTCCCTGGATCTTGATTTAGCACTTCAAGCCGAGAAACCGGTTGCTATTACTGATGAAAGTAGCAATGATGAAAAGTCTTTTCATAAAGCTTGGGAAAGATCGAAGCATCGAGCTTAATGTTCATGCGAATGACAGTTGCAAACAACTTAAAGACTTCTCTTCCCAAGACTAACAATGCTAAGGAATTTATGAAATTCGTGGAAGAGCGTTCTCAAAGCTGGCGATAAGTCACTTGTCGGGTACACTTGATTAGCACACTCGACCACCATGAAATATGATGGTTCGCGTACCATGCATGAGCATATACTTGAGATGACGAATTTAGAAGCAAAATTAAGGACTTTGGGAATGAATGTGGATGAGTACTTTTTAGTACAATTTATATTTAATTCCTTGCCTCATGAGCAATATGGGCCATTTCAAATAAATTACAACACTATAAAGGATAAATGGAATGTAAACGAATTGGCCAGTATGCTAGTTCAAGAGGAAACAAGGATAAAGAATCAAAAGGCTCATTCTGTTCATCTCTCAAGTCATCAAGAAGTTCGAAATAATTTTAAGAGAAAATGTGGAAGGAGCAAGAAGAAAGGACTACACATCCTGAATGACTCTTCAAAGGCTTCTCAAATCCACAAGAAGGAACGCAATCTTATTAAGTGTCATTTTTGCAACAAAATTGGATACTTGAAGAAAGATTGTCTAAAATGTAAGGCTTGGTTCGAAAAGAAAGGTAAGCCTTGTGCTTTAGTATGTTTTGAATCAAACTTTACTGAAGTTCCTTATAATACTTGGTGGATTGATTCTGGTGCCACCACTCATGTGTCAAATACGATGCAGGGATTTCTTATGATCCAAACTATAAAGTCAAATGAAAGTTATGTGATTACAGGGAACAGAAACAAAGCTCCAGTTGAAGGCATTGGCACTTATCATTTGATCTTAGATACTGGGCATTATTTGGATTTGTTTCGAACCCTTTATGTACCTAAATTTTCTCGCAATTTAGTTTCTTTGCCAAGACTTGATGTGGCGGGATTTTATTGTAAGTTTGGATCTGAATCTTTCAGTCTATTTAAGAGTGATACTCTTATTGAACCGGAACTTTATGTGATGGTCTCTACAAATTTAGACTTGATAATACTTTTGTTGAGACATTAATGACCTTGCATCATAATGTTGGCACTAAACGAAGTTTGGTAAATGAAAATTCTGCTTACTTGTGGCATAAACGTTTGGGTCATATATCCAAAGAAAGAATGCAAAGATTAGTGAAGAATGAAATTCTTCCAAATTTGGATTTTACTGACCTTGGAGTGTGTATTGATTGTATTAAAGGTAAACAAACAAAACACACTAAGAAAGGTGCCACAAGAAGCACAGAGCTTCTTGAAATTATACATACTGACATATGTGGTCCTTTCGATGTTCCATCTTTTGGTAAGGAAAGCTATTTCATAACCTTTATTGATGATTTTTCACGTTATGGTTACATTTATCTATTGCGTGATAAGTCTCAATCAGTGAATGCACTTGAAGTGTATATTAAAGAGGTTGAGAGGCAATTAGATAGAAAGGTGAAAATAGTAAGATCGGATAGAGGCGGTGAATATTATGGAAAGTATGATGAATCGGGACAATGTCCAGGTCCATTTGCTAAATTCCTTGAAAGACATGGCATTTGTGCTCAATACACAATGCTAGATACACCACAACAAAATGGTGTAGCAGAAAGGCGTAACCGTACTTTAATGGAAATGGTTAGGAGTATGATGAGTCATTCATCTTTACCCTTGTCTTTGTTGATGTATGCTTTAAAGACTTCTATGTACTTATTAAATAGGGTTCCTAGTAAGGCAGTTCCAAAGACTCCATTTGAATTTGTGGACGGGGAAGGAAACCTAGTTTACGACACCCGCATGTTTGGGGTTGTCAAGCGAAGTAAGAATTTACAATCCACATGAAAGAAAATTGGATTCAAGAATGACCAGTGGTTATTTCATTGGTTATGCAGAGAAATCCAAAGGGTATAAATTTTATTGTCGTAATCACAGTACAAGAATTGTTGAATCTGGAAATGCTAGGTTCATTGAGAATGGTGACATCAGTGGGAGTGAAAGAATGCGTGATGCTTGCATTCAAGTTGTTGTTCCTGATATTATAGTACAATCTAACAATAATCAAGAACAACAAATTAATGAACAAACACTCAATAATGGAGATGTCAATAATTAACCTCAAATAGCTGAGTCACAAGAAATAGCATTAAGGAGATCTCAAAGAGAAAAGAGATCGGCTATTTCTGATGACTATATGGTTTATCTACAAGAGTCAGAAATTGACTTAGGAATTGGAAATGATCCAGATTCATTTTCCCAAGTCATGGAATGTGAAGATTCTAATGAATGGTTTAATGCCATGGAAGAAGAGTTAAAATCCATGCATCAAAATCAAGTTTGGGATATTGTTGAATTGCCTAAAGGATGTAAGACGGTCGGGTGTAAATGGGTCTTTAAGACCAAGCGCGACTCAAAAGGCAATATTGAACGACATAAAGCCAGACTTGTTGCAAAGGGTTTTACTCAGAAAGAAGGCATTGACTATAAAGAGACATTTTCACCAGTCTCTAAGAATGACTCACTTAGAATCATTATGGCTTTGGTGGCTCATTATGACTTGGAGTTACACCAAATGGATGTAAAAACCGCCTTTCTTAATGGGAATTTAGAGGAAGAGGTTTATATGGACCAACCCGAAGGCTTTTCAGTTAAAGGAAAGGAACACATGGTATGTAAATTAAAGAAGTCAAAATATGGACTTAAACAAGCTTCCCGACAATGGTATCTTAAGTTTAACGATACCATAACTTCATTTGGATTTAAAGAACACCGTTGATCGATGTATATATATGAATATTAGTAGGAGCAAGTTCATTTTTCTAGTTCTGTATGTTGATGATATTTTGCTTGCTGCTAATGATCTTGGTTTGTTACATGAAACCAAGAAATTTCTCTCTAAGAATTTTGAAATGAAGGATATGGGAGAGGCAACATATGTGATAGGAATAGAAATATTCCGTGATAGATCACAATGATTATTAGGATTGTCTCAGAAAGCCTACATTGAGAAAATTTTAGAGAGATTTAATATGAGTAAATGTTCAGCGGGAATAGTTCCAATTCAGAAAGGTGATAAATTTAGCCTTATGCAATGTCCAAAAAGTGAATCGGAACGAGAACAAATGAATAATATTCCTTATGCATCTATTGTGGGGAGCTTAATGTATGCACAAACTTGGACCAGACCAGGACATCGAGTTTCTTTGTCGGAATCTTTGGGTAGGTATCAAAGTAATCCTAAAATGGATCATTGGAAAGCTGCAAAGAAAGTTCTTAGATACTTGCAAGGAACGAAGAATCATATGCTCACTTATAAAAGATCGATCATCTCGAGGTGATTGGATATTCAGATTCGGACTTAGCCGGATGTGTCGATACAAGAAAATCAACATTTGGTTACTTGTTTCTTCTAGCCGGAGGGGCAATTTCATGGAAGAGTGCGAAGCAGATCGGTTATTGTTGCATCCACTATGGAAGCTGAATTTGTGGCATGCTTTGAGGCCACAATTCATGGATTATGGCTGCGGAATTTTATTTCAGGGCTTGTGATCGTCGATAGTATTGCCAAGCCGCTGAAAATCTATTGTGACAACTCTGCAGCAGTTTTCTTCTCTAAGAACGACAAGTATTCTAAGGGTGCTAAGCATATGGAGATCAAATACTTGTCTGTCAAAGAAGAAGTTCAGAAACAAAAAGTGTCAATTGAGCACATTAGCACCGATCTTATGATAGCAGATCCCTTAACAAAATGATTGCCGCCCAAAACATTTAATGAGCATGTTGAAATGATGGGCATTATTGGACGTCATTAATGTTTGTATTATAATTGTATTAAGTTTATGTATTTGACACTTTGAGCTCACTTACATGTTTCTGATATTTCCTGTTTTCTATTTAGTATACATTATGGAAATAGATGAATGTTAAACAGGATAGTTTCTAAAGAAACATTATAGTTGGACTATTACTGTACTTCTCATTTATGGATCATGTTAAGTAAAGTGCTATAGTTGTAGTACATAGAAGGGACTATGTCGATTAATGACATATAACTGCTATGACTCGCATTAGTTTTCTTTACTTAATTGTGATTATTATGTGATTGCCAATTTAATGAAATTTTATAGCATAATCTTATTGTGCACATTATAGTCTTTATTAAACCATGAAAGGAGAATCATATGGGCCAAGTGGGAGAATGTAAGAATTATTGTGGCCCATATTATGTGATTTATTATATGGTTTAATAAATCATTGAAATGCTATAAATAATTATTGGTTACGAGAAGGTACGACTCTAATAAAACGAAATGGTATATCGCTTTGATGGAAGGCACCTTTTCAATGAACGTATAAATAGAGTCCGGTCCTCTCTCCACCCACAACGAACAACAGTAACAAAAAGAACGTATTCTCTCTTCCATCATTTGGTTCGAGATCATTCGATTTTCTACAACGATCATCATCAAGCATAGCGCTATGGATAAATGTATGTCTTCATCTAATTGTGAAAATCATGAAGATCAAAAGATCGTTGTTTATTATGAATTTCCGCATCAAAGTACTATATGAATTGACTAACAGTTAGATGTTGCCATAAAATAAGCAAATGACCCAAAGTTTTGTCGCCAATTATAAACCACCTAAACTTAATAAACTTCCATGATATATATAGACGAAAATGCAGGGAAATTGCTAACTAAATTCATTAGTCTAAGTCCAGTTTGGGTTTTGAATTTCTTGTCGAAGTACATGGAAAGCAGGAGAGCAGTTAAAAGACGAGTTCATTACTTGCATCCTCTCTTTCGAATAAGAAAATTCTAGGAAAGAGTGTGCTTAATTTCAGGAAGAAAATATCAGACAATTTGCCTGATTTTTTTGGTCAAAAAGATAAACTGCATTCAAGTTAAAGAAACATTACAACCCGCCTCCATAGCATCCGAGTAAAGAAGATCTAACAAGAGAGAGGGGGGAAAGGCAGCCCAATTCGGAGCAAAGAGCCGCAAGTATGGGTCTTAGCAGCCCAATCCGCAACAAAGTTAGCTTCACGCATGCAAAACCTAACTTGAAGTCGAGAGAAACAGGGGAGGAGGACAACAACTTCAGCAAGCAAGGATTGAACCTCCCATTGTGTCGCTTGAGGGTCTTTCACGGCTTCAACCAATGTAAGGCAGTCCGATTCGATTAGAAGTGGTTCTTGAGTCTTGCCAAGTCGTAGAAGATGGTGCAGAGTGATACTTTGCGCCTAGATCTCAACCTGCAGAACCGAGGAAGCGGCTACATCTCTGGTAAAGCCCTCTATCATCCTACCTGTATGATCGCGGCAAATATATGCCATTGAACTAGTAGTGTTGTCCATCTGAAAAGCCCCATTGATGTTGATCTTTAGGACGCCTAGATCAAGGGGCCGCCAGAATGAGCTTGGATCTGAATGAGTTATCCCTAACCCCACCGCGTTGGAAGAGGAAAGATGAACAATGCGAGCTTGGGCGAGGGCTGCATTCACGACATAGGATGGATCAAGGCTTTGGCGACAAAAAATGAACTTGTTGCGCACCTTCTATATTTGCCATAAGATTGTGGCTACAATCTCCATATCAGGTGAGATCTTCTTATGTGCAAATCTATATGCAAGCCATGCATCGATGCGTTGTACTTCTGTGGGTAAAAAGCGAATGCCAATCTGTGGGTGAGACCAGATTCTGAAAGTCCATGGACACAATAGAAAGAAGTGTTCCATCGTTTCTAGTATTTGATTAGCACATAAATGGTATACTAGCTCTAAGCTGATGTATCTATGATAGAGGTTGTCTTTGGTGGGCAAAACATTCTGGCAGATAGACCAAAGGAAAATTCGGATTTTGGGTGCAAGTTTCAGTTTCCATATACTTTTCCAAAGGAGCTTAGGTGTTTGAAAGGAAGAAGAGGCTCTATTATCATTAGGTTTAGGGGCTGCATATATGATATTATGGTAGCCGATTTTTATTGTATACTGACCTTGTGTAGTATTTGTCCAAATATGTTGATCTGCTGCATAATTAAGCCGTACCGGGATGTTGATGATTTCTTTTGTTGTCTCAGCATCAAAGAGGCATTGTAGTAATGGAACATTCCATTGGTTGTGGTTCAATACCATTAGATCAGCTACCATCTCTGGTTCGTCTCTAGCAGCAGGTCCGCCTAGTATTCCTCTAGGTAGCCATCGATCTTCTCGAATTCTGATATTTGTCCCATCACCGACCAACCATTGAATCTTTGGTAAAATGGAGTCCCGCCCTTCCAGTAGGCTCTGCCAACCCCAGGAGGGTCAAGCACCTTTAGTAGCATATCTGAAGACCTGTGGATGGAAGTATAGACCCTTAAAGAGTTTACTCCACATAGATAAAGGTTGTTGGATTAAGCACTAGACTTGTTTGCTAAGCATTGCTTTATTGAAAGCAATGAGATCTCGAAATCCGAGGCCTCTCTTATCCTTCATGTTCTTTAGTAATTCCCAGTTTTTCCAATGAATACCTTGCTTGGGACTATCATTCTACCACCAGAATCTCACTATCTTCTTTTCAATGGAGTGACATAGTGACACGGGAATTTTGAAAATGGACATAATATATTGTGGGATCGCCTAAACAACAGTCTTTATGAGAATCTCTTTTCCACCCTTCAATATAAGATTTTCTTTCCATCCGTCAAGTTTTGTGTTCACTCTCCCCAAAATCCAGGCAAACACATCTCGTTTGGAACGTCCTCAATCTGACGGAATTCCTAGGTATTTACCCGTCTTATCTAGCACAGGGATTCGAAATTCATTCACTAGGTTTTCTTTTAGACTACTAGGGCCAGCTTTAATAAAGAAAATGCATGATTTATTCCTATTTACAGCTTGTTCCGTAGCTAAACTATATTGGTTCAGACTATTGGCAAGATTTTGACATTCCCAGACTTTCCCATCTAAGAAGAATATGTCATCATTTGCGAAAAATAAATGGGAAAGACTAGGACACCACCTATTCAACTAGATTCCCTTGATGTTTCCCGTATCAAGGGCTTGATGTATAAGTATTGGCAAAACATTCACCAACAAAATGAACAAATAAGGGGATAGGGGATCTCCCTGTCTAAGGCCTTGGGTCGAATGGAAATAATTCAATTGTTCACCATTAAATTTTATGCTAATGGAGACTGTTGAAATACACTGCATCACCCATTGCACTCAAATAGAATGGAAACCTAACCTGAGGAGGTAATCTTTTAGGAAGTCTCACTCCACACGGTCATACGCCTTTTGCATATCCATCTTTAAGACCACTTGAAAATTCCTCTTCCGAGTCTGAGTCTTGAGTTGATGCGGCACCTCCTATACAATCAAGATGTTGTCCTGGATTTGGTGACCACTTACAAAGACGCTTTTTCCTTAGATATCAAATCAGGTAGGAAGGGTTTCAGGTGGTTGGCAAGTACCTTGGATATAATTATATAGGCATAATTGCAAAGGCTAATGGGTCAAAATTCAAGCGTTCCGGGTTAGGGATTTTTGGGATCAGAGATAATGGTCCTGTTTAGATCCGTAGGCATCACTCCTATTTGAAAAAAATGCCTGTACTGAGATGAAAATCTCATCATGTAGGATATCCTAGTGGGTTTGATAAAAATTCCATTTAATCCATCCGGGCTTGGAGCTTGAGTCTTTCCCAACTGAAAAGTGGCTGTATGGACCTCCTCTCATGTGACCGCAACAATTAAGATATCATTCATTTCTTGTGTAACCACACTCGAGCATTGATCGAGGATGGGACCATAGTCTCGATATCCCGCTGATTTATAAAGGTTCGAAAAGAAAGCCATCATCATCTCCTTCAGAATTTGATCATCTTGTACCCATCGTCGATTATCATCTTGTAGAATTCTGATTTTGTTCCTTTGTCATCGTTGAATGGTAGTTGCATGGAAGAATTTGGTGTTTTTATCTCCCCACTTCAGCCAATTTATCTTAGATCTCATTGCCCAATATTGTTCCCCTTGCTACTAAGCTTTTTGTAATTCTTCCTTCAGTGTAGTGGCTAGCTATTTATCATAGTGACCATGAGTTTGATTTATGAGATTTTGTAATTGTTGTTGCAAATTTGAAATCTGGGAATGGGCCTTAGAGAACTTGACACCATTAAGAAATCAATACATTGAAACGATCTCGTTGTGTAGGTTATGCATAGTTCATGGAGCTTAGTTCACTTGAATAAAGAACATCGTGGAAGAAAAGGAAGAATTAAGGGATGATGTGGCTATTTCTAGACTTGGTGAGCAAAGAAAAATAGAACATAGGGAAAATTCACAAAAAAGTAACCTATTGCACTTTTGTCAATTAGTTATAAACCTTTCAATTTTACCAATTTAGTCATAAACCTTTTCACTTCTTACCAATTGAGTCAATCCAACCAATTTTTGCCGAAATTTGCTAATATAGATGGCTAGCAATGACGTGGCTTGTTTTTAATAATATATTAATGATTTTTTAATAATTTTTGAATTTTTTTATGTTTTTTTAACTTTTTGTTTTTTTTTTCGTGGTTCAAAGTTTGGCTAGTGAGGGTGGCTGGCCAAGCCTCACCAGCCATAGGCGAGGGCCGCCGACCCTCACTAGCCACAAGTGAGGGTCGGTTGACCCTCACCACCCTTAGGCAAGGGCCACGACGCCCTTGCCGAGATCTAACCAAGTAAGAGCCCCAAGCGAGGTCACCGCCCTCGCCTAGGGCTAGTGAGGGTCACCGAGCCTCGACTAGCATCACGGCCTCGCCCATGGCCAACAAGGGTCGCCTACCCTCACTTGTTGTCGGCAAGGGTTGGCTAGCAACCTTGGCTGGCCCTAGCTAAAAAAAAGCAAAAAAGTATAAAAGAGAGAGAGAGAGAGAGAGAGAGAGAGAGAGAGAGATAGAGAGAGCATAAAAAAATTAAATATTATTAAAAATTGCCACATTAATGTCGGCAGTCCACATCAGTAATTTTTAGCCAAAATTAGCTGGATGGACTTAATTGGAAAGAAGTGAAAATATTTAGTACTCAACCGACGAATTGAAAGATTCAGTAATTGGCAATAATGCAATAGGCTTACGATTTGGGTAAAAGCTATGAAAAATCTTAAACTACGTCTATTGTGACATATTTGTTTTTTTTTTTTTTTTTTTTGTGATACTAAAAATCTCAAATTTTTACTTATGTGACACATTTACTCCACGCTTGTGCAATATAACACATTTACCCCAAACTTTTGTTTTGTGATACCGAAAATCCCAAACTTTTCTTTTGTGACATCAAAAACCCCAAACTTTTTTCCGTGACACCAAGTTTAAAGGTAAATGTGTCACGAATATAAATTTGGGGTTTTTGGTATTACAAAATAAAAGTTTAGGGTTTTGGTGTCACACAAATATAAGTTTGCGTTTTTTGGTGACACGGAAAATTTTTGGAGTGTATCTGTCATAATAAGTATAGTTTGGGGTTTTTGATGTCACATAAAAAAATTTGGGGTAAATGTGTCATGGTTGGTAAAATTTAAGGTTTTTGGTGACTTTTTCCCTTAGAATTTTTTGTACAATTTTCCCTATAACATATATATGATAAGAGAAGTCAAAACATTAATTACATTCTATTTCACTTTGAATCTTTGAGATTGAGCTAGTTAAACTGTATCCTTGCACTTATTTTGTAACATTTTACAAACAAATCCCCCGAGTGACTTTTTGATTTGATTACGACCGTTGGGAATTTTGAATAAGAGAACTCAAGGAAGAAGGGTCAAGACACAAAAAAATTAGTACCGACAAACCCCAAAGAGTTCATTGTCATGCCTCGATCCTCAAGCGCATGCCCATCCCTCGATGGTCGATTAAATTGTGACGTCCCAGGACACGTCGCCAACCTATTCATTTTAATGCGCATGCGGAAGCGAATAAATAAATTCTCAGACAATATAAAGATGTGATAGAAAAGCAGGGTCACAATTTTGAAAACCACGACACACCTTTATACACAGCAGACTAGGTCATTTACAATACTAGTCTATATTCACAAGTCTACAAAAGTAGAAGGGCTACAAGCCCTCTAAACGTTCGAACCCTCAGCCGAAGACTCTAGGGTCTCCTAAGGACTCAGGTCCACCACTGCACCACCGGGAGTGTCATCCGTACCGTCACCAAAAGCGATCTTCAGCACCGACATAGGGATCTCAGACTCCTATAGGGGACCTTCTCTAGGTCCATCTCGCCCGCAATGATACCACGATCTGAATTGATGGGGTATCCTCTAGGGTAGACCTACATCAACCTAGATAATGGATCTCACAAGTTCGTAGACCCAAGCTCCTTAGCCTTAAGGAAGAGGAATCAGAGAGACCTGTTCAGTGACCTTCTTGGGCTGGCCAAAACACTAAGGAGGATTCGCCATCTGAGGACCTAAAAATGTTAGCCTATGATGGGGTGAGACAATATCTCAGCAAGTTCACCCCATTAAACTCCGACTAGGAAAGAAATATGCCTAAAGGCCATCTAGTCACACATAAGATAGAGAACTTACATCATCTCAATTCCTTCCTGCAAGTCAGTACAGTTCATATACTCAACCAATCAACTCAATTCAATTCAATTCATTGATCAACTCAGTTAATAAGCTCAATTTGATACCAACAGTACTATGTATCAATTCAACACCATATATCAATCCCATTGATACCACCACTACTCACACAAGCTGCAATATATGGTCATAGCTCGCTCAAGCTGATAAATATATAAATCGTGCTCGGACAAGCTAATAAAACGATCTTAGCTTGCACAAGCTGATAAATATATAGATCGTGCTCGTATAAACTGATAAAAAGGATCATAGCTAATATATATATACACACACACACACACACACACAAGCTGATAAAATGATCTTAGCTCACACAAGCTGATAAAGTATACTCCTCTCACAAGTTGACATATCAAGCTCATAGGTTGATATAGTATACTGCTCTCACAAACTGACGTGCAAAGGAGCTCACACAAGCTAACAATTCCGGTCACCGGCTATTCCGGTATAATTTCAGAAAACTAATAAATAATTAAATAAATACAATTAAATGCCATAAATAGAAACTTAGGCCGGCAAAGCCCAATTAAATATCACAATGAGCCTGAAAAATTTCCAAACCAATCTAGATAAATAATATAACATATCTAGTCTCTAATTAAGCCGATCTAACCACCTAACATGCACAAATGAATATTTAAATCACTAATCTATTCTAACTAACCACCTAAACCATACTTAGTCTAAACTAATTAACCCTTAAGCATCATTAACTCCCTAAGTAGAGTTTAGTGAGTAAACTCACTGGTTTTGCGATCCGGTGAGTCCACGATGATGGCAACACAGAGATGGGCGATAAACTCCGAAGCAATGACACCCGATGAGGCCCGGAAGCATCCCAAAATGGGCCTAATAGTCACGGTTGGGCTGAGGGCTTCTCGGTTCTATTATTGGGCCAAGAGAGAGAACCAAGGAATGAGCTGAGCAAGAAACGGCAAGACGGGCTGGCGGAGGCTACTGTGGACTAGGCGAAGGCGAACGGCGACCAAGGAGGCTCAGGACAATAGTTGGGCATGCTGGACAAGCGGAACAACACACGAGACTAGTGCGACTTGCGCGGGGGCACGATGGCGACGCAGCAAAGGCAAGGGGTTTGGCGGCGTGCGACGGCCAAGGGAGGGTGGCGACTCGGTTCTCTACAATTTTTGGAGCTCTCAAAGGCCAACAATGGAGAAAGCAAGGCTTGTTGAAGAAGAAGGCCTAGCTGCAACTTGGAGGGGGGCCACCAACCTTCTAGAAACCAAAGTTGTCCCCTTTGAGCACATCTAACATGCCCCACCTCTCCTGCCATTGACCAGTAGCCCTTATCCACTCCAAACTTCCCCAACACACTTGCCAAGAGGTCCAAAAGGTTGTGCAACCAAGAGGGCCTACGGATTTGGGCACAACTTCCCCAAGTTGGATCAATTTCTCTCCAAATGGACCTAAACTGGTCCTTATAAATTCCACCAAGGTGTCCTCAACCAAATTGACATTTTTCATTGCCAATAGAACCAAATTGCATCCCAAAAACACGATAAAAATGGTCCCCTAAATTTTCCAAACAAAAACGGCCCTATTTTGAATTTTCGCGACAAAAATCTCAATTTGCAGAAAAATCTTCAGATGATGAGTTGATGGTCCTAAAATGAATTGTGACATGTCAGAACTTTTAATTTATGAAATCGGGTTCAAATTCGTGGTTAATTTCAATCTGGCGTAATTTTAGCATTACCTAGCCTACCGGGTAGTTTTTAGAAATTTTTAGTGTAATTGACCTGTAGTCGATTATTTTCAAGCCACAATGTACATCTTCGACACATTGGCGACTCTCAGTTGTCGTGAAAATCTCGAGATTTCAAATATGGACACAAGGTACCAAAATAACAAAAAAAAATTGGTTTAGTGCCGATCGACGAGAATTTTGTAATTTGGTAAAATCACTCATACTTTGATTACATATCTCAGTCAAATCGACCTATCTATGATCTTTTATCAATTTTTAATTGTGCCGTAATGATCTCTACAGATGAGCACGATCGAGTAGTTGATTCCTAGTCGAATTCTCAAATCTATTGCGTTAAAATCTTTTAACAACTTCACTTGCTAGACTAGTTATCTCGTAAGTGATCAGCTTAGAGAATAGAACTATATGCACGTTGATGAAGGCCCAATTCATTCAATTGAAAATAGAACATGAAATTCAGGATATCACATTCATAGTCCAAAAGGACATTTGCATCTCAAAAAGCAAGAGAGTGGATCCCACGCCAAGTATTTTTCTTGGTTTATGTAATTAACCTCACTGGAGAAGCCAATTAGGATATGCAAAGAAGTAATTCCTAGCAAATTTCCTTAATCATGTCCGTATGAAAAGGTATCATTAACGTAGGGTCTCAAAATTGATGAACATTACAATTAGGAGAGAAATTTTCACGACAAAAAGACAAAATTACCAAACTAGAGAAAGACATTATGGACATTACAATTAGATCAATTGTTACAATTTTTTAATTCTTATGATTTTTTTCTTTTTGTTTTTCTTTTCTTTTCTTTTCTTTTTCTTCTTTTTCCCTCTGTTTTCCAATGGTTTACTAAACTGAGGGCGACCCTCACCATATTGGGTGAGGGCGGGTGAGGGCAGCCTTCACCTAGCCTAATAATGGGCACCCTCACTTGCCTTTGGCAAGGGTTGCCCTCGCTAGGTCCGGCGAGGGAAACCACCTCACCCATTACGGCAAAGGGTTTCCCTCGCCCGATCGACTAGGGCGACCCTTGCCCACTCGGCCTAAGGATCCCTTGCCTAAAGTTAGCAAGGGTGACCCTCTTTGAGACAACCTCCACCAGCCATCAATGAGGCACAACAATGGCTAGCGAAGGGGGAAAAAGGCAAAAGAAAAAGAAAAAATTAAAAAAAATGTAAATAATTTTCATCTCAGCGCCAGCCATGCCACATGAGATGGCTAGCACTACTAGATCGTCACGTCAGTGATTTTCAATAACTAAATTGGCAAATTATTAAAAAATTTAGGATTAAATTGTCAAATTATCAAGAGATTTACGATTAAATTAGCAAGTTTTCAAAATGTTTAGGACCGAATTAGAAAAATTAATACATTTAGGACTAAATTGCTCGCCGAACAATAGGTTTTAGGACTTCTTTGGCAATTTTTCCAAAGTCTTCAACATCTACTTTAGCAATAATTTGATCTCTAGACTCTAATATATTCTTTTCATCACAAAAATTCAAACCATTTTTTCAGAGAAAATTTTTTCTCAAGCTCAAAATCCACCTAATTTTAAGAAGGGAAATTCGAAAGTTTCAGCTTTTTAATCAATATCGGCTACCCTATATGTGAGGCTCCCAAGCAATTTCTTGATGATTAGCATGAGGAATATTCTGAGATGGCTAATACTGCACAACTTCGAATTTGAAAATGGACGTCAATCTCTAGACCAAAACGCTTTAATAATATTTGCATTTTCAAATTTGGTAATAAACGTCATGTTGCTGGTTCTTTGCCTTCTCTAGCTCTGTTCATCGTCCTTCAGATCTTTCCTATTGTTAAAATGATTAGATAATAAACCACGCTCTCATTTAATAACTTTAAACTTTTAGAATAATTAATAGTAACCACGCAAAATCTCATATAATATTAGGAGATCCTGAGTTCGAATCTTTCAAGCTCTTATTTGTCTATTCAATTAATTATTTCCACACTTTAGGCCATGGCCAATCCATAACTCAATGGAACCATCAAAATAATCAATTTTTACCTTGCACTGGAATTCGTTAGGCCCTTTACACCTCATATAAATTTGATTTTCATGATAACATTCTGCCCCACCAACAATCCTGTCCGTCATAATCTTCAAGACCTCTATAGAAATCACAGACATCATAGGCATTGGGTCCACCACAACCATTCAAATAGAGCTTCGTAGGGTAGACTGGACAGCTATTATTTCGAACCACCAAAAAGCCGTGCACATGGTCCCTGTCCCCTATTCATCGTCAAGCAAGACAATTGCTTGAACATGGCTCTCCAGCAATCCCGCGGACTTTACGCAACAAACTTATAAATAAACATGAATCTAACGATCGGCAAACACGCACTCACGAGCCCAACTACAGAGAGAAATCTCTTTTTCTGTATTCTATAAAATATGACGAAATATGTCTACTACACAAACTAGACAACCCAAATATAACCCTACGCAGTAAATAATTTAGAAAAACAAACAAAAGCCTAAACCATGAATTTTGAGGTCCGAAATGATTGCAAAAGGCGTACTCAATCTGATAAATGTTTCGTGTTCAGTGTTGGAATATAATACGTAGAAATAACAAGATCTTGCAATTTACGTCAACGCGAAATCGTCAGAGAAATAAACGAAAAAAATAAGGACACCAAAAAATTACGTGATTCGGTCCAGTATCAATACATACGTCCACGGGATGAGCAGCGAGTAAATAATCCACTACAATCGAATAATCAGAGTTTACAATCACTTAAACGCTCAAATGTTTCCTACACCTATATTTAACTCCAAACCCAAAGTGTTTATAAATAAACAACTCACTTGGATAAAAACCCACGGCACAAAATTACCACACGTTCAAGCTTGAAACAAAACGCTCTACGTACGGCTTTGTGTTTTGTTAATCAAAGCTTCACATGGACGGCTTCAGAATCATCGCGGCTCCCTTCTACGTAGAGTTGCAGCTTCGTAGGGTTTTAGCAGTCCACTCTTCCACATAGGGTTTTATTCCGCCACTTCACGCAAGTAACAAAAAAAGGAATACGTTTCTGCTGCTTATGTGCGTGTGTGCCCAAGGTCAAAAGTTTGACATTGGGCCCCACGAGGACAACTTTCGCCAAGCTTCTGAAGAAGCAATTCGTATTCTCTTATACGTGTGCCCACTGGGCCCGCGGCCAGATTCCCTCTTCGGTGACGAGAACGCTACACGTAAGCTGAAAAACCCCTCCTATTTTCTTCCTTTTTCTTTTAATATATATAAATCTTTAAGAGTCCAGCGAATTGCATTTTTGCAAACGCTCAAACTCGAGTCATAATTTAACATTTAGAACGAACATTGTAGATGGAGATTATGGGACTCGTAACTCTTTCTAGATCAAAAGTTATGGTTGTTTTCTCACACGCTACGCGGATTATTGTCCCGAACCGTTTGCAACAATCCAAAAACCCATTCGGCCCAAATTCATTGCCAAGTCCTGCATGCGAAAACATGTATCGAGCTCGCTCAAGCAAAGTTCTGTTCTTCCGTTCTGCCACACCGTTTTGCTATGATGTCCTAGG
This sequence comes from Eucalyptus globulus, assembly GCA_014182545.1. Classification (NCBI taxonomy): domain Eukaryota; kingdom Viridiplantae; phylum Streptophyta; class Magnoliopsida; order Myrtales; family Myrtaceae; genus Eucalyptus; species Eucalyptus globulus. Next base: position 24,313,428 of record CM024719.1, read on the forward strand.
TACTGTGCGATGTCTTACAATACCTTCTTTCTCGCAGAACTCGGTAAAATCTTTATCACAGAACTCCATGCCATTATCAGTTCTCAGGCACTTGATTTGTTTATCTGGTTGCTTCTAAATTAATGCCTTAAATTTCTTGAACCAATCAAACACTTCATATTTGTGCTTCAGAAAGTATAACCATACATTCCTCGAATAATCGTCGATAAATGTCAACATATATTGGACACCTCCTTTGGAATGAACCGAAGATGAGCCCCAGACGTCTGAATGAATATATTCAACTGGTCATTTGGTCGAATGAATAGTTGTAGTAAACTTAATTCGGTGCTGCTTCCCATAGATGCAATGCTCACATAAGTCTAGCTTCCCTGTCTTCCGACCCTTCAACAACCCCCTTTCACTCAGCATCGTCATACCTGCCTCACTCATGTGCCCTAAATGCATATGCCATAATTGAGTCAAGTTAGAGTTTGACTCACCTGATGAAACTGCAGCGGTTCCGGTCACGGTCTCTCCCAGTAGATAATAGAGAGTATGCACTTTCTTCCCCTTCATCACTGTTATGACACCCCGAGAGATCTTCAGTACTCCACCTTCAGCAGTGTACCTACACTCGATGTCATCATGTGTCCTCAGAGAAATAAGGCTTTTCTTGAGCTCTGATACATGTCTCACATCTGTCAATGTGCGTACCACCCCATCGTGCATCCAAATCCAAATTGTCCCTATCCCCACAGCCTTACAGACTGCATTATTCCCCAAAAGAACCCTACTACCATCTGCAGCCTGGTAAGTAGTAAACCAGTTATTATGAGGTGTCATGTGATAAGAACACCACAAATCTAGCACCTATTCGTCTCTTGACGAATTAGCAGTCACATATAAAACATCTTCTGCATCACTATTGCTCCCCTCGACAATGTTTGCCACACTACTTGTGGCATTCTGCCTATCAGCTTTATTCCTCCGCTTTGGACAATATCTCATGATGTGCCCCTCCTCATGACACTCAAAGCATTTCACGCGTCCTTTGGACTTTTTATGGCGTGATTTTGATATGCTTTTACCTCTATTGCTACTAGGCCCTCGATGTTGTTCTCTACCTCGAATCATCAGTGCTTGCACTGCTCCTTGCGCTAGACCATCATCTCGCAACTTTCTTTGCCACTCCTTAGAGAATATACCTCTTCTGAGGTAATTGTAGTACACCCTTGCAACAATGAATCGGTAAAGTGCTCCCATGACTCTGGTAAAGAGGCTAATAACAGCATGCCCTGTTTTCCGTCATCAAGTATCTTACCGACGTTCTTCAGATCTAACATGAGTTTATTAAATTCATCTTGGTGAGTTCTGATAGACGTACCTTCAGTATATCTAAATTGAAACATCTTCTTCAACATGTACAAGCGATTGTTCAAACATTTCTTCACATAGAGTACTTGAAGTTTTGTCCATAATGCTGCGGCATCCTTCTCCTCATCAACCTCTATTAAGATCTCATCCGTCAAATTTAATAGAATTGTGCTTTTTGCTCTTTCCATCAGCTCTACCCTCTCTGAGGCTTTCATTATAATTGGCAACTCATCTTCACCATTTAGTGCCTTGGCCAAATCTTGTGTTGTCAACAATGCCCGCATCTTGATGCTCCATAACACAAAATTGTTGCTTCCGTTAAACTTCTCAATTTCATATTTCTTCTCAGACATAATTGCAGTAACAAAATTTCCAAATAATAATCAAACAAGCAAAAGCTCCAAATCACAAACAATAAATCCAACCCCAAGCTCCGATACCAATTGTTGGAATATAATACGCGGAAACGACAGAATCATGTAATTTACGTCAACACGAAATCACTAGAGAAATAAATGAGAAAAATAAAGACACTAGAAAATTACGTGACTCGATCCGAATATCGGTACCTATGTCCACGCGGAGAGCCAGTAGCAAATAATCCATTATAATCGAAGAATCAGAGTTTACAATCGCTCAAGTGCTCAAGTGTTTCCTACATCTAGATTTAACCACAAACTCAAAGTATAAATAAACAACTCACTTGGATATAAACTCACGGCACAAATTTACCGCGTGTTCAAGCTCAAAACAAAACGCTCTTTGTATGGCTTCGCGTTTTGTTAATCAAAGCTTCACACGGACGGTTTCAAAATCCTCGTGGCTCCCTTCTACGTAGAGTTGCAGCTTCGTAGGGTTTTAGCAGTCCACTCTTCTACGTGCGTGTGTGCGTGTGTGCCCAAGGTCACACAAGTAACCAAAAAAGGAATACGTTTCTGCTCCTTATGTGCGTGTGTGCCCAAGGTCAAAAGTTTGACCTTGGGCCCCAGCACTATCCATTCACGTGCATAGGCTTCACTTGTTTTAATATTGTGTGTGCTGGGCCCCACGAGGACAACTTTCGCCAAGCTTTTGAAGAAGCAATTCGTATTCTCTTATACGTGTGCCCACTGGGCCCACAGCCCGATTCCCTCTTCGGTGACGGGGACGCTGCAGGTAAGCTGAAAAACCCCTCCTATTTTCTTCTCTCTTTTTTTAATATATATAAATCTTCAAGAGTCCAGCGAATCGCATTTTTGTAAACGCTCAAACTTGAGTCATAATCTTGTCCAAAAAAGAAAAAATTCGAGTCATAATTTAACATTCAGAACGAACATTGCAGATGGGGATTATGGGACTCGTAACTCTTTCTAGATCAAAAGTTATGGTTTTTTTCTCACACACTACGCGGATTGTTGTCCCGAACCCGTTTGCAACAATCCAAAAACCCATTAGCAGCCGCGTTTGCATCAACTTTGATATTCTTTTTTTTTCCTAAACTATTGTACTGGGAAAAAGATCTTTTTACCTTCCTTCCCCGCTTTCCATCCCCCTCGGATGATTTCGTCCAATGAGACTTGTTGAAGGTATACTTAAATGTTGCCCATAAAATGAGCGTATAGCCCAAAGTTTTGTCGCCAATTATAAACCACCTAAACTTAATACCTTGCAAGTTCCATGATTTATAGACGAAAATACACCAGAATTGCTAATTAAAGTCATCAGTCTAAGTCCAGTTTGGGTTTTGAATTTCTTGTCGAAGTACGTGGAAAGTCAGGCAAGCAGTTAAAAGATAAGTTCATTGCTTGCATCCTTTCTTTCAAATAAGAAATTCTGGAAAATGGCGTGCTTAATTTCAGGAAGAAGATATCAGACAATTTGTCTGATTGCATATTAGATTTTGACACCATTAAGAAACCAACATATTGAAACGATCTCGCTATGTAAGTTATGCATAGTGCATGGAGCTTCGTTCACTTGAATAAAGAAAATTGTGGAAGAAAAGGATGAATTAAGGGATGATGTGGCTATTTCTAGACTTGGTGAACAAAGAAAAATAGAACAGATATATGGTGAGAGAAGTCAAAACATTAATTACATTTCTATTTCACTTTGAATATTTGAGGCCGAGCTAATTAAACTGCATCCTCAAGCTTATTTTCTAACGATTCATGAATAAACCCCCCAGTGACTTTCTGATTACGATTGTCAAGAATTTTGAATAGGAGAATTCAAGAAAGAAGGGTCAAGACATAAAATAATTAGTACTGACAAACCCCGAAGAGTTCATAATCCAAGAGGACATTTGCATCTCAAAAAGAAAGAGAGTGAATCCCAAGCCGGGTATTTTTCTTGGTTTATATAATTAACCCCGTCGGAGACGCCAATTAGGACATCCGGAGAAGTAATTCCTAGCAGTTTCCTTAATCCCATCTGCATCCACAAGTTATTCGATGATAACGCCCACAATTTTCCCTTTTGTTTTTTTAGTTTTGAATTTTGGACGAAGAATCTTAACAATTCTTTAACGCCAGGATTGTTTATACGGCCATTCTTTGGCTAATGTTTCCATATTGTTTTAAACAACTGATGATGGAAATTGGTTCGAATGCTAGAAAAAACTTGGATTTAAGACTAAGAAAAGTAAGCTCTCCGATATGATGTATATGCGATGCATCATGTAGTGATTTCTTATGAATTTTCGAATTCTAATATGTAGGTCTGTCTTGATCAAGAGACTGCTTGACATGGCTAGTATACAAAAGTTCGTGGATAATATGACATAATCATGCACAAAGAAGAGATACTTGATGATTCTCAACTAATCTAACAAGCACAGGCCAACTTGTAAAAGCATAAATTGATGCAAGACTAATTCATTGTTGGTTAATGCCATAAACTTCTCGGTTTTTCACTCTAACAACCTGCACTAAATTCGATCATCACATACCCGAAGACTTGCCCTATGGTAGATTTAATAGGTATGCTAAGCCATGAAATATTGTTGGTGATCATTCTTTTAATAACGTTTAATTGTAAAGCGAGCAGTCGATTATACATCATAGATCAGACAAGTAATAGAGAACGGTCTCGCATATTTTTTTTTGCTTAACCTAACACTCCCCTCAAGTTGAATTTGATATACTAGGACGAAAACCTTAGCTTTACAAATCCTTATATTATCGTATTGAGTAGAAACCTCATACTTAAAAATAAAAGATAAGAGAGAAGAAAATTTTGTAAACTGAAGAAAAAGTATGTACATAACCAAATTTGATCACCTATCTCTATACCATATAAAGTTGAGTGTGCAATTAATCAAGAATCGTTAAAAATGACACCCGTGTATATTTATGGCTTAAGAACATAATAAACTTACTAAATCATAGTGCACAATGAGCGATTTATTAATGTTATTGTTGTGACATCCCAGATTTTCAGTCATGTTTTCTATTGAATAAATCAGGCATTTCATCGACGCGCTTATGGTGCTTTTCTCTAGATGGCCACTCATGAGATAACTAGACTATCTAGGGAAGCCATCAAGAAATTTTAAGGCAATAGACTTGAGAATTCGACCAAAAATCAGCTTCTCAACCGTGCTCATCTTTATAGGTCATTACGGCACAGTATAAAATCGATTTGAGATCAGAGATAGGTCAGTTCTACTGAAATGCGTGGCCAATCGTGGGTGACGCCACTAAATTTGGGAATTCTTATCGACCGACACTAATTTGATTCTATTGTCATTTTGGTGCCATGTGTCTGTATTTGAGTACTCGAGATTTTCTTGACAATCAAGAGCCATCAATGTGTTGAGTGGGTTCATGATGGCTCGAAGAAAATCGACCACGAGTCTTTTGTACTAAAATTTTTTGAAAACTACCCAGTAGTCTAGAACACGTTAAAAACGCGCAAAATGAAAATTAACCGCCAATTTGAGTCCGATTTCAAAAATTGAAGATTCTGTCATGTCACAATAAATTCTAGGACCCACGACCCGGTCTCGAATATTTTTCTGACAACCAAAACTTTTTGGAAAAAAGTCATCGTAGAATCACTTTTGTTCAGAAAATACCGAGATGGTTTTGGATTGCAAAATTGGGAAGCAAAATGGATATATGGGTGAAGAAAAATACTAAGATGATCAATGATAGGTCAAGTGAAGAATGGTGTCCAATTGAAAGGGATGTAAGCCAAATTCGTAACCCTCCATAGCCTAGCAAGTTTGGACCCTTTGAGAAGTTGTGAGGAGAGTGTATGTGTGGCCTAATGGAGGCCAAGTATGTATACTTGGACTAGAATGAAACTTGGAGAGCAAGATGTGGAAAAATCAAGCCTTGGTGGAGCCCTCCATCTCTCCCTTATCTTTATCTCTCTCCCTCACCCCTCTTGGCCGGCCACACTCCACCATTCCCTCCCCATTTTGTGCGACCAGCCAACAAGGAAGAGAGCGTAGCAACTGTCACCACTTGGACGCCGAGCCGCACGTCATTGCTAGTTCGCCTGCCACAGCTTGCACGCCACCCTGCCGCATGCCGTCCATCCCTTGGCTACCTCCCTATCGCCCAGTAGCTACTGTTTGGGTCTATCACAGCTCAACCGAGGCTGTCCATAATCGTTTCTTCGCTGGTAACCCTCCCTTTAGACTCGGTTTAGCCTATTCTTTCATTCCCGAGCAAGTCCCGCCTAAACCGAGCTATTTTCTCTCTATTTCCAGCCAAGAACAGCAAGTTTCAAAGTGGGTTTCCAGCACCTTTGAGGCTCAATTTGAGGTGGTTCCAAGTCCCGAACTCGAGCCCCGCTTTGGAGTTAAACATTCCCTGCGACGTTCCCGGCGTTTCAATCCGAGCTTATTGTAAAACGGGTGAGTTTAGCTCACTAATGCCTTCTTAATTTGCTAATGATGCTTAAGGATCGATTAGTGTTAATTAAGTATGATTATGTGGTTAGATTAGAGTAGATTAGTAATTATTAATTAATTATGATGTATGTTAGGCATTTGACTAGTGTGATTAGCTAGAGGATAGCCTATATTATTTATTAAATGCATCTTGAAATTTTTCCCGACCGGTTTCGGGCTTCAATTAGGTATTATGGGCTTGAATTGGATTTTTAGTATTTATTTACCAGAAATTAGACAAGGATAGCCGACGACCGGAATTTTATGCCGATTGTCGTGATGCAATCCGTTTATTTATTTGAACTCTACGTTGCGTGGAATTGAATTGATTGTGGAATTTTAGGAATTATTCCTAATTGTATGGAATTTGAGTAATTGATTCATAGATGGCCAGGTATGATTATATCACTGCATTAACATTTTGATGGCATATAGAGTGGAGAAAATGGTGAAACTGATCTGTTTTATACTCTTGGCTATGACCAGTCGGCTACGATGTTATCGAGTATGTTAAAGTTAAGGCATAATTAGGTAGCATGTGGCTTGGTGATTAAAGTACATCACCATGGCGGAAACGGTGCCTGAAAGAGAATGCACGTAACTTATGGACATATGTGGCTCGGTGATTCAATACATCACCATGGCGAAAACGACGCCTTAAAGAGAATGCACGTAATTGGTTTGTATTGGCTCTGTGATTAAATATATCACCCCGGCGAAAACAATGCCCGAGATCATGTGTGTAAATTGTTTATATTGGCTCTGTGATTAAATATATCTCCCTGGCGAAAACGACGCCTGAGAACATGCACATAAAGTGTTGATTGTATATCACCTTGGCGAAAACAGCGCCAGAGAGAGAATGTACGTGATTTACTATGGCATCCCAAAATTCATAATGATCTCTAGTTACATTAAAGTCTATGAATAGGTGATGGAAGTACCATCAAGTTATTTTATGGTCATTTAATCCATAATTTGCAATAAGATTTATGGCCAAGCTTTTAATGGATAATTATTTGATAGGAAGGAAAATCCTATAATTGGCCATGTGTTTTATGAATTGGAATTTATGGAATTATGATTTCAAGATTTTGGCCATGTGGAATTTAGTAATTAAAAGGGAAATTGTGGGTTTAATTAGGTTGGGCCTTAGGCCCAAGAGTATGGATTTTGGAGGGCCAAATGGTCGGCCCATTGGAGCCAAGGAGGGGCTGTCGACCAGCCCATTTGCAACCAAAAGGTTGGCCCAAGAAAGGCCCATTAACCTTGCATGTCCTCCAACACTTGTCCTCTCCTTTTTGCCACTTGTTCTCCTCATGAGAACACTTGTCCCCATGCAAAAAGAGAATACATGCAATATATAAGCATCCAAAAAAAGAGAGAGGCAGAGAGAGAGAGTGGCTTGTTCGGCCAAAGGGAGAGAGAGGAGGTTGCGAGAGAGAGGGAGTGGCGAGAGAGAAGGAGCTCCCCCATCGCCGCCCGCACGCCGTTCGTCCGTCGCCGGTGTGCCGCCGTTCGTGTGGTCTAGAGGCAAGTAGGAGTCCTCTAGCTTCTCTTGCATGTTTGTATGTTCCTTGCATGTTGAATCTTTGGGTGTTTAGGTGAGAAAAACCGAAGCATAGATGATTTATGTTTGAATGGCATGGCTGTTCTTGCTCGAACAGTGAGTCAGAATGTTGTTTGAGCTTGTATGTGTGTTTAGAGTCCGAATTTGGCTTTGATTGCTTCATGAAAGTTGTATCTAACATCTTTTACTACAACATACTAAAATTTCGTTGAAACTGATGGAGATTTGGGGGGTCAAACACTCATCTTACGGAGATGTCAGATCTGGAATGTTTTCGCATGAATCCGCTCGAGTCAGAATGTTGTGAGAGCTTGCATGCATGTTTAAAGTTCGCTTTTGGCTTTGGTTTCTTCATGAAAGTTGTAGCTAACATCTTAAAATATAACATAATAAACTTTGGTGGAAAATTATGGAGATTCAAGGGGTTAAAGTCTCATCCTACGGAGACCCCAGATCTGGAAAGATTTTACTGACCTTTGGTTGGATTTGTGGTTGCATGTTGGTTTTTATTGAGAATCTCACTTCTATTTCTTCATGAACGTTGTAGAGGACATCTTAAAATACAACATACTCAAATTTTAAGTGAAATTAACAAGAATAGCCTAGTAAATCAACTAGATCTTGAAGACGGTGATTCTGGTGATGTATTCCGAGACACCCGAGACTTCATGGACATAGATGATGACTATAATCTGGTTATTTGACTTAGATATCTCATGAAACTTGTATAGGACATCTTTATGTATAACATATCCAAATTTCAGAGGAAACTAAAGAGAATAGGTAGGTTAAAACTCAATATTTCGGAGAAGCTTGCACTGGACGATGCGATAACGGATCCAGAAGCTTCGTGAGACTGTATAAAATAATCTAAAAAAATCCGGCTTGGAGTTCTTATAAAAGATCTACGAAAATTTCTTGGCTGTAACGCGGTAAAATTTCGTAATTTTTGGAGGTCGTATGAATATTTTAATCAATTTCTTGGAAACTGTGCATTCTGGTTTCATCCGAAAATTACATGCTGTTTTGTGTAAATTATGGATTTGTGTGGATTTCTCATTGGCCGTGTATTTTGCATGAAATTATTATCCTATTGCCTTATTTATTACTTGCCTTAATTTTATGATTTTTGAGATTATATAAATAATTAAATTTAATATTTTTGAAAATGGCACAAGCTGGAATTTAAATAAAAATAAAAAAGGGGCATGATAAATGGATTATTTTAATTGGCATAAATTCCATGAATTTTATTGCACCATGTAGTATGTGTGATGAGGTCTGGATGTATGCATTAAGATGCATGTGTGAATTCAAATGCTGAACATGATTGTTGATTTGCCAATACATCATATGCCATGCTAAATTAAGACCGAAATTGGTGAACACGAATAATGTTAAATGAGGAGATTGTTGTGGTGGATGATGATACCCGGTGGCCTAGTGGCGTAATTCCGGAGATTCATCGGGAGTGTCGGGATGCCCGGTGGTATACGGTACGTAATTCCAGGGGAGGCCTAGTGGTATGTCGGTACATAATTCCAGAAGCCCTGTTGGAGGTCTTTGCCCGAAGGGAATGCCTCGTGATGCCAGTTGGGATGCGAGATGCCCGGAATGTGGGGGGCCGGATGCTTGGTGGCCTGGGAGGCTGAATGCCGGAAGCCTCGGAGGTCTTTGCCCGAGGGGATGATGAAATTAATGATTTGAGGAATGGGTGATGTGGTGATCAAAATTGAAAGCTAAAAGTGGAAATTGAACCCATGGCATGATATGCATGATGATATGCATGATGATGATGACGATGATATGTGATATGGAATAATGATGATCACCCATGGCATGATATGCATGATGATATGCATGATGATGATGACGATGATATGTGATATGGAATAATGATGATCACCCATGGCATGATATGCATGATGATATGTGATATGGAATAATGATGATCACCCATGGCATGATATGCATGATGATGAAGATGATGATGATGATGATATATGATATGGCATAATGGTATGCATGATGATATTCATGACGACGACGATGATGATGATGATATATGATATGGCATGATGACATGTGTAATGTGATGATGCCATGATGATGATGACATGTATATGATTATGAGATTGATGCATGATAGTATGCGCATGGCTTCAAGGTAAGTAATGCCTGCAATGCATGTATGACTTGTATGATGCATTGAGTGGTTATTGGATTCATTTACCTGCTGAGTGGTTATACTCACCCATTTTGGGGAATAACATTTCAAATTAGTAGATGGTTTAAGTGGTTGGATATGACCGTAAGGAGAAGGACAGCAAAGGAGGGAACCTTTGGACACCGACACTGGTTGATGGACCTTAAGCATACGATTGTGGGAGGAGATGTCGGTCATCTTTTGAAGTAGTATAGAAAATTACAGCATTTTGATGTACCGACTAAAGATGTCCATCTGCTCTATGTAAATAAACGTGTTCGGTTTTAACTTATATAAGATGTTTAGTAGGTGTGCATCGTTTTCTGAATATAGGGAAGGGAGTTTGTTAGATGTGCTTCCGTATATGAATTGCGCAAGGGACCTATAAAAAAAAATAAAAAAAATGTAAACCCCCATGGTTGTATGAACCCGCTGCAATTAAAATGGTATCAGAGTGATATGTTAATAAGGAAAGTGAATGGTAAGCGAACTGTGGCGACCCTAATCGGATTGGGGGCTGTCGAGGGATGCCACA